>CM060966.1:66691920-67024420 GCA_030765045.1 Tenodera sinensis | reverse complement strand
GAAGATGGGGGCACATAACTTTATCCGCTGTCTGCCTTTGTTGGGAGTATTTTTTATGTGGGTGGACCAGCACATCGTGCGGTCCATGGTGACGCCAAGGTATTTGACATTCTGGCGACATTGCAATATTTGACCACCGACCGTTAGGTCCATTGCCAAAGTGTGATGCCGCTTTGAAAAATGTATTAGCTGGCATTTATTGGGGTTAATTTTAATTTTCCAGTCATGGAGCCATGAGAGGAAGTTGTTTGTGTATCTTTGCATTTCTGCAAGGCCGAAACGAGGATTTTTGTGGTGGTTATATATTGTAGTGCATACATGGCGACCTTCCATCTGGCATCCACTGGGAAATCATTTGTAAACAGTATGTACAGGAACGGTGACATGATTGCCCCTTATGGGACGCCAGCCCGCATCACTCTCTCCCGAGAGAAGGAGCGGTCCACTTGGACGTATAGATGTCGATTTTCTAAGAAGTTGTGCAGTAGGTACAGATAATTTTGGAGTGCCGGGAAATTGTGGTGTAGTTTGTAAATGAGGCCATTGTGCCAGCACCGGTCAAATGCAGCTTCTACGTCCAGAAATAATGCCAACGTTGAAGCCCCATTGTTAAATTGCTCTGTTACGTCATCAGTTAGTCTGAGAAGCTGTAATTCTGTGGAATGTCCTTTTCTAGAGCCAAATTGTGAATTTGAGAGTTCATGTGTTTCCGAAATTTGTTTTTGAAGTCGAGAAAGGATAAGTTATTCGAGTAATTTACCAATAGTAGACAAGAGACTAATGGGGCGGTAATTTTGCGGCTGTCTGGTGCTTTTTCCTTGTTTTGGGAGCACGATGACCTTGACTCGTTTCCAAGTAGAGGGGAAATAGCCTTGCTGCAAACAGGCGTTAAATATTTTGGTCAGTTGCACCAGAGTTTTTCTCGGGAGATGCTTAAGTTCCTCATTAGTCACTTTGTCCGGGCCGGCAGCTTTCCCATTAGTCAATTTCCTAATGAGCTTGTAAACTTCCTGCGGTGTTATTAGGGATAGCTGTTGCTCTTGCTTCTGCGCCACCCAGGTTTACACACATGTCTGTACCTCCCGTTCTAAATCACGGTTGGTAACTGGGTTTTCGCTGAATCTATCTTCAAGACAGTCAGCGAAGACCTCGGCTTTCTCCTCTTCGGAGAAGTGCAGCGCCTCAGTTGCGGAGTTGACGATCGTGGAGACCTTAAATGCCTTTAATAATAATTTCCACACGGAAGAGTACGTATGGGTAGTACTCAGCATTTTGTTTTCCCAGTGTTCAATTTTGTTGATTTTAATTTGTTGCCGAATGACGTTGCGTAGCCATTTTGCTAGCACTTTATATTCAGGCTGACGGGTGCATTGCCACAGTTTTGTCAAGCGTCGTCTCCGCGCAATGAGTTGCTCTACCTCGGGGTACGTGCAAAAACCGGGTGGTCTTGTGGTGTATGTGGTAGCATTTCTTTTGGCCGTGCGTAGCGAGGCAGTGAAGTTTCCAATGGCGACATCTATATCTGCCTCGATATAGTATGACAGCCCGGGTTTAGCCATCCTGTGCATTTCCACGGTAAACCTACCCCAGTCTGTGTCTGCCCCCTTTCGAGGGCCAGAGACACCGGCCGTAATAGCGCCCTGTATGTCGAAATGCACAGGAAGATGGTCGGAATCCAGGCTGTGATACACAGTGAAGTTATTTGAGAGTGTCGCATTTTCTGTGAGTACGAGGTCCAAAATTTCAGGGTCAAAGTGCCCTGATCTGTGCCAAAAGGTGGGTTCTGGGGGGAGATGTACCTCAATGTCGTCATTTTCTGTTATAAGTTCAACCAGGAGATTTCCGGCCGCATTTGCTCGGCGAGAAAACCACCAGGGGTGCCGGGCATTGAAATCTCCTGCAATTATAATATGCTCCTCTAAAGCGAGGATTTGTTCAAGGTCACGTATGAAATCTGGGGAGTCAGGGGGCCGATAAAGTGCTACCAGCATCACCGTTTTACTATTAACACATGTTTTAAGAGCCGTGCACTCTAACGCTGCCAGTGTGGGCAGCGTGACAGGAGCATGAGCAATTGAGTTTCTCAGCAAAATAGCAGTCCCTCCCCCCTGTTTGCCAATTCTGTCGTTTCGGAAAATTTGGTAACCCTGGAGCTTAAAAACGTGCTCTTGTTTTAATTTTGTTTCGCAAATGAATGCGACATCAATTTTGTTACGCCGGAGGTAGTTTTCAAGTTCGTGTTGCTTCCTGTGGATGCCATCTGCATTCCACAGGAGCGCGTGGGTTAAAGTTACATCTCCCCTTACATAGGCCATTTACTCTAGGAGGGTTGAGAGGAGGCATATGATGGTTTCTATTTTCTCCATAGTGTTTGCGCAGCTTCTGAACTTAATCAGAAAAGGCTGCACCTTTGCTAAAAGGGCTGGGAGGTTGAGATCCCTGAACAAATTTAAGATTTCTCTTAAACCGCCCAGGTCTCCGGTGGATCCTTGCGGAGTTTGAGGTAGTGGAGGGGGACCATTTAGTGGTGGCGCAGGCGCCTTTTGCCCTCCGGCGGCTCCTGCAAAGGAGAAGCCTAGTTGAACCGGGGTCGGCTGTAGGATGGGTTTGGGACCTGGCTGAACACTTGGAGTGGTCTTGGCTATGTTGCCAGTTGACGGCGGTGGCGTTCGTTTCTGAACGTCTCACACCCCCTATAACTGCAGGATGCGCTTCGCCACAGTTTGCGCAGTGGGGTTGAACGTCCTGCTTTGCCTTTTTGGGGCAGTCAGCAAGGCGGTGGAGGCCACCGCAAAGGACACACCGGGAGGTCATGTTACACATTTTATAAGTGTGCCCTAGTTGCTGGCAGTTGTAACATTCGGTAATATTTGTGTTGGTTTTCAAGACCTCCACAGTGACCATCATATGGCACACCTCTCTTTCCTTAAGAATTTTTTGGTTGGTGGTGGTCCTGTCGACACTTACTTGAAATATTGGTAGAGGCCTGCCGCGGGAAATGAGCTGACGTACTTGGACGCCGGTATACCCTTTCTGCTCCAGGTCTTCCTTGGTGTAGTCTACCTCCAAGTCTACAGGAAGACGTTTGATGACGCATCGCAGAGGCTGGTCGTTCCGGGGGGTAAAGCTGAAATTTTCAACTCTGGCATCCTTCAGGAGCTGCATTGTCCTGTGGGAGACCTTCTTGTGCTGGAGGAAGAGCTTGAGGCACTCCCTCGTGGTTTGTAACTTGGAAGCTCCAGCTGGCAGTGAGTCTCGTAGGAGCCGGAGGACCTTAACGGTTTGTATGTTGTCCGGGATTACTATTCTGGGAGGTTTCTGGAGTTCGGGGCTTTGGGTGGGATTCTGTGTGGGAGTGGCAGTTGAGGTGGAGGGTTATGGTGTATTTGGTTTGGGTGATGGCCTAGCTGGCCGTTGTGGTCTGGATGTAGGTCGTTTTATTGCAGGGGACAGGTCCTCCGCCTCGTCTTTGGACTCTGCTTCTTGTGACGCTAGGGGTGCAAATTGGTTCCGTGTGGTAACCTGTGGTGGAGTCTGTTGTTGATTAATCCGCTTGCTGGGCTTTTGATGGTGACTCTCGCTGTCGGAGTCACTGTCCAGGTCTCGGTTATGTGGGCGCTTCTTCGTTACAGGGACGGTTTTCCAACCCTCCCCTAGCTTTACAAGGAGCCTTTTCTTTTGTGCATGCTCCTTGTAGCAGAGTCCGAGGGCCTGTGCGACTTTTAGAAAGTCGTTGGATTACCCGTCCATCTCTCTCAGTAGTTTCTGATAAAAGATGATCGTTACTGAGATCATCTACTTCTTTCTGAAGCTTACATTGCTGCTCGGCCTTTCGCTCTTCCTCAGGGTCCGCGGTGTTTGTCTGTGTCTAGATTCCCCGTAGCTGCGACCAATGGCGCGCAGGTGGGCGGATCGCTGGTGGTTGCGGTTGGGCCCGTTGAATTTGCGCTGTCGGTCAGGGCCGGCATGGCAGGGGTGCGTGTGGCTGTCGCCATGCCCTCTTCTTGTCCTCGCTCCCAGTCGCAAGTGCTTCTGTGAGCCTCCACTCGGCGTAGGGACGCTACACGATGCGCGTCAAAAGCAAACGCACACCCGCGTGCCCCACGTTAGCACGTAGAAATTTCTCCTACCTAATGTTAATACTAGCACTGTTTAGGAATACCACAGAGGTTGCACACTTAGATACTACTAGGAGAACTACTTACACTGGACACACGTATATATATCTTGTAGCACACACGTTGCACACACACACACACACACACACACACACACACACACACACACACACACACACACACACACACACACACACACACACACACAAGATACCCGTTTGGGTGTACACAGACTACTTTAAGCACTTTACTCCCATCCAGGTGTACACGGAGAGTAAAGTGCAGAAAACACGAATATATTCACAGTGTTTAACCGCCGTTGGTGGCCAACAACTTCCCGTCTATCGGCGGATCGGTTTGCGCTTACCACGGAATGTAAAGGGAAAGTCCAACACATTATATACTTAGACTCGACTTAACGTGACTTAATTTAATGCCAAAGTTTTCCTTTGCGTTACATCTAGTTTGAAAGTCACATGAATAATTTGAACCAATCGGTGAATAGTGCCATGCAGGAATAAATTGTGTAACTATTTGCATCAAAACTCCTCTGTTTCTTTTGTTTAGAGCCTAAAGCAGGTTTGGCCACCTCCATAGTATTTTATTCTCATTTAGAAATACTTTCACTTCGCATTTTCATATTATCTCGCTTTTCATTTTTGGAAAACATATCCTCTGATTAGAAAAAGAGAGTTGCTTCGAATGTCTGCCATGTCTGCCGAGTAGAAGAACAACCAATCAGAATCATTCCCATTACGTTACATCCTAATAGACTTACTTTCTTACTTCAGGTTAGGTTACGTGAAAATAACGATTTTTTGTAGCTGTTTTATGGAGTGTAACTATTGATTTCTTCAAGTGAAGTGTAAAAAGTGTTGTATATATATCTGAGCAGTGTAAATAATCTTCGTTTTCCCGTGTATATAATATTTAATCAGTGTTCTAGTTTATGGATAGTGACAGTGACACAGTGTTTTGTGATAATCTTAGTGACAAGTATTGCGTGGGGCGCGCTAGGCGTTCCCCCGCGCACAAGAGAGTGACAACATGGCATCAGCGGCACCACATGTTGCCGGGCCGAGCGCCGAGAACGGCGCGCCAGCGCCTATATTTATAAACTCTACCACCACAAGCCGCAGCAGCACAAATCCAGCCCTCCCCACCCACATTGGCGGACGAGATGGACCACGAACAACAGATACTGGAGGAAGAGCAAAAGGCACGATCCCTCGAAAAACTGAAAAAAGAAGTGGAAGACATTCAGCAGGAGATAAACTATTACAACAACATACTGGCAAACCTTGACGCAGACTCGACGAACTTCAGCAAATTGTCACAGGACCTCGCGTTCTGCTACAAGGACTATGCGATAAAGAAGCGGGAACTTGTGGAACAGAGCGAGGGGTGGAAGATAGCGGCGCCCAAGAAAAAACGCACAAGAGACAGTGGAAGTAACTCTGAGGGTGAACGTACACGCCAGTCTCTAAACAACAAGAGGCAACCCCGGCAGTCTACACCGCCCCACCCCCTCCCTCTACGCAACTCCTTCGCGCCACTGCAGGTAGCAGAACGTGAGGAGTCGGTCTACCCAGTACTTCCCACACCCACACAGAATCCCTTCACCCAAAAACCAAAGATCCCACAGCACCAGAAGACCCCAACAAAAACCCGCCCCCCTCCCCAACCCTCAAACCCAGTCCCCTCCACCTCAGAAGCGACACCTACAGCCCCGACGGCCACAACAGAACAAAACCAAAAGCCACTAAGAATCATCATACCAGACACTAAGCAGGCAGTAAAGGTCCTTCAACTACTGCGTAACAAACTGCAAAACGGAACCTACAGAATACAAACCACGAGGGACTGCCTGAAGCTCTTCCTCCAGAGGTAACAGGATGCCGTCCCCACAATGCAGCTCCTGACGAACGCCGGTGTGGAAAGCTATAGCTTCACGCCGAGGAATGACCAGCCTCTGCGTTATGTCATCAAACGCCTACCTGCAGACCTGCAGGTAGATTACATAAAGGAGGACCTGGAACCGAAGGGTTACACCGGCGTTCAGGTACGACAGACGGTGTCCCGCGGCAGGCCTCTCACGAATTATCAGGTAAGCCTTGATAGAACTACTGACAACCAGAAAATTATACAGGAAAGAGAAGTGTGCCATATGATGGTCACCGTGGAGGTCTTAAAAACCTTCCAAAACATTACACAATGTTTCAACTGTCAACAACTAGGCCATACATTTAAAATGTGTCATATGACCTCCCGGTGTGTTCTTTGCGGTGGCCTCCACCGCCTAGCTGACTGCCCAAAAAAGGCCAAGGAGGACGCTGTACCCCACTGTGCGAACTGTGGGGAGGCGCATCCTGCCAGCTATAGGGGGTGCGAGACATTTAAGATAGAACGTCACCGCCGTCAACTGGCAGCCGCAGCCAGGAACTCTCCTGGTACTCGACCAGGGCCACGCCCCATCCTCCACCCGGCCCTGGTCACAACCGGCACCTCTTTTGCAGGAGCCGCCGGAGGGCAAAGTGCACCTGTGCAACCACCAAATGGTCCCCCTCCACAACCCCAGCCCTCACAGGCACCCACCAGCGACCTAGGAGGCTTAAAAGAAATTTTCAGCCTTTTTAAGGATTTAAACCTCCCAGCGCTACTAGCAAAGTTGCGGCCCATAATCGCAAGATTAAAAAGCTGCAACAGTACCATGGAGAAGCTGGAAGCCATCATATGTTTGGTAACCACTCTCTTCGAGTAAATGGCCACTTCAAGTGGAGGCATAACTTTAACTCGCGCACTCCTGTGGAATGCAGATGGCATCCACAGGAAGCAACACGAACTTGAAAATTACCTGCGACGTAACAAAATTGATATCGCATTCATTTGCGAAACAAAATTACAGCAGGAGCACACTTTTAAGCTCCAGGGGTATCAAATCTTTCGGAACGACAGAATTAGCAAACAGGGGGGAGGAACTGCTATTTTGCTGAGAAACTCAATTGCTCATGCTTCTGTTACGCTACCTGCAATGGCAGCGTTAGAGTGCACAGCACTTAAAAAACATGTAAATAATCAAACGGTGATGCTGGTAACGCTTTATCGGCCCCCCAACTCCACAGGTTTCATACGTGACCTCGAACAGATCCTCGCTTTAGAGGAGCACGTTATAATAGCAGGAGATTTCAATGCCCGGCACTCCTGGTGGTTTTTCGCCGAGCAAACGCTTCTGGAAATCTCCTGGTTGAACTTATAACCGATAATGACGACCTAGAGGTACACCTTCCCCCAGATCCCACATTTTGGCACAGATCGGGGCACTTTGACCGCGAAATTTTGGATTTCGTACTAACAAAAATTGCGGCACCTTTAATTAACTTTACAGTGTATCACAGCCTGGACTCCGACCACCTTCCCGTGCATTTCGACATAAAGGGTGGCATTTCAGCCGGTGCCTCTGGCCCTCGAAGGAGGGTTGCGACCGGCTGGAATAAGTTCACCATAGAAATGCACGGGATGGCGCAACCTAGGCTGTCATACTATAGCGAGGCAGACATAGATGTCGCTATTGAAAACGTCACTGCCTCGCTACACACGGCCAAGAGAAGCGCTACCACTTACACCACAAGACCACCCGGTTTTTGCACGTACCCCGCGGTAGAGCAACTCATTGCGCGGAGACGACACTTGACAAAACTGTGGCGGTATACCCGTCAGCCTGAATACAAAGTGCTAGCAAAATGGCTACGCAACATCATTCGGCATCAAATTAAAGTCAACAAAACTGAACAATGGGAAAACAAAATGCTGAGTACCACCCATTCGGACTCTTCCTTGTGGAAATTATTAAAGGCTTTTAAGGTCTCCACGAGCGTCAACTCCGCAACTGAGGCGCTGAACACTCACGGCGGCCTGCACTTCTCCGAAAAGGAGAAAGCCGAGGTCTTCGCTGACTGTCTTGAAGATAGATTCAGCGAAAACCCAGTAACCAACCGCGATATAGAACGGGAGGTACAGACATGTGTACAAACCTGGGTGGCGCAGAAGCAAGAGCAACAACTACCCCTAATAACACCGCAGGAAGTTTTCAAGGTCATTAGGAAATTACCTAATGGGAAAGCTACCGGCCCAGACAAAGTGACTAATGAGGAACTTAAGCATCTCCCGAGAAAAGCCCTGGTGCAACTGACCAAAATATTTAACCCCTGTCTGCAGCAAGGCTATTTCCCCTCCACTTGGAAACAAGCCAAGGTAATTATGCTCCCAAAGAAAGGGAAGAGCACCAGACAACCGCAAAACTACCGCCCCATTAGTCTATTGTCTACTATTGGTAAATTGCTCGAAAAACTTATACTTTCTCGACTTCAAAAACAAGTTTCGGAATCCCATGAACATTCAAATTCACAGTTTGGCTTTCGAAAAGGACATTCTACTGAGTTACAGCTTCTCAGGCTAACTGATGACGTAACAGAGAAATTTAACAATGGTGCTTCAACGTTGGCACTATTTCTGGACGTAGAAGCCGCATTTGACCGGTGCTGGCACAATGGCCTCATTTACAAACTGCACCACAATTTCCCGGCTCTTCAAAATTATCTATACTTGCTGCACAATTTTTTAGAAAAACGGAAATTCTACGTCCAAGTGGACCGCTCCTCCTCACGGGAGCGAGTGATGCGGGCTGGCGTCCCACAAGGGACAATCATGTCACCCTTTTTGTATATACTATTCACCAACGATTTCCCAGTGGACGCCAGATGTAAGGTCGCCATGTATGCTGACGACACTGCAATATACAACCACCATAGAAATCCACGTTTCGGCCTTGCAGAAATGCAATGTTATGTTAACAACTTCCTCTCATGGCAACATGACTGGAAAATTAAAATTAATCCCAACAAATGCCAGCTGATACATTTCTCTAAGCGGCATCACACTTTGGCAATGGACCTAACGGTCGGTGGTCATGTATTGCACTGTCGTCGGCAAGTTAAATACTTAGGGGTTACCTTGGACCGCACAATGTGCTGGTCCACCCACATAAAAAATAGCGCCAACAAAGGCAGACAGCGGATAAAGTTATGTGCCCCCATCTTCCGTAGCAAACAGCTGCAATTGAAGTCCAAACTCGTCCTGTATAAAGCTTTCATCCTGTCAGTGGTTCTTTACGCGTGTGTGGCCTGGGCAAACGCCTCAAAAACCGCCCTGAAGACTATCCAAACCCTCCAAAACCTCTCCCTCCGGAAAATCCTCTCTGCGCCCATCCTAACCACTAACCAAACCCTTCACCAGGAAACCCAGATCCCATCCATTAAAGAGGCAATAACAAAAAGAGCCATTGACGCGTGGGCGCGCATCAGAAATCACCAA
The DNA here is from genome assembly GCA_030765045.1 of Tenodera sinensis. Classification (NCBI taxonomy): domain Eukaryota; kingdom Metazoa; phylum Arthropoda; class Insecta; order Mantodea; family Mantidae; genus Tenodera; species Tenodera sinensis. The sequence continues at coordinate 67,014,932 of CM060966.1, read as the reverse complement.
AATGACATGATTGCCAATATTGGCAAGGCCGAGCCAAAGCATCGTAAATATGCTAGAATTAAAATGTTCTAGACATTGCATGGCTCGCCGATTGATACGCGCCCATGCAACCCAGGCCCTAGGCCACACTCTCCGGAAGAGGTCTGTGCCTCGGAAACGCCACAGGAGCTGCAACCTGATCCGCACAGGAAAACGGCGGAAAAACTGTAAATAGTGAAGTGTATATAGTGCAGTGTGTGTAAATATGTATATACGAGCATGCGCGCGCGTGTGTGTGTGTGTGTTTGTGTGTGCGTGTGATAGGACATATCTGTGGTATGCCCAGGAGTGAGTGTATGTATCCGTGTATATAAATAAAATAAAATAAAATAAAATAAAAAAGACTCAAAAACGGACAATCAAAGGACTCAGAATACGCCCAAAAACTGTTCCCGGTGAGCTAAAGCTGCTCACCGCATGGGTTTCTTAATAAGAAAAAGCAAACAAGAGTACCCATGTAAATATTATTAATGTAAATTTTAGCCTGTAAGCCGGGCCCCTCTGTACCGGCACCAGGCAAATTTTTCCTGAATAAAATAAGTTGAAGTTGAAGTTAGGTTACGTCCCGTCCCGTTAAGTCACGTGAAGTAAATTTCAGCCTTATATCAGCATAATGTTATGCGTTTTCTAGTTAGCCATAAGCATCTAATTTAGCCATAAGCGAAATTACGTGCCTACCCAAAGTTCCGTCGTTTGTTCTGAGCATTTCATTCCAGCTGACTTCGAATTTATCTCCTGGTTAAAAAAAATGAACTTTTAAATATCAAAACAAGTAGACCAACTAAAAAACCGCATTTATCTTTTTTTTAAAATTGCAATCAGCCCACATAAAATTTAGAGAGGCGTAGTAACACCTGGTCGTCTACTTAGCGTGGTATAAGCGCTGCTGCTTACCAAGCAGGAGACCCGGGTTCGATTCCCGGTACCGCTGGGAGACCTGGTCCAAGGTGCACTCAACCTCCTTAGGCCCCTGAGAGGCCCATTGAGCTACTTGATTGAGAAATAGCGGCCGTTGATTGAGAAGACCACGTAATCGTCTCGGAGGGACCGAGATTTGACCATGTCCCACCTCCAGTACTGCACTCCTCTTGATGTCTGTGGCGGACAGAGGTGGGGGACGCAGAGGCCGGGCGGTAGGCCTTGCCCGGAAAGCATTGTTGCGCCGCGGGGTAAGTAGAGTACCTACATATGTAAGAAAGAAGCAGTAGCATATTCGTTAATAAGTGCATGTGCTGAGATTGTGAGATAAGAAGATAAGAAGCACAAAATGGCAATAGAAATGTCTCTTTCTTAACCCTTTCAGTCCCGGTGTCCATTATAATGGACATAGGCATTTTTTGCCTACTTGAAATACTTTTAACGGTTTTTTCTGCAATATTCTTGTTATACTGTTCATCACCAACTAAACCTATGTATGTAAAAACATGTTCTGAATTGTACAAAATTATTTATTTTTTACAATTTACATTGTAGTGTTTTTTTGTTTTTGTTTTTTTTTTTTTGTTTTTGTTTTGTTAAACAAAAGAAGCAAAATCCATGCAACCGCAGTCAAATGATACCCCGCCATCATCCACGCGTGCCATCACACCACGTAATCGTCTGGGAGGGACCGGGATTTGACCACGTCCCACCTCCAGTACTGCACTCCTCTTGATGTCTGTGGCGGACGGAGGTGGGGGACGCAGAGTAGAGTAGTAGAGTAAGTAGAGTACCTATATATGTAAGAAAGAAGCAGTAGCATATTTGTTAATAAGTGCATGTGCTGAGATTGTGAGATAAGAAGGTAAGAAGCACAAAATAATGGTAATGGAAATGTCTCTTTCTTAACCCTTTCAGTCCCTGTGTCCATTATAATGGACATAGGCATTTTTTACCTACTTGTAATACTTTTAACGGTTTTTTCTGCTATATTCTTGTTATACTGTTCATCACCAATTAAATCTATGTAAAAACATGTTCTGAATTGTACAAAATTATTTGTTTTTTACATTCTACATTGTAGTGTTTTTTTTTAAACAAAAGAAGCAAAATCCATGCAACCGCAGTCAAATAATACCCCGTCACCATCCACGCGTGCCATCACATCGATTATTTTACGTGGGTCCTCCCCGTCCTTTACCACAGGCACATTTGACTGCGGTTGCCGAGACTCGAACTCACGACCTCAGGCTTTGGGTGCATGGCCAGTGCACTTCGTGTTCCCTTAGTGATCATGGCTATCCGAGCCAGCAAGCTGAAGGTGTCCCAGACCGCCTAATCTAAACCGGTTTCAAATTAGAGGAAGAACGGCATTAGTGAACTTTTAAATATCAAAACAAGTAGACCAACTAAAAAACGGCATTAGAGGAAGAATATCTGTACTGTTTGTTAGTACCACAGGCACATTTGACTGCGGTTGCCGAGACTCGAACTCACGACCTCAGGCTTTGAGTGTTACCTCCAGTACTCGAACTCACGACCTCAGGCTATTAGTGCATGGCCAGTGCACTACGTGTTGCCTATGGTACTAACAAACAGTACAGATATTTTGAAGCTTCTTAACCCTTTCCAAAATCCATGCAACCGCAGTCAAATGATACCCCGTCATTATCCACGCGTGCCATCACACCACGCAATCGTCCAGGAGGGACCGGGATTTGACCACGTCCCACCTCCAGTACTGCACTCCCTTGATGTCTGTGGCGGACAGAGGTGGGGACACAGAGGCCGGGCGGTAGGCCTTGCCCGGAAAGGATTGTTGCGCCGCGGGGTAAGTAGAGTACCTACATATGTAAGAAAGAAGCAGTAGCATATTCGTTAATAAGTGCATGTGCTGAGATTGTGAGATAAGAAGATAAGAAGCACAAAACAATGGTAATGGAAATGTCTCTTTCTTAACCCTTTCAGTCCCGGTGTCCATTATAATCGACATAGGCATTTTTTGCCTACTTGTAATACTTTTAACGGTTTTTTCTGCTATATTCTTGTTATACTGTTCATCACCAATTTAACCTATGTAAAACCATGTTCTGAATTGTACACAATTATGTATTTTTTACAATTTACATTGTAGTGTTTTTTTTAAAGAAAAGAAGCAAAATCCATGCAACCGTAGTGAAATGATACCCCGTCATCATCCACGCGTGCCATCACACCGATTATTTTACGTGGGCCCTCCCCGTCCTTTACCACAGGCACATTTGACTGCGGTTGCCGAGACTCGAACTCACGACCTCAGGCTTTGGGTGCATGGCCAGTGCACTTCATGTTGCCTTAGTGATCATGGCTATCCGAGCCAGCAAGCTGAAGGTGTTCCAGACCGCCTAATCTAAACTGGTTTCAAATTAGAGGAAGAACGACATGTGTAGCAAAATAATTCGGGTCTGAAAGGGTTAAGAAACTTCAAAATATCTGTACTGTTTGTTAGTACCACAGGCACATTTGACTGCGGTTGCCGAGACTCGAACTCATGACCTCAGGCTTTGAGTGTTACCTCCAGTACTCCAACTCACGACCTCAACCTTTGAGTGTTACCTCCAGTACTCCAACTCACGACCTCAGGCTTTGAGTGCATGGCCAGTGCACTACGTGTTGCCTTAGTGATCATGGCTATCCGAGCCAGTAAGTTGAAGGTGTCCCCTACCGCCTAATCTAAACCGGTTTCAATTTAGAGGAAGAACGGCATAAGTGGCAAAATAATTCCGGTCTGAAAGGGTTAAGAAGCTTCAAAATATCTGTACTGTTTGTTAGTACCACAGGCACATTTGACTGCGGTTGCCGAGACTCGAACTCACGACCTCAGGCTTTCAAAACAAGTAGAACAAGCAAAAAACGGCATTAGAGGAAGAATAGCGGCCGTTGATTGAGAAGACTGGAACTCACGACCTTAGGCTTTGAGTGCATGACCAGTGCACTACGTGTTGCCTTAGTGATCATGGCTATCCGAGCCAGTAAGTTGAAGGTGTCCCCTACCGCCTAATCTAAACCGGTTTCAATTTAGAGGAAGAACGGCATAAGTAGCAAAATAATTCCGGTCTGAAAGGGTTAAGAAGCTTCAAAATATCTGTACTGTTTGTTAGTACCACAGGCACATTTGACTGCGGTTGCCGAGACTCAAACTCACGACCTCAGGCTATCAAAACAAGTAGACCAACTAAAAGACGGCACTAGAGGAAGAATAGCGGCCGTTGATTGAGAAGACCACGTAATCGTCCGGGAGGGACCGGGATTTGACCACGTCCCACCTCCAGTACTGCACTCCTCTTGATGCCTGTGGCGGACAGAGATGGGGGACGCAGAGGCCGGGCGGTCGGCCTTGCCCGGAAAGGATTGTTGCGCCGCGGGGTAAGTAGAGTACCTACATATGTAAGAAAGAAGCAGTAGCATATTCGTTAATAATTGCATGTGCTGAGATTGTGAGATAAGAAGATAAGAAGACCTCAGGCTTTGAGTGCATGGCCAGTGCACTACGTGTTGCCTTAGTGATCATGGCTATCCGAGCCAGCAAGCTGAAGGTGTCCCAGACCGCCTAATCTAAACCGGTTTCAAATTAGAGGAAGAACGGCATAAGTGAACTTTTAAATATCAAAACAAGTAGACCAACTAAAAAAGGGCATTAGAGGAAGAATAGTGGCCGTTGATTGAGAAGACCACGTAATCGTCCGGGAGGGACCGGGATTTGACCACGTCCCACCTCCAGTACTGCACTCCTCTTGATGTCTGTGGCGGACAGAGCTGGGCGACGCAGAGGCCGGGCGGTAGGCCTTGCCCGGAAAGTGTTGTTGCGCCGCGGGGTAAGTAGAGTACCTACATATGTGAGAAAGAAGCAGTAGCATATTCGTTAATAAGTGCATGTGCTGAGATTGTGAGATAAGAAGATAAGAAGCACAAAACAATGGTAACGGAAATGTCTCTTTCTTAACCCTTTCAGTCCCGGTGTCCATTATAATGGACATAGGCATTTTTTGCCTACTTGTAATACTTTTAACGGTTTTTTCTGCTATATTCTTGTTATTCTGTTCATCACCGATTAAACCTATGTAAAAACATGTTCTGAATTGTACAAAATTATTTATTTTTTACAATTTACATTGTAGTGTTTTTTTTAAAGAAAAGAAGCAAAATCCATGCAACCGCAGTCAAATCATACCCCGTCATCATCCACGCGTGCCATCACACCGATTATTTTACGTGGGCCCTCCCCGTCCTTTACCACAGGCACATTTGACTGCGGTTGCCGAGATTCGAACTCACGACCTCAGGCTTTGAGTGCATGGCCAGTGCACTTCGTGTTGCCTTAGTGATCATGGCTATCCGAGCCATGTAAGTGTAATTTAATGTGTTGTGCTGTCGAGACTTGGTCCAAGGTGCACTCAACCTCCTTAGGCCTCTGAGAGGCCCATTGAGCTACTTGATTGAGAAATAGCGGCTGTTGATTGAGAAGACCACGTAATCGTCCGGGAGGGACCGAGATTTGACCGCGTCCTACCTCCAGTCCTGCACTCCTCTGGATGTCTGTGGCGGACAGAGGTGGGGGACGCAGAGGCCGGGCGGTAGGCCTTGCCCGGTAGGATTGTTGCGCCGCGGGGTAAGTAGAGTACCTACATATGTGAGAAAGAAGCAGTAGCATATTCGTTAATAAGTGCATGTGCTGAGATTGTTTCTTAAGAAAGAGACATTTCCGTTACCATTGTTTTGTGCTTCTTATCTTCTTATCGCATAATCTCAGAAAATGCACTTATTAACGAATATGCTACTGCTTCTTTCTTACATATGTAGGTACTCTACTTACCCCGCGGCGCAACAATCCTACCGGGCAAGGCCTACCGCCCGGCCTCTGCGTCCCCCACCTCTGTCCGCCACAGACATCAATAGGAGTACAGGACTGGAGGTGGGACGTGGTCAAATCCCGGTCCCTCCCGGACGATTACGTGGTCTTCTCAATCAACGGCCGCCATTCTTCCTCTAATGCCCTTTTTTAGTTGGTCTACTTGTTTTGATATTTAAAAGTTCACTTATGCCGTTCTTCCTCTAATTTGAAACCGGTTTAGATTAGGCGGTCTGGGACATCTTCAGCTGGCTGGCTCGGATAGCCATGATCACTAAGGCAACACGTAGTGCACTGGCCATGCACTCAAAGCCTGAGGTCTTCTTATCTTCTTATCTCACAATCTCAGCACATGCACTTATTAACGAATATGCTACTGCTTCTTTCTTACATATGTAGGTACTCTACTTACCCCGCGGCGCAACAATCCTTTCCGGGCAAGGCCGACCGCCCGGCCTCTGCGTCCCCCATCTCTGTCCGCCACAGACATCAAGAGGAGTGCAGTACTGGAGGTGGGACGTGGTCAAATCCCGGTCCCTCCCGGACGATTACGTGGTCTTCTCAATCAACGGCCGCTATTCTTCCTCTAATGCCGTCTTTTAGTTGGTCTACTTGTTTTGATAGCCTGAGGTCGTGAGTTTGAGTCTCGGCAACCGCAGTCAAATGTGCCTGTGGTACTAACAAACAGTACAGATATTTTGAAGCTTCTTAACCCTTTCAGACCCGAATTATTTTGCTACTTATGCCGTTCTTCCTCTAATTTGAAACCGGTTTAGATTAGGTGTTCTGGGACACCTTCAGCTTGCTGGCTCGGATAGCCATGATCACTAAGGCAACACGTAGTGCACTGGTCATGCACTCAAAGCCTGAGGTCGTGAGTTCCAGTCTTCTCAATCAACGGCCGCTATTCTTCCTCTAATGCCGTTTTTTGGTTGGTCTACTTGTTTTGAAAGCCTGAGGTCGTGAGTTCGAGTCTCGGCAACCGCAGTCAAATGTGCCTGTGGTAAAGGACGGGGAGGGCCCACGTAAAATAATCGGTGTGATGGCATGCGTGGATGATGACGGGGTATCATTTGACTGCGGTTGCATGGATTTTGCTTCTTTTCTTTAAAAAAAACACTACAATGTAAATTGTAAAAAATAAATAATTTTGTACAATTCAGAACATGTTTTTACATAGGTTTAATCGGTGATGAACAGAATAACAAGAATATAGCAGAAAAAACCGTTAAAAGTATTACAAGTAGGCAAAAAATGCCTATGTCCATTATAATGGACACCGGGACTGAAAGGGTTAAGAAAGAGACATTTCCGTTACCATTGTTTTGTGCTTCTTATCTTCTTATCTCACAATCTCAGCACATGCACTTATTAACGAATATGCTACTGCTTCTTTCTTACGTATGTAAGTGCTCTACTTACCCCGCGGCGCAACAATCCTTTCCGGGCAAGGCCTACCGCCCGGCCTCTGCGTCCCCCACCTCTGTCCGCCACAGACATCAGGAGTAGTGCAGGACTGGAGGTAGGACGTGGTCAAATCCCGGTCCCTCCCGGACGATTACGTGGTCTTCTCAATCAACGGCCGCTATTTCTCAATCAAGTAGCTCAATGGGCCTCTCAGGGGCCTAAGGAGGTTGAGTGCACCTTGGACCAGGTCTCGACAGCACAGCACATTAAATTACACTTACATGGCTCGGATAGCCATGATCACTAAGGCAACACGAAGTGCACTGGCCATGCACTCAAAGCCTGAGGTCGTGAGTTCGAATATCGGCAACCGCAGTCAAATGTGCCTGTGGTAAAGGACGGGGAGGGCCCACGTAAAATAATCGGTGTGATGGCACGCGTGGATGATGACGGGGTATCATTTGACTGCGGTTGCATGGATTTTGCTTCTTTTCTTAAAAAAAAAAAAAAAAAAAAAAAAAACACTACAATGTAAATTGTAATAAATAAATAATTTTGTACAATACAGAACATGTTTTTACATAGGTTTAATTGGTGATGAACAGTATAACAAGAATATAGCAGAAAAAACCGTTAAAAGTATTACAAGTAGGCAAAAAATGCCTATGTCCATTATAACGGACACCGGGACTGAAAGGGTTAACAGATTCAACGATTCTTGTGTAAATTAAATTTAAAACACCCATAATAATTAATGCAACAAAAAGACAACAAATTGTGGGTTGTTTTAAATTTAATTTACACAAAAACCATTGAATCTATTGAAATACGCCAAAGGAAAAAGCTTTTGTTTATTCAATTTTCTATGAATATAGCCATAAAGCAGGCGTCGGCAAACATGTACTCAATGAGGCCTCGCAGCTATGACGTGTCAGGGGCAGCGCTTACTCTGCCTCCCCCTCCCTCCCTCACAGCCTTAACTGCCACTGCATACACACCGATCACGGGCGGACTGTGCTGCCGTATTTACCTGCACTTCTAAACATGTCTGTCAAAGTGTAATTTAATACTAAGACTTAAAGATAAATTTCTGCGCTTTAGAGCGCATATAATTATTCCTGGTCTATTAAATTTGATATCTAGAATAGCACTTTGATTATTTCTTCTCTCATAATGTAAGGAACGTAAGGTGTTTGTTGTGCTCTAAAGTTCAAAAATGCACTCATCAATGGAGCATCAAGCGGCATTATGATACATGTCATAAGATCACCATACAATTATAGACAAGCATGTATTCATAAATTTATACCACGATTTAAAGTAGCATAACACTGACGTAATGTCTTTCATTCGTTTTGTTTATTTTTTATTTTTTTAGATCTAGATCGGACGAACCAACAGCTCAAAGAGCAATATTCAGATAATACACCTAATATTAATTCAAATATTACAACTGATAAACAACTTCACGCCAGCTATGCTGTTGCTTTGGAGATTGCTCAGTCACTGAGGTGTTTTAGTGGTGGAGATAAGACATAAGAAATGTGAGAGTAAAGTTGCCAACATAATTTTCCCTGAACAATATGATATTTTTAGTAATATTGCATTATGACCACGAACCATACTGAGAAGGATATATAAAATAGGAGAAATAGCCGAAAAAAGACTACCAACCGAGGTCCATGAATTTATAGCCGTTTCTCTCGCGTTGGATGAAAGCACTGACAATGTTGACACAGCACAATTGGTAATTTTCACTCGTGGAGTTACTAACAACCTCTCGATACAAGAATATATGCTTGAAGTCATTTCACTTAGGGAACATACAACAGGGACAGAATTATCTCAAGCATTTAAGAAATATGTAGAAGGAAAGAAACTGAATCCAAAAAAATCTTGTATCGCGATTAACAGATTATCATTTGCGTGCTATATTGAGAGTGGCTACTTGTGATATATCACTAGACTTTCATGGTACATTGCAAATAGAAGTGAACTGAAATATATTGCTCAAATATCTAGGCCTACCTAAAGTATCGTAGACCACTCGTAGCTGGATTCAAGTATGTGCACTATTCCTTATTGTACTCTGTAGCGAGCGAGTCCAGCACTGACACTGAACGAAGGTCAATGCCATTCCCTGTTCTACATTACATCATATTTATTGCGGGTTGCATGTTGAGACGCCATACTCACCCCTCATTGAGTACATGTTTGCCGACGCCTGCCATAAAGCAAGAACCTTCAGTGAATAATAATTCAGCCAGGTGATGATACATTTTTTTTATAAACCTTTTTTTTTACCTAGAAAACTATAAATTTTTCAACATTTTGGTATTGGACTTTCTTGTTATTCACAACATGAGAAATTTGCTGTTAAAGTCTGGCGGATCACTTCACTTCCACCCTGTATATCTTTTCCAGATACCATCCTAATCGTCTTTTTGATGATTTTGATGTTTATGATTTTCTTCTAGCACTTTGCACATTGTGTAAGTGAGCGCAATTGGTCTGTAGTTTGTTAGAAGTCGTGCATCATTGTTTGGCTTAACAATTGGGATATGATGGCTTTATGCCATTGGTTGGGGAATACATTTTTTTTCCAGATAAGATTAAAAACTTCATGTAAGTAGGTCATGCTGCTCTGCATTGTCTGTCTGGGTGCGGACGATTCACATAGTGATTGGTCAGAGTGCGGATGGTCGTGAAAGTTTTCGTCGCTCTCGCTATCTTTGCCCTGATTGGGCTTTATAATCTTCGCGGTGATTGGCTTAAACAATTTCAGGCCTCATTGGCCGCAGCAAAAACGGAACTATCGTGTGTTTTTCTTTTTCTGGCAAAGTGAGATTTGAAAAATACTCAAAAGTTCGTGCGAAAGTAAGCTTCTAAACTGGTGAAGTGCCACCGAACTTAAAGTGAAAGAAGAGGTTATTCTTCTTTTGTAGTGCAGTGAAAGTGATACGCATAGTGATAGTGAAAGTACCTACGTCGGACGCGCGGCCAGTGCCGCTGCGGTTCTCACAGCCGCGTCCCCGCGCCAAACCGGCAGTGATATTTCGGTGAAATGGCGTCTACCACCGTGGAGAATATCAACGTAGTAGTGGATGCCACAACATCACCTACAGCCGTATCTAAACCGCCTGCTAAGGAACTACAGTGAAAGCAGCAAACACCGAGACTAGCGGTGGACATGGAATCTGATCCTAAAGAAGAACAGCATTACCAACAGCTCCAAAAGGAGGTAGGGTAGTTGGAAGGTGAAATCACCTATTATCAAGGTCTACTTCCGGAAGTCAACCCACCAAGGACTTCCGAAAAATCACTGTAAATCTCACCTTCCGTTACCGCGAACACCAACTAAAGAAGCGGGAACTAATTGAACTAGAAGAAGGCTGGCAGCGCAGTGGACCCCGTAAACGTCGTCTCCAAATTGGCAGTGGGCATCACAGCAGCGACTCTGATGTCGAGAATCCACGCCCCAAGTCCGGGAATAAGAAAACCCGCCACAAATCTACTGACAATGTCAGCACGTCAAACAGGTTCCATGTCCTGACACCCACAGATCAACGGGAAGCAGCCACCGTTTGCCCAATGGAGAATGACGAGGACGCCGCTACAGTAACCACTGCAGCGCCCTCCAGACAAAAACGAAGCCAGTCAAAATTAACATCAAAACCAACAATAAAACCTGTAATAGAACATGCTCCAAGCCCCTCAACCTCGTCAGCTGCACCTGTATCGGTACCTCCAAACACGGAAGATCAGGAGCCCCCTAGGATCATCATCCTTGACACCAGCAAAACGCCCACACTACTACCATTTCTCAGGACCTCTCTACCGGCCAGTTCCTTCAAGCTGCAGTATACACGCAGCTGCATAAAGCTATTTCTGCAGCGGAAAGCGGACGCCGAACCCACCATGCAGCGACTGGCCGCGGCGGGCATCCCCCACTACAGCTTCGCATCACGCAGCGACCAGTTTCAGTTTTAGTTTGTTTATTATAAAGTATTGGTCTGGTGCGGGTACATAGGGCCCAGCTTACAGGCTATATTTGACATTTATATACAATTTGCTTACTTATAACTAATTATAGTATTCAGTTTGTGCAAAAACCCATACGGTGACCGTCTATCGGTTACCGAGAATAGTTTTCTTATGTCTTTTAAGTTCTGTTCAGTTTTTGGTTTATATATATACACACATATGTACATATTTACAATTATATAGACGCATACATACACGCGCGCACTCACACACACACACACACACACACACACACACACACACCTTCACTGGGCACACCAGAAATATGCGTCCCAGCGCACTGCACTATTTACACTTCATATATACACTTTCCCGCTGTTTTCCTGCGCGGGCAAGGGACAGCTCCTGAATATTTTACGAGGCGAGGACCTCTGCCGGAACATGTGTGTAGCTTAGGAACGAGGTTGAGTGGACGCGCATTTGTCGGCGAGCCGTTCCGCTTCTAGAATATTTCTATTTTAGTATGTTTGCGGTGCTTCGGATCGCCTTTGCCGATGTTGGCGATCACGTCATTCTCGTGGTTTCTCATGCGCGTCCATGCCGCCATTGCTCGTTTTCCTATTGCCTCCGGGATGAATGGGATCCGGGTTTCGAGGTGAAGAGTGTGGTTAGTGGTGAGGAGTGGAGCAGAGACAATTTTTCTGAGGGAGAGGTTTTGGAAGGTTTGGAGTTGTTTCAGGGCAGTTTTGGAGGCATTAGCCCAGGCCGTACACGCGTACAGGACCACCGCAAGAATAAAAGACCTATATAGTATCAGTTTTGACTTCAGTCGCAACTGTTTACTACGGAAGATGGGGGCGCACAACTTTAGCCGCTGTCTGCCTTTATTGGCGCTATTTTTTATGTGGGTGGACCAACACATTGTGCGGTCCAAGGTGACACATAAGTATTTAACCTGCTGACGGCAGTGCAACATTTGACCACCGACCGTTAGGTCCATTGCCAAAGTGTGATGCCGCTTAGAGAAATGAATCAGCTGGCATTTCTCAGGATTAATTTTGATTATCCAGTCATGTTACCATGAGAGGAAGTTGTTCACATAAGGTTGCATTTCTGCAAGGCCGAAACGTGGGTTTCTATGGTGGTTGTATATTGCAGTGTCGTCAGCATACATGGCGACCTTGCATCTGGCGTCCACTGGGAAGTCATTAGTGAATAATATGTACAGAAAACGGGACATTATTGCCCCTTGTGGGACGCCAGCCCGATCACTCGCTCCCGTGAGGAGGAGCGGCCCACTTGGACGTAAACCTGCCGTTTTTCTAGAAAATTGTGCAGCAAGTATAGATAATTTTGAAGAGCCGGGAAATTGTGGTGCAGTTTGTAAATGAGGCCATTGTGCCAGCACCGGTCAAATGCGGCTTCTACGTCCAGAAATAGCGCCAGCGTTGAAGCCCCATTGTTAAATTGCTCTGTTACGTCATCAGTTAGTCTGAGGAGCTGTATTTCAGTGGAATATCCTTTTCTAAAGCCAACTGTGAATTTGAAAGTTCATGTGCTGCCGAGACTTGTTTTTGTAGTCGAGAAAGGATACATTTTTCGAGCAATTTACCAATAGTAGACAAAAGACTAATGGGGCGGTAGTTTTGCCGTTCTCTGGTGCTTTTCCCCTGCTTTGGGAGCATAATAACCTTAGCTCGTTTCCAAGTAGAGGGGAAAAAGCCTTGCTGCAAACAAGCGTTAAATATCTTTGTTAGTTGCACCAGAGCTTTTCTCGAGAGATGCTTAAGTTCCTCATTAGTCACTTTGTCTGGGCCGGCAGCTTTACCATTAGGCAATTTCCTAAAGAGCTTGAAAACTTCCTGCGGTGTTATGATGGGTAGTTGTTGCTCTTGCTTCTGCGCCACCCAGGTTTGTACCCATGTCTGGACCTCCCGGTTGGTCACTGGGTTTTCGGTGAATCTGTCTTGGAGACAGTCAGCGAAGACCTCGGCTTTCTCCTCTTCGGAGAAGTGCAGGCCGCCTTGAGTGTGCAGCGCCTCAGTTGCGGAGTTAACGCTCGTGGAAACTTTGAAAGCATTTAGGAATTTCCACAAAGAAGAGTTCGAATGTGTGATACTCAGCATTTTGTTTTCCCACTGTTCAATTTTGTTGATTTTAATTTGTTGCCGAATTATGTTGCGTAGCCATTTTGCTAGCACTTTATATTCAGGCTGTCGGGTGTATCGCCACAGTTTTGTCAAGCGTCGTTTCCGCGCAATGAGTTGCCCTACCTCGGTGTAGGTGCAAACACCGGGTGGTCTTGTGGTGTATGTGGTAGCACTTCTCTTGGCTGTGTGTAGCAGGCAGTAAAGTTTTCAATGGCGACATCTATGTCTGCCTCGCTATAGTATGACAGTCTGAGTTGCGCCATCGCATGCATTTCGATGGTGAACTTATTCCAGTCGATGTCTGCCCTCTTTCGAGGGCCAGAGACACCGGCTGAAATACCACCCTGTATGTCGAAATGCACAGGAAGATGGTTGGAGTCCAGGCTGTGATACACAGTAAAGTTGTTTGACAGTGTCGCATTTTTTGTGAGTACGATGTGCAGAATCTCAGGGTCAAAGCGCCCTGATCGATGTCAAAAGGTGGGTTCTGGGGGAAGATGTACCTCAATTTCGTCATTCTCAGTTATAAGTTCAACTAGGAGATTTCCCGCCACGTTTGCCCGGCGTGAAATCCACCAGGGGTGCCGGGCATTGAAATCTCCTGCAATTATAACATGCTCCTCTAAAGCGAAGATTTGTTCGAGGTCACGTATGAAATCTGGGGAGTAGGGTGGCCGATAAAGTGCTACCAGCATCACCGTTTGACTATTAACACTTGTTTTAAGAGCCGTGCACTGTAACGCTGCCAGTGCAGGTAGCGTGACAGGAGCATGAGCAATTGAGTTTCTCAGCAAAATAGCAGTCCCTCCCCCTATCTGCCAATTCTGTCATTCCGGAAAATTTGGTAGCCCTGGAGCTTAAAAGCGTGCTATCTTAATTTTGTTTCACAGATAAATGCGACGTCAAATTTGTTACGCCCTAGGTAGTTTTCAAGTTCGTGTTGCTGCCTGTAGATGCCATCTGCATTCCACAGGAGCTCTTACATTGGCCATTTACTCTAGGAGGGTTGAGAGGAGGCATATGATAGTTTCTATTTTCTGCATAGTGCTTGTGCAGCTTCTGAACTTAATCAGGAAAGGCTGCAGTTTTGCTAAGAGAGCTGGGAGGTTGAGATTCCTGAACAGGTTTAGGATTTCCCTTAGACTGCCCAAGTCTCCGGTGGATGTTTGTGGGGTTTTAGGTAGTGGAGGGGGACCATTTGGTGATGACATGGGCACCTTTTTCCCTCCGGTGGCTCCAGCAAAGGAGACGCCTGGATGAACCGGGGCCGGGTGTTGAATGCGTCTGGGCCCTGGTTGAGCACTTGGAGTGGTCTTGGCTATGGTTGCCAGTTGACGGCGGTGGCGTTCGTTTCTGAACGTCTCACACCCCCTGTAACTGGCAGGATGCGCTTCCCCACAGTTTGCGCAGTGGGGTTGAGCGTCCTGCTTTGCCTTTTGGGGGCAGTCAGCAAGGCGGTGGAGGCCACCGCAAAGGACACACCGGGAGGTCATCTGACACATTCTGTAAGTGTGCCCCAGCTGTTGGCAGTTATAACACTGGGTGGTGTTGGCATTAGTTTTCAAGAACTCCACGGTGACCATCGTATGGCACACCTCTCGTTCTTGAAGAATTTTTTGGTTTGTGGTGGTCCTGTCGAGACTTACTTGAAACATTGGCAGAGGCCTGCCGCGGGAAATGAGCTGACGTACCTGGACGCCGATGTACCCCTTCTGCTCCAGTTCCTCCTTGATGTAGTCTACCTCCATATCCACTGGGAGACGTTTGACTACAAATCGCAGAGCCTGGTCGTTTTGGGGGGTGAAACTGAAGTTTTCTACTCCAGCATCCTTCAGGAGCTGCATGGTTCGGTTGGCGTCCTTCTTGTACTGGAGGAAGAGCTTGACGCAGTCCCTCGTGGATTGGAGTTTATAAGCTCCAGCTGGCAGGGAGTCCCGGAGAAGCCGGAGGACCTTAACTGTTAGGGTTTTGTCTGGGATTATCCTCGGTGGTTTCTGGAGCTCGGGATTTTGGGTGGGGTTCTGCGTAGGAGTGGGAGTGGCAGTGGAGGTGGAGGGTTGTGATGCGTTTTGTTTACGTATCGGTTTAGGCGATGGTGGTGGTCTAGCTGGTCGTTGTGGTCCGTGTTGGGGTAGGTTTTGGAGGTTAGTTGTTGCAGGGGGTAGGTCCTCCACCTCATCTTCGGACTCTGCGTCCTGTGCCGCTAGGGGTGCACATTGGTTTTTCACTGCAACTTGTGGTGGCGTCCTTTGGTGGTTGATCCGCTTGGTGGGCTTCCGGTGGTGACTCGCTGTCGGAGTCACTGTCCCGGCTTCGGTTGAGTTGCCTCTTCTTTGATACAGGGACGGTTTTCCAACCTCCAAGAGCTTCACAAGGAGCCTCTTCTTTTGGGCATGCTCCTTGTAGCAGAGTCCGAGAGCCTGGGCGACTTTCGGAAAGTCGCTGGACTCCCCGTCCATCTCGCTGAGTAGTTGCTGATAGAATATGATTTCATTACTGAGATCAGCAACTTCTTTCTGGAGGTTATAGAAAGCCTTGGCCTGTCACTCCTCCTCCTCCAAATTTTCGGCGTTCGGCGCTGCGACCAATGATGAGCAGGTGGGCGGATCATTGGCAGCTATGGCTGGACCAACTGAGGTTATAAATATAGCCGACAGAGCGGCGAGTCCGCTCTCGACGGCCGGCATGGCAGGGGTGCTTGTGGCAGTCGCCATTCCCCCTTTCTTGTCTCTGTTCCCAGTCGCAGGGGCTTCTGGGAGCTTCCACTTGGCGTGGGCACGCTACGCGATGCGCGCCAAAAACTAGCGCACACACGCGTGGCCCACGCTAGCACGTAAAAATTAAATTACACTTCTTTTAGTGCTAAACACTGCCTCTGTAGAACACTGTAATTACTCTTAGTTGCACAGGGGGGGACTATATACACGGGACACTTATGTACACTTCACGACACATCACTCACTTCTCTCAGGAGAAGTTTGGAAAATCCCGTCTGGATGTACACAGACTAATTGTTATTGAAGCACTCTTCACAGTCACAGTCACTTGTTATTTGAACACGCCTTTCCCGCGAGAATTATGGCAGTTGTATCCCCGACAATGATCCCGCCAAACCGTTACACGTGCTTGTTTCTCGTGCGCGCTAACAAAGCACCTTCTCACCCACCAAGCTGCTGGCTCTCACTCTAGCCCGCAGCGACCAACCGCTGCGCTTTATGGTTAAAAGACTACCAGCCGAACTCGAATCCGCTCAGCGACTCGCGACCAGTGCACATCGTGTCCATGCTGATTGGAGGGGACTAGTTCCAGTACTTCTCACCAGGGGGCAACAGGAGAGCGACCACAGCAACCGTGGTGGAGCAAATAGCAACTACCAAGCCAGGCGAAAAGCTCAATTCCGCGCACACGCTACAAGAGGCTTGATAGCAAGCTGTAGTGTGTCGCAAAGCATCAGACATCGATACTGCTTCTTCTTTGACATCGATCCTGCTCTCGGAGGGGTGCGAGCTGGTGCATCGAGAACAGGTAATATCTGACATCAACCTGACAGACCAACGCGACTGTGACTGCGGGCCCGCAAGACCACAGCCAAGAGGTAGGACTTCTAGTCCGCTCCTCGGAGCCGATATGGCTCACTCAGGGGTCTCCTCTAAGGAGGGGATCCGGTTCTCTGCGGACAGCCGGATGGCGACCGCAACGACACCCGACTTTGACGGGCAATTACCAGGGACTAGTTCCCAACCATCCCCACCTGAAGTGGCAGAACCTGCAGCCAAGAGGCTTAAGGGGTCGAAGCGCACGGCTACGGCCCCTCAACGGGTATTACAAACTACAAATCCCGTACCCAGCAACGAACACCTCCCGCTGTCTGAGACAGAGACCGAGGAGGACAATATCGCGCAAGACGACGGCTTCACCGTCGTTGAGCGCAGGAGGAAAAGAAAATCCTCCAATTCCAGTCTGCATCCCCCACAAGGGGCCGAAGAACCACCCCTAACCAAGAGGGGCCCTAAGATTCCGCCTATAATAGCGGATTCTTTTAATAATCATATTAAAATCATGAAACTACTTGCGGCCAAATTGGTCAAGGGTTTCGAGGCTCAAAGGAAGCCAAGAAAGGTTCATATCCGAACCTACACGCCCGAGGACTTTGAAAGGGCGAAACAAGTGCTAAGGGAGGAGCAGATTCATTTCTACTCCTACTCACTCCAGCGTCCCAACGTCGAAAGACGCATAGTTCGGGGACTCTCCTCTGAGTGTACACCAGAGGAAATAACAGAGGCACTCCTAGAAGAACATGGGATTAAAATCTCAGCTGCAGCGCAGCTGAGAAAGACCATTTGGACCGAGGAGGGGTCCAAAAAGGTACCGATGCCACTATATTTGGTAGTGGTGGACAAAGTCCCGGGCCAACAAATTCAGCCAATAGACGCTGTGCGCACCTTGTTCCGCACTGTGGCCAAGGTGGAGCGTTTTTATGGGCAAGATGGCCGAGCCCAATGCCGCAGATGCAAGGGTTTTCACCATTCCAGCCAAGCATGTGAACGAAAGCTCGCATGCTTACGCTGTGCAGGGGAGCACCTTGTCGCAAATTGCGACAAAGGCACAGAAGAAAAAGAGTGTGCCAATTGCCACAAACCCTATGTAAGTGTTTACAAGGGGTGTGAAGTGCGGTAGAAAATTATCGATAACCGCCGCCGCGGTCCTAAAAATGTGGCACCAGTCCGCACAGGGGTGAGCTTCTACGCCGCCCTTAACGAGGCTGAGAAAATTGTGCAGCAGACTGAATCTCCACAAACTGCACCAGCCACCAGCGTGGAGGAGAGAGTAGCTGCATCTCGACGCCCCCCTCGCGAAAAGCGAGAGAGGAAAGAAAGAAAGGCTGAAAGACAGTGGTCAGCTCTACTTGAACAAATGATCGCGTCTGATGCACAGACCATAACTGCCGAGGTACTCACCATGGCCCCAACCCAACATGCCCAACCGGCACGCATTACTCCGTTGGCCCCATTGGTCCCACTTGGAGGTGCTATATCCTCGGCAGACCTCGAGGAATTTAGGAACCTGTCCAACTGGTTCGGGGACATGATTAAACGGATACTTCCCATTGTGAGGAGGTGTATGCAGACCATAACGGACGCCAATGTTGAGATCCTACAAAAACACCAAATCCTGCTGCAAACATTAGAGCAGCTGTTCCCTAGATCCTCCCAGTAATGGCCTACCGTGTTGTGCGTAGACCATTACGCGCCGCTTTCTGGAATGCCAATGGCGTAAGGGAACAAGGTCCAGGCATTCTGGTATTTGTACAATCCTACGGGATCGACATCCTCTTGGTGACCGAGACACACCTGCATGCTGGTATAAACTTCTCGCTGCCTAGTTACGTCGCCCATCGGTCTGATCGGGTCGGCCGACAGGGCGGTGGTACAGCTATCTTCATCAAAAGCATCATCACCCATACACCTTTTCCTCTTCCTGCCCTTCAACATGTGGAGGCTACTGCTATTAGGCTTGCCATTGGCGGTGTGGACACATTGTTGATTGCGGCTTATGACCCTCCAGATCATCGCTTCTATGAAGCAGATTACACCACTCTCCTCAATCTACACCCAGTAGTCTGCATCTTTGGAGATCTCAATGCGAAGCATGGGCTCTGGTACAGTCGCACTAGCAACCAGAGGGGGCGCGGGCTCTACCGCCTCATCAGCGGAGACCCAAACCTTGTCGCGCACGGGCCGAGAGGTCCTACATTCCACCCGGCCCGCGGCAGACCTGACGTTTTAGACATCATGATCACCAAGAACATGCCATTACACTTTGACCTCTCGGCAGTAAATGAGCTGGATTCTGACCACGATCCTGTCGTGGTAGATTCCACAGTAGCCATGCCAGCTCTGTTAAACTCAGACTGGACATTTGAGACCCACTGGGATGCAGCAGTCCTAGGACTTAACCGTTCCGTCGACCCTCGACCACGCATCGATGATATCGAGGCGTTGGAAGAGGCAGCGTCGGATTTTTCGCACCAGATCCTAAATGCGGTACGCGCACATACCCACCGCATTTCCACCAACACCCCAGATCCTAGAACCTTACCTATAGAACTCCGACAGTAGATAAAAGCCAAGGCAACTGTTCGAAAACTATGGCAGCATTTCCGCCATCCCAGGATAGGAGCAGTTTACCAGAGGTTCAAATCCCTGGTAAGGCGACTGCTACGTGCGCATAGAACATCAGCCTGGGAAAACACATTACAAACCGTAAACCTTCAGGAAAAGAAACCCTGGCGGATTATAAGGGCCTTGAGGAAGGACAAGACCCAATACCAGCATCCCTTGCACGGCACTCGTGGGCGGCTCGCCTTTGAGCCAGACGAGAAAGCCACTGTGTTCGCGGACCACCTTGAGGTACAGTTCGAACCCCGGGAGGATCCGCAAGACGAAGACTTTACTTAACTTGTTGAAGTAACAGTGGATTACCTCTATGAGGAACCGCGGCAGCTACACGAGGTGATCCAACTTCCTATAATCACCCCGAAAGCGGTGATTTCCCAAATCCAAGGTCTGAATCCCAACAAATCCCCTGGACATGACGGCGTCACGGCGCTCATGCCCCAGCACCTACCCAAAAAGGCTGTGGTCTACTTGACCCGGATCTTCAATGCATGCCTCCGTCTTCGTTACTTTCCGGTTTTCTGGAAGGAGGCGAGGGTGGTGTGTATATTGAAACCGAGCAAGAACCCAGTCTTTCCTAACAACTACCGCCCCATCAGCATTCTCCCAATCGTCTCAAAAGTTTTTGAGCGGTTGCTCCTTACCCGCCTAATACCTCTATTTGAGGAGAGGCAACTCCTACCGGATCACCAGTTTGGTTTTCTTCGGGGTCATACTACGACCATGCAGTTGCTGCGTGTGGCCGAGATGGTTTCCCTGGGTTTCCAGGGAAACATCAAGACCACAGCGGTGCTGCTGGACGTGGAAAAGGCTTTCGCCACAACTTGGCACCAAGGCCTACTGTACAAACTAAAGCAGGCAAATATCCCTCCTCTGTATCTGACTATAATTAGCAGTTTCCTTCAGGACCGCACTTTCAGGGTGAAAGTGGAAGGAAAACTGTCTACAAAAAGAGAAATAGCGGCAGGAGTCCCAGAGGGCAGTGTACTCTTCCCGCTACTCTTCGCAGCTTACATGTCCGATTTCCCCATGGAACAACACACTGCGACATGCCAGTACGCGAACGACGTCCTCATCATGGCACAAAACAAAACGTGAGATATTGCCTCCCACCCCTTCAACGACAACTCGACGCCGTCGACCGTTGGAGTGAGAAGTGGAGAATGGCTATTAGTCCGGGGAAAAGCTCCGCTCTCCTTCTTAGTAACGCTCGCCATTGGCGGCCAGAACGGTCACTTCGGCTTAGGCGGAGAAATATCCCATGGGTAACCTCCGCCAAATATTTAGTGGTTCTCCTCGATCGCGGACTAACATACGCCTCACACGTCCGCTAAAGGCCAAACTTGGTCACGCTGCGCTCAGACAGCTCTACTCCATCCTCAGATCTACCATGCCCAACCACCTAAAATTGAGAATTTACCGGGCAATCATTCCGCCATTGATCCTATATGACTGCGAAGCCTGGGGATCAGAGCACCCTCTACCATACGCAAACTGCAGTCAGTGCAGAACAGGGCGTTAAGAATGATTTATGATACCGGGCGTAGATTCCCGTCTTACATCCTTCACAACCAGTCAGGACTTCCCTACATTATGAACTTGGTAAGGGAGCGATCCCGATCCATGCACTCCAAGCTTAAATCCCACACCAATCAGCTGGTAGGTCAATACGACCACAGAGCACCTCGAAGAAGGAAAAGTTACCGCCTACCCAAGGACGCCCTTGGATAAGGGTAATGCCACTCCCATCTTCTAACACATCATCACCCCAACACCTATTGTTGCCCCCTTTCTGTATCGTAAATTAGGTAAACAGAAAGAAACCATTGCCCAGGACACAAAAGCATGACAACACAATGACAACCTTCAATACCGCACAGATAAAGTCGCATTAGCGGCTAGATGCTGTGCAAACACGACATACCGTACAAGAGAACCTGTACGACCTGTTCTCGAATGCTAGAATGCCGAACTCGAAGTTGAATTCAAGGAGGACCTTGAAGAAAAAGGTTACACGGAGGTGCAGATTAGACAAAAAAAATCATGAGGGCGACCCCTACCAAATATTCTGGTAAGTTTAGCACGCACACCAAAAAACCTAGAATTCATTAAGGACCTTCACGGTGACCATCATGTCAAGGAAACAGACTGGCAGAAATACAAGATAGAAATGCACAAGATGGCGCAACCCAGGCTATCACACTCCAGTGAGTTGGAAATAGACGCCGCCGTTGAAAATTTTACCGCCTCGCTGCACACAGCCAAGCGAAGCGCTACCACATACACAAGAAGTCCACCCAGCTTCTGCAGGCACCCCAAAGTAGAGGTCCTTATTGCCAGACGAAGACGCCTGATGAGGCTCTGGAGGCAAAATCGCCAGCCTGGAGACAAAATGCTAGCACAATGGCTACGCAACATCATTCGGCGTGAAATTAAAATAAACAAAATTGAACAGTGGGAAAATAAAATGCTGAGTACCACCCATTTGGACAACTCCTTGTGGAAATTATTAAAAGCATTCAAGACCTCCTCGAGCGTTAACACTGGCACTGAGGCGCTCCACATTCAACTCGGCCTACACTTCTCCTCAGAGGAGAAAGCCGAGTTGTTTGCTGATTATCTCACGGAGAGGTTCTCTGACAATTCCACCACCAACCCTGTTCAAAAAAATATTAAACACTGGGTACAAGCCTGGGTGGCGCAGAAGAACGAGCAACCACTGATAAACCAGTACTTTCAACAAAACGTAATAAAATGCACATGAGAAGCTAAGGGGAAAATTAAGGAAAATCTTGTGGAGAAGCTCACCATAATTATTCGTAAATCATTTTACTGTTTAACGAAGCTGTCAATTGCCAGGATCATATCAGCGCTCCGTAGGAGCTCTTTTACATGCCAATAAATCTACTGAGAGCGAGCTGTCGTTTTCAAGCACACCCAAAAACCATCGGTGGGGGCCAGATTTGAACTAGCAACCTTGGCATCATAAATATAAATATAAATATAAAAATATAAAAATCTGTATAATAACCCTGGCACCTAATTACTTACACCAGGACTAATATGCCAGATCTTTAAAATTTATTTATTCTACACATTCATACATACAACATACTTTACAAAAAAATTTTAAAATAAAATTACAAAATAATATAATATATAACAAATTATAAAGGTAAATAAATTAAATTATATATCATAAAAACAAAACACAAGAAAATAAGAACAAAAACACAAATTATAACATTTCACACATAATCACTCTGAGAAATAAGTGCTCTAAAACAATAGCAAATCATTTCAAACAATCAAAATACAATACAATTTCTAATTAAATTTATATTTATATAGTTTAAAAAAAAAACCAATTTCTAATCTAAAAAAAAAAAAACAATAAAATTAAAACAAAATCTCCTCAAGACAACAAAATATAAATTTCATACACAACATCACTCACAATTTGGCATCAGTAGGCCAGCGTCTAATTGGTTTGATTTGGTTTAAGGGCGCTCAACTTCTAGGTCATCAGCACCCTTAAAAGATTCATGGCAATAGCCAGATATAACTTTCACTCAAAAATAAAAATACTAGCAACAAGAAAAATATACACAAAAAGTAAAAAGCAGTGGCAATAGCCAGATATGAAACAAGGTGATGAATACGTCCAAAAGCATAAACAGAACTAAAATGTTAAATCCTCAAATTGATATTGCACTCCGAGGGGTGTAAGGGGTAGTGATGCGCCTCCTATAGCCTCTCCTACCCAATTCCCATCCTCATCCTGCCCGTGGTGCACCCTGCTTTTAACAGATGAGGCTCTGGGGACCGAATCACAGCGGTATAACTGTTTCATCTAAAATGGAGGAAATGCCATTTACATATGTGCTGGCCTATCACAGCACAACAGCGTCCCTCAGAGGCACATGAGGGGAAGGTCGGTGGATCTAAATACCACCTATTTAGTCCTCCCGGCTAGGTCCGATGGACCTGTTGACCAACGATAGGTGTGGTCCCCCTTGCAAAATGGGGGTTTAAGTCGGGTGATGTAACTGCCACATTGTAAAACTGGTGCCCATTAAGAAAACAGTTACATGAAAGCCATGTACATGAGTATGAGTCCTAAAGATAAACATTCCGGAGTTAAAACTGTCTCCCAATCGGATCTCCGGGTGGGGCATCATTAGGCAAATTTCATCACAACAATTCCAATACTTTAAGAATTCTAATGGAATGCAGGAGGCATGTCCCAGCCTAAAAATCGAGAGCTAATTAAAATATTAAAAGACTAAGATATAGATGTCTTCACAGTACAACAAGCCAATATATCAGAAGAACAGGAAATATACTTTGAAATGGATCAGTACACTACACATATACTTCCAAAAGCTCGTCAAATAGCAAGTGGTATTCTTACAGGAATTAAAAGAAATATGAAAGCTACTATTCAAATCCAAAAAACAATGGAAGAACAAGATAAATCAGAAATAGTTAAAATTGAAGTATGGAAAAGTAACTACCACTATAGAATTTACAGTATCTACAATCCTCCAGACAATACACTAGATCTAAATTCTATTCCCATAGAACCCAAAAGTATTTTAATAGGTGATTTTAATGCACACTCCCCTAGGTGGGGCTACAGAGATATAAATTCAGCAGGAAGAGTCATAGAAGACCTATTAAACTCATCAACAATAAAATTAATATTTAATCCAAAGATCCACCCACTTACCTTCATTATAATGGTTCAGGTACAAATCCTGATCTTCTGATGGTGTCATCTGACAATTGACAATACAAAAAGAGAAATAATAGAAGACCCAGGTTCAGGCCACAGAATCACCATAAACTCCATAAGAGGTCTAACAAATAAAAGTAACAAACCAAAAATTAAAACTTCTTGGAATTTTAAAAAAGCAGATTGGTCCAGTTTCCAAAATGAGATAGAAGGGAAGTGTAATATACTGTTAGAATCAGAGTTCAAGTCAACAGATGAAATGAATAAAAAAATTTGCGAAATATTATTGACAGCAGCCAAAACACAAATCCCCAAAGGAAAGTTAAAGAAATATAGCTACTTTTGGTCTCCATCTTTATCTAAGTTAAAACACGAAAGAAATATAGGAAGAGTCAAAGCCGAAAGAACCAAGTGTCCAGAAGATGTACAAAACTGAAGAAGAAAAGCAGCCATTTTTAAGAAAGAATTAATTACAGCAAAAGGGGCCAGTTTCACAAATTTTGTAGAACATATGGACTATAGGAAAGATGGAAATAAAATATACACATTCCTTAATAAAACAAAATTATCAAAAAATACAACTGAACCATTAAAACATAATAACAAAAGCTTGACTACAGATAGGGAAATAGCAGAATCCCTTAACAAGTTTTATGCTCAGTCACAAAGAATACCCCAAGCGTATAAAAAACAAGATAAAACTATCCAAAAAACTATCAGAGAAACTAATAAGCCAAAAGATATACAAAATGATATTTTTATTCAGGATTTTAACGAAACAGAACTAGATTTAGCAATAGAACAATTACAGAACAAAAAATCTCCAGGACCTGACAAGATCCACCCAGAGTTTATTAAACACCTTGGCAGGAAAGGAAAAGAAATCCTACTTAAACTGTATAACACGTGTTGGAGAATGACTGTGCCTTCCGACTGGAAAAATGCCATTATGATCCCGATTTTAAAGAAAAACAAACCCTCAAACAATATTAATAGTTTCAGGCCAATATCTTTGACCAGTGTTATTGCAAAAGTGATGGAAAGAATGGTGGCATCTAGACTTAACTGGTTCCTAGAATATTACAACTTAATTAACAGTTCACAGACCGGCTTCAGACAGAATCATAGTACAAGTGAAAATGTACTCCTACATCAAGGAAGCTTTCAATAGAAAGGAGTATTGGCAGTATTCATTGATTTTAAATCAGCATATGACTCAGTCTGGAGAAACAAATTAATTGAGAAGTTGCAATCAATAGGTGTGAAAAGTAATATGCTTAAATGGATAACTCAGTTTATTTCACAAAGATTTTGTGCCACAAAATATAATACATACATTTCCAAATATAAACAAACATACCAAGGACTTCCACAAGGTGCTGTTCTGAGCACAACACTCTTTAACATATATATAAATGACCTTCCATCAATAATAAAAACTTCAGAAACCAAAATTGCTTTATTTGCTGACGATCTAGTCATTTGGACTCCAGGCTCTCCAAAAAAACCTGAATTAAATAAAGACAGAATAGAAACAGCCCTAAACAAAGTACATGAATGGAGCTCCAAAAACCTCATGACTATCCATGTGGAAAAAACAAATTATGAATTATTTGCACTAAAATACAAACCAGTTAATATTAACATAAATTATAATGGTAAACCACTCAAAGCAGTTGATGATGCCAAATACTTAGGCATCACTTTTGACAGAAAGCTAAGTTGGAAAAAACATATAACAAACATCTCAGAAAAGGATGAAAAGAAACTGCAAATCCTGAAAAGGTTAGTTGGTGCTAAATGGGGCTGCTCAAGGAGAGACCTTAACACAACATACAAAATGTACGTTAAACCAAACCTCTTGTACTGTTCTGAAGCTTTAATAACAGCAGCAAATGCTAACATCAATAAACTTGAACAAATACAAAATCAGGCTCTTCGCCTAATCACTGGAGCAGTTAAATCCACACCTATTGATGCCATGCTTGCCTTAACATGGACCCCATCAATAACAACAAAAATAGAAGAACAAGCATTGCTCCAACACGAGAAAATGTTACGACTGCCAAACTCTAAATGGACAGAAGAGAACCTCTCCCCTTCAATCCTTAAAACTCATAGTAGTTTCCTAGAAAAGGTAACACAGAATAAATCCAACTTGAACATTCCTAACACCAGAGAAAATCTACTTATAAGAGAAAATCCATTGGAATTATTGCAACCTCCTTCAGTTTGGAATTAATAGAGGAAAGAAGTAAATCAGACACACCAAAAGAAATACAAAAACTTCTAGCTCTGGAAACAATCAATACTAGATATTCTACAGAAGAATGGCTGCACATATATACTGATGGATCCTCCACGGAAAACCTTACTGGAGCTGGAGTTACGTGTTCACATTTTTCCTTTTATCATTCTGTTGGCAGAGACACAACAAATTATAATGGAGAAATAGAAGCTCTCCGACAATTATTAAATCACAACAAATTATGATGGAGAAATAGAGGCTATAAACATTGCTCTCCGACAATTATTAAATCTTCCCTTAAATAAATTTAACAAGGCAGTAATTCTTTCAGATTCTAAAGCTGCAATTCAGGGAATATGTTCAAATACTGCAAAGAAGTCAACAAAAATTAGAGAATGCTACAAAATGTTAACATAACTCCAAAAAGTTAAGAAGACTGTTCATCTCCAATGGATTCCAGCACACTGTGGAGTCATGGGGAATGAAGCTGCAGACTCACTTGCAAAGAAAGGCACAACAATAAAACAAAAGTCTAAATTCAATTTCTCATATTCCTCAATAAAACGCTTGATCATTAAAAATTTTTCTCATTCATACCTACAAGAAATAGAAACAAATGCCAAAGATAAAAAATGGATTACACTACTTTCCAACCCAGATATAATCCCCCAGAGACCAAGGAAAACAGCGGTTGCAGCCTTCCGACTAGTGACAAATCACGACTGCTTAGCAAGTCATCTCTACAGAATAGGTATCCCAGCTTCACCAATATGTGTCCTGTGTAACGATCCAGCAGAAATGAACGAAGACCACTTGAAGACCTGTGAAGCATTAAGATCAGAAGAAACTACAGTTCAAAAGTATTGGAAAGCACGAATGCTGATGGCTTCATTGCCAGATGCAAGGCACTAGAAAACAACAACATATTGCACTCCGCTAAAAAATTAAAAACTTATCAACCGCTGTTCCGTCATCCGCAAAGACCTCTGCAAGTCTGGCAGGCAGCCGCAGAGAATTCCGAAGGCGCGCTAGAGAGCAACACTCTAGCATCACGTGGCGAACTGAAAAAAGGTTGTCACACAGCGGCCACAGAGGAGCAGGGTCCCTTTTAAATAGGTAACCATGCGAAAAATTGCAGTGCCCTATTCTTAGTCGAGCCAAACTAACCACCTCGCGGTGAGATATGCGACAGGAGGTTACCCAGTTAATCGGAAGTTCTTACACTTCTCTAAGCTTATTACCACGGAGAGCAGACCACTCTTCGTGCCAGGACGACAGCAAAGCTCTCTGCACTTCAAGCCTAAAGTCTTCCCAAGTAACACGTGCGATGGTAATACTGGGTTCTGTAGTTGCCGTCTTTGCTGCTAAATCTGCTATTTCATTTCCCGGCATACCTACGTGACCAGGAATCCATGCACACGTTACGTCAACGCCAGAAGCGTGTAAAACATGGAGGGCATCCCGGATACGTTATACAATAGGGTGGGGGTTGTACAACTGACAAAGGCTCTGCAGTGCACTAAAGGAATCGCTCAAAATCAGGCAGTCACCTAATTTACGACGGCGAATATACAAAACGGCTCGATAAATTGCATAAAGCTCTGCAGTAAAAATGGAAGTGCTATTTGGAAAACCGAATGTATATGGTTCGGTTCCATAAATATAAGCACATCCAACACCGTTAGTGCTCTTTGACCCATCGGTGTAAATATAGCGACGGGCAGTGTAGCCTGACAAAAATTCTAAAAAACACGTGCGGATACTTGAAATAGGCATCGTGGACTTCTGGTGTACGGTCATCCCAAGATCTACATGGGGCGTGCCAGATAGCCAAGGGGGGTAAAGCCTCTAGCCCTTGGCGAACATTCTAGGCAGTTCCACTCCAAGCTTCATTAGAAGATCTTGAAAACGAAACCCCGCAGGCTTAGGACTAAGGATGTATTCCTATACCGTTGTCTTAGCGTGGTGGTGAAAAAAGAAGCGAACGTTGAGTGCTTAGGCATACATCTAAGCTCACAACCATAATTTGCCAAGAGAAACTCACGTCGATATTGCAGAGGAGGTTCTGCGGACTCGGCGTGAAGGCTCACCACTGGGCTTGTTGGACAAGCTCCTATTGCAATGCGGATGCCCCTATTGTGGACCGCGTCTAATCTTCTCAGCACAGATGGTCGTGCTGACGAATAAACAATACACCCATAGTCTAGCTTGGATCGGATGAGTGCGCGATAGATTCGCAACAAAATTGTCCGATCCGCTCCCCACGATTTGCCATTTAGCACTCGCTAATTTAGGCAACGGTCACATCGTGCTCTTAGCTGTGCAATATGCGACGACCAACTAAGCTTAATGTCCAAGATCAAACCCAGGAAGCGCGTCACTTCTATGCAGGGAACTAAATCTGGACCGAACGGAGCGAAGGTGGTAATCGTCTCCTACGACGCCAGAAATTAACGCAGATTGACTTCTCAGTTGAGAATCGGAAGCCGTTTTTGGAGCACCATTCTCTAAGGTTGTCCAAGAATTGCTACAGGCGCCGTTGTAAACACGCCGTGCGCTGAGAAGTACAGTTGACAGCGAAATCGTCTACGAATACACATGACGAAACTCCAGGTGGAACACATTTCCAGATGGAGTTAATTGCTATAGCAAAGAGCGTGACACTTAGCACCGAACCCTGAGGTACTCCCTCCTCCTGAACAAAAGAATTATAAAAAACCGAGCCGACCCTTACTCGGAAAAAAGCGGTCCTTCATAAACTCCTGAATGAACAGTGGTAGGCGTCCACGTATGTTCCAGGCATATAGGGAACGTAGAATCCCTGCTCGCCAGCACGTATCATAAGCCTTCTCAAGGTCGAAAAATATGCCAACGGTTTGACAGTTCTTCATAAATGCGTCCATTATCTGTGTCGATATTGACACAAGATGGTCGACAGTTGAACGGCGTCGTCGAAAACCACACTGGATGTTAGTAAGTTACGACTTTCTAACCACCATACAAATCGTCCATTGATCATGCGTTCCATCACCTTGCAAACGCAACTGGTGAGGGAAATAGGACGTAGCTGGAGGGAAGACTACGGTCGTTTCCAGCCTTCAAGATGGGAATAACGGTGACCTCCCGCCAATTTTCTGGGAGTATACTGTCAACCCAAACACGATTATAGACCTCGAGCAGGAATGCCTTACCTTCAGGAGAGAGCTGTTGTAACATTTGTACATGACTACCGTCCGGTCCTGGTGCTGATAATCGCGAAGATTTCAGAGAATGTTCTAGCTCGCCATAGTGAAAAGGCGATTGTAATCTACGTGTTTATATCGAAACGCGAAACCTTGAGATTCCACCTGAGTTTTAAATGATAGGAACTCAGGGGAGTAGTTTTCCGAGCTAGACACTTGAGCGATGGAACCGCCAAACGTATTGGCCACCTCAAATGAATCAACAACACCTCCTTTGGCTGTTTTCAGTCCCGTAATTGATATGTGGGTCGACCGACCAGCAATACGCCTTAATCTATCCCACACAACCGAGGAAGGTGTGTGTCGGTTAAATGAAGCTACAAATTTGCTCCAAGATGACTTTTTTCTATCCTTAATGACTCGCCTGGACCTGTCGCGCATTTTCTTGTATTCGATTAGGTTTTCCAAAGTAGGATGCCGTTGGAAAATCCTAAGAGCACGCCTTCGAGCAAGAATGGCATTCCGACATTCTTCCGTCCACCAGGGGACGGGAAATGGACGGGGGTGTGAAGTCGACCGCGGAATTGATTGTTCCGTAGCAGAGAGAATCGTTTCCGTGAGATGCTGTGCCAAATCATTCACTGAGTCGTGCTCTTTGTACGTAAACACAGCCAACTGGCTGTACAGGTTCCAGTTGGCATGGTCCAAACGCCATCTGGGCATACGTGTGGAACATGTATGTTGCGTTAAGAGACTAATAAGACATGGAAAGTGGTCACTAAAGCGTAAATCAGAGATCACATTCAATTGTAAAGAGACTGCCAACTGAGGTGAACAAACTGCAAGATCAAGGTGCGAGAAACTATTGTAAGAGTCAGAAATGAATGTAGGCTCTCCAGCGTTGAGGAGAGCTAGGTTGTAACTGTCCAAGAAATCGGCAATGAGCGTACCTCTCGCACAAGCGCGACTTGAACCCCACAGTGGGTGGTGCGCATTGAAGTCTCCTTCCAACAGAAACAGTATTGGGAACTGGGAAACTAGATCGTCTAAATTAATGTGCGAGAAGTCACGGGACGGAGGCAAATATAGATTATAAATGATAAAATGGATGTCTGGCAGTAGGATCCTTATTGCAACTGATTGAATATCAGACTGTATTGGTACAGATTGCATGTATGTCATCTCTCACAAGTATCATAGCACCGCCATGTGCCGGAACACCCTCTTCTGGTGTAACATCACACCGTACGGGGGTGTATCGCCTTAGATGGAAAGCGTCTTGAGGACGCAGCTTAGTCTCTTACAAACATGCGGCCAGAGGTTCGTTTTCTTTAAGCAGAAGCTCAAGTTCTGGCCTTTGAGTTCTGATCCCACTATGTTCCAATGTAGCATAGCTATATTAATATCTGTGTGGGATAAATATTGCAAGGTAAATGTGCATTACCTTGTAGTAGGCGGTGGTCAGTTCAATTTAGCCCTTTTGTGATCTTTTGGGCTCACACTCTTTTCACATTTATCCTGCCTCTTTTTCACTGGGTTTCTCCCAGTATAGGCAGGATCTTCTTGCATCTCCTCTACCGAGGAAGTGCGTCTCCCAATAGCAAACTTCGGTTCGACAGCCTCGAACCGATTGCTCATGGATACCGGCGAAGATGAAAGCTGCCGGTCTGTGTTCATGCCAGAGGAATCCTCAGAAGAGTATCTTCTAGGGGTAGAACGCTGACTCTTCTTTCCCTTTGGTTTAATGGGAGCAGACACGTTTTCTTCTTTGAGGAAGTCAGATTTAACATATTGTTTCTTGAATTTCTTCGGTGACGCAACATAAATAACGGGCTCATTCTTGCCATTGTTGTAGACTGGCAATTTAGACGGTGACCTTGTAGATGTGTTCTTTTCCTTTACGGACTTGGTAGGAGACGTAGATTTACCTGTAGATGTTGAAGGCTTTGGAACTGTTCTTGCTACGAGAATTTTTTGTGAAATTGTGGCCCGGGCTTGATCGCTGGTTTGTGTAGCGATTTCGCGCTTCTCTGCCGGCCTAGCTGCAACAGAGCTATAGGTACCTGACTTTGGAAGGGGGGTGGGGGGTGTCGGATACGCAGGAGTTTCCGAGCTTCGGAGAAGGACACCTTCTCTTTGACTCGGATTTCCTGGATCGCCCTTTCCTCTATAAACCGGGGGCATGCTCGCAAATTTGCTAGATGTTCGCCGCTGCAGTTCACACAACTGGGAGGCAATGAACATGGAACGTCGTGAAGGACGCTTCCGCAGTTGACGCAAGAAGCTGTTCTGTTACACAGTCCACTTGTGTGTCCATAATGGTTACACTTAAAGCACCTGATCGTGTTCGGGATGTATGGCCTTACTTCTATAGCTTCATATCCTGCTTTAATCCTTTGAGGGAGATCTATCCGATCAAAGGTGAGGAACAGGGTACGGGTAGGCTTTAATTCAGCGCTTTCTTTGTGATAAACCCGATATACACAGGTAACAGCTTGATCTTATAGGTTTTCCTTAATCTCTTCAACACTGAGTCCGTCTAATGCGCGGGTATTAACCACACCGCGTGACGAGATAACTGGCCAACAGGTTAGCTCTTTGTATTTTAGCTGCCTGGTCTGCTGAATGCGCTTCAACCAGGAGCGTGAAATTACGGGATCTAGTGCATGACTTTATTGGACCAGCTATCTTATCCAGGCCCTTCTGGATTACAAATGGGCTCACCCATAAAGACCTTTTACCTTCCTCAGTTCTAGAAATTACTAAGTAGTGAGGACCACAACACTCTGCTACTTCCTTTACATACACTTTACTAATTTTTTTGTTTTGTTTTGAGCTTTAGTAGAACTCATGGCGATATCCTCCACAGTTGCAAATGTCTCCGATGTCATGCTCACATTCTGTGTGCCACCCCGGCTTAGGTGAGAGTCCTGGCCTGGACCTTGCTCACCCTAGGGTCTTACCTCCCAATGTATAGACAGAGGGACCCAACTGCCTTCAGGAGTGCATCACCTCATGCAATGTCCCCGGGACTGACCTTTATCAGCGGAGACGCACACAGATCCCACATGATAACCAGGGGCTGGGACTTACGCGGTTACCCAGTCACCCCTTGCGTCACCCCATCCTCCTACAACCCTCGCGTAGGTTATCCATCAGACTGTGTACAGGGAGGTATCAGGTGGGAGGTCAAACACAAAAGTGGACCAAAGTTGATTGGGCGTTTGGCAGGTGCTCTCTCACCTCTTGGAGGAACCAGTCGAGAGTATGGCTCGGGGCCCCGGGTACGCCAAACCCGTACCTACTGTAGTAGGACCCCCTGGGGGAATTTGATTTAGGAGTCCTCTTCTCCTAGATGGGCCGTCGACCAAGACTACCGAGCCTCCTCTACCGTTTTGGAATGCTCTTTGCTTCCCCTCACCTCTTGTCTACCAGTGGTCAAAAATGACAGTAGGCCGTCTGGATCGGGTACTGAGCCCCTCCGCCACGTCAAGGCGACATTCCTTCGGAGGGGCCAGCGTCTAACCAACTGAGCCACCCAGACCGACGTAATTCTCCGGAAATATGCCAAAACAACTTAAAAGAGCTGAATGCAGCCAATTCTCGCGTTTGAAAATACACGCAAACTTATATCTGAGTAGGTATAAGAAATTCCTCCTGGAAAAGTATCCCGATACTCATGCAAATCTCCTTCCATTGTGATCTGCTGGTCTAGCTGGTTCAAATTCGTCACTTACTTTTCAAAGCACAACGATACGCTGTTTGACTTTTTCATTCAACATGATAAACTATCACCACAAGGCCAAATAATAAAAACCAATCATCTGAGCGATTCAAATGGGGTTAAAATGCAATCTCGGTATTAGAAAACTGCTGGTTCATAAAAAATAGAATTTCGGAACGAGAAAAACCAGTAGTTCAGCATATAATGTCACGAATTGGGTCCTCTGAAGTAAGAGGTGATCTGATTGCAAAGCAACAAGTTGGCAATAAAGTGGTTGAAATGCACCAAACCACTCACTTTTATCGAGGAATGTATGATAAGCTGTTGTAAACTAACACTATAGAAACCGAGGAAAAATTTCTTATGATATAAAAGTAATGAAAGTACTCGATACTGTTTTGGATCCATCAAAATTAATTGTAAAATCTGATATCAATTTCGATTTGGTGAAAAATGTGTTTAAGGACCTGAATTTCACACTAAAAATAATTGTGTACTTTTATGTGATATTAAAGTTTGCAACCACTTCCAAAATTTCTATCAGGATAGTAATGAAATTAATATTAACATTTACAGCTAAACGTAATCAGTTTCATAAATATTATGAAAAATCTGTTTCATCTTTATGGCTACCGGTATAAAACGCGAATAGTGAAACGTTCTCTTCTCACTATCATATAGTGGTTACTGCCAAAGAGCTTCCATGAAGCATGAATACATTATAACTTATTCTATGTTGCAATTTGATGAAATCGAATAAGCGTTGGAGTAAATAATATTTGGTTCAAAATTTCCTATCTTCCACGTTAATATACTTTCAAAAATAACTTGCGTTCAGCTAAATGTAGCATAAACTGGTGGCATTAATCATTCCTTTCCTACGGATATTAACAACAAAAATAATAATAGTAACAACAACAACAACAATAATAATAGTAATAATAATAATAATAATAATAATAATAATAATAATAATAATAATAATAATAATAATAATAATAATAATAATAATGATAATATTGTATATTATGTGGATAAGTTATACTTGGGAACATAAACACAATCAAAAATCGATTCCGCCACTGCACGCCTTGAAACTTACCTTGTTTGTAAAGACCTGTGTATCCGTAAACAAACGGAACCGAAAAAGAGAGGTGGGCTGCATTTTGTGATGGGTAAGTGAAGAGGATACATACTCTATTACATTCCTGTCATCCCTCTTCCCCAGGAATGGTCTAGATTATCACAGAGGAATAATTTTCTGATACATTTTCTCATATCTTGTTTCCAGATGTACCAATCGAACAATACCAGAACATTTCACCACTGATGTGCTATGCATTGTATATCATATGCTTGCGATAACCGATACTTGCCTATCTGTGTATAAGCTTTTATTTCACAATGTACACTTTTAGATAGGTAAAAAGAAATAACTCCTGACATAAAATACAATTCTCTATGATTTCGTCATAATTATACAGCTCTGGTTTTACTCCTAAGAGCTAACGCCTGCAACATATTAAATCCCAAGTGTGTTTCTTAATTTATTCCACTTGGGTTGTCACTCCCTTCGGACAGTAATTAGCAGCATATCCACATTTACGAATTGATACCATAAGCTTTCATCAATTGACACGAACGTTATCATTTGTTCGCTTCCTTTTTGGTGAATAAAAATAGCTTAAAGTAATGTTGAAGGTAAAACCATTACAGGAAGTTCACCTAAGAATAAAATTAAGTCCCCTTTCAATTCGCAGTTCGAACTGAAATCGAAGCCAACCTAATGACCATTATGTCGGATATGCAATGCATATTGTGACGTCGGCTGCGCTGCACAACAAAGGACGGTCGGGGTCAAGCTACTTCATATCACATACCAGACGCGGCGTGTATGAAAGGGCTCAAGATCAAACTATTTGTAAACACGTGACAATGAGCGCGACACTACAAAGGGTTTTCCAGATTATTCGAGAGGCGTCATCCACGCTATGTAAGGAGGCGAGGCGACGAGAGTAGAGTAGTTAGTTACAGACATGAATCGTAGCAACAGGCTGTTTTTAGTTTGAGTGTGTGTGTCTTTGTGTTTGTGTCAGCTGCGTGTGTACAGTCGTAGTGAAAGAACCGGTGCGCCGTGAAGGAAGGTAGCGAAGACGTTCATGAGTGTCGAGTGATCGTATCGTCGGAGTTAGCTTTTTGTAAGGCAGAGAGAGAAATTAAAGGCAGAAATGTGTCAGTTGTGAGTTGTAATATCACGAAGGGCTCAAGACTGTGTTAATATCAGCAAAAGGGAACGGTGTATTTGTACAGGAGTTTTTGGAGGAGAATAAAGTGGCAGAGAAGTAACTGGATTGGACAGTTGTCATTTTGTCTTAATATTTATGATTCAAGTTAAATGAAAAATAGTCGACGCTTAAGGTTACTAAGCATTTAGTTGCGTGTCTGCCATAAAAATCTCGGAATAAATTACTGTTCAGGCAATTTGCTTACAGTAGAATATGAATACTTGATCTTCAAAGGAGCACAATGTATTCTATATAATTCAGATGTTTCCTTCGTTTTTAATCATAGCGTAAATCACATTAAACCAGAAGGATACTTGTTATTCGCGTATGCAGGCCATAATATACTTGTCATGTGTTATTCTATTGTATTAACGTTGTAAGATTTATATTAGTACAGGAATAGAACATTATAATGGAAAAAAGGTTTGGCTTTTTCATATATATATTTTCATATATCATTTTTACCCTGTTACCCTATCACGAGGGCAGCGATTAGGAGTCATTGGCCTTGTGGTAGTTTAAGCTCCTCAAGGTTGTATAAAAGTCTACAAAGGAGGGGTAATGGCTTTCTCGAAATACATAATTCGTAAAAGCAATAATAACAGTTCGAAAAGCCAAGAAAAATAAAATTCGCTGTGTATGTGTGTGTATTCGCGATGCAACATGTTTAGAGAATCGAACAGTTAATGTCATAAACCTCATCATTCTTAAAGTATTGCAATTTTGACATCTAAAAGAAAATATTAACATATCTGAATATAAAGGTGTTTACTGCGTGTTACGATACACTTTTCTTTATTTCTTTGTTTCGCTTTTTAATGTACTTCCCTATGACTTAGTTGTCGACGGATCCTTAAACCTCACTTGCCTTTAGCATACTTTTCGTTAGAGTTTGCAAAGTGAGTCTAAAATTGCAAACACTTGCAGAAAGTCTGTCGTATGAAGAGATCATCTATCAACCCCTGGAAACTGAACATACATATTATGTAAAACGGCTGTACGGTTTTGTTGTACAACCTGAAATATGCATAACATGAGTGTTGTCGCTAAAATTTTATAATTGTTGCTAGTGAGAAGAAATTAGGATGACACTGAGTATAAATAAACATGCCATAACATTAGTCTTTATTTCTGAGAATTATTCTTAAAACTATTTCATTAAAAGTGACTTTATCATATTGTAATTCTTGTTTGAAATGTTCTTCAAGTCAACAAAAGGCAGAATGAGAGAAAAAGAATTCTTGGTGGTCACAGATCTGAAAAAAATTATCAAACTGTGATTTAATTATAGCTTGGAGATATCTGATGGACTTTTTAGGAAAGCATTTATGGAGATGGAAATTGTTCAGTATTCCATTCATTTCCGATGGATCAATTTATGATATGTTTGCATTATGTGTGAAAACTGCTGAATCTGGCATTCTATTGAAGCACACATCGTTCAAGATAATTGGGAAGCTGCAACGACTTTTTGGATGAAGAAGGAACGATTCGAGATTGGAGAGCTCCGCCTTCTGAAACATCAGATGTGCGTCATCTTCCCAACATC
Organism: Tenodera sinensis; assembly: GCA_030765045.1. Taxonomy (NCBI): domain Eukaryota; kingdom Metazoa; phylum Arthropoda; class Insecta; order Mantodea; family Mantidae; genus Tenodera; species Tenodera sinensis. Next base: position 66,977,644 of record CM060966.1, on the reverse strand, counting down.
ATCAGGATCACAATTGAACGGATGATCCAGGCTTATTTTCAAGGTTTTCAAAAGAAGAGTGTTCCTCATTGTAACAGTCCTGTTAATACGGTGCAGCTAAAAGTGAAAAAAAGAACTGGTTGGACGGAGACACATGCAGCCCTCACAGAGGGAACGTGGAACTGCATTTCACTGTTGGCACCACTTCTAGGACATTTATGGTACGGAAACCCCAATCATAAGTACCACATCAACCCCAAAGGCAGGATCGTCGGCAAGAAATGGAAGAGGAGACGCATATTTCGTGTGACCTGGCAACCCATCCTGCAGGACGAAGAGTCTATGAAGGGGCCGGCACTCTGTCATTGAATCGGTCTTCTACCTGAAAAATTGAACATTTTTGCTAATTGTTACACTCTGTATATGAATATAACCAATGTTATTAAAACTTGCTATAAAAATATGCTCAGAATCTAGTTTTACAATTGTATTTGCGGTTATCGTTAAGATCCTTAAATGATGTTTTAAAATTGTACGAGGTGCTTTCGGAAATGATTTACAATGACAGATTTTTATGCCTTATTTACCAATAAAAATTATTCAATGTACATGGGATGCCTCAGCATACTCCCCATTAACGTTAATACACTCTGTCGCCTTCCTGGGAACTTCATTATTTCGTCACCGAAGCATTGTTTGGGAGTACGATATTACGTCCCACTCGTGGACAGCTGCCTGCAATTTCATATTGTTGCCGAAATTTTACCCTGCAGTGCATCCTTCATGTTATTGAATAAAGACTTTCTTCTCAGGTGTATGCTAGTGATTCGTCACCAGTTTCACTCCCCCCCCCCCAAAAAAAAAAAAAAAAAAATTGTATCATCCTCTTCCATGTTCAATAGTCGACAACAGACTTCAACTCTTCTCTCCTGGACTTGTGTCAAATCCCGTGTAATGCAATATACACACACCTTTTTCACACCCTTTTTGACTCCTTCCTTGCATAAAAACCACGCAGTCCATCTTTGTCCATGATAGTCACCTTCCATCTTATCCATGGCTTTCTCTACTTAACAACAAACATACACTTTCTTTACAACTACCAACTAGTGTCTGCGTGCTGCATTAGCATCAGTTCATCGTCCTACGAGAGGATGTGCCCGTAGATGGAGCGGCAGTTTTTAGACAACACAACTGCAAAGTATTTCCGAACACCCTTCCTATATATATAGTTTTGTCTTTAAGGAGATGCGTTTCTACACGCACACACACACACACACACACGCGCGCGCGCGCGCGCGCATGCACACGCACCCGTACACGCGCTCGCAGACGCAGACACACACACACCCAGCCACCCACTCTCCCACTCCCACCCACCCACACCCACTAACACCCACCCACACGCACGCACACACATACATATATTATTTTCTTGTAATGGAGATAAATTTGCAAATTCAGCCTAACATGATACTCCAGAAAGTATTCGTCTGATCATAGCACATAGAATACAACAAGCACAATTGAAAAATATAGATAAAAACGAACAATAACTATTTCCTTACATCGGTTGATATCTAGATTTAAAAATAAAACACAATTTGGGTTCATATATTGCTTAATTAGTGAACAGCTCTACTTTATTTAAAACCATGCAGCATTTGATGTCAAGGAAGTATTCGTCTAGTAAACAAGGTCCCAGGTATGGTGCCTCGCTAACACACATCCCTTCCCTTTACTTATGCAGTTGTGTATTCATTCACTGCTGTTGACAGTTCCATCTCTGTTTTCAAAGCCGTTGACTGCTATGGGTCGAAAACGTCGTGAAACTACAAAAGAAGAGAGAGAAATTTGTATCACGTTATTTAAAAAAGGAAAATCTTTTCAAGAAATTGGAGAAACCATTGGAAGACCTGCCAGTACAGTGAAGACTATTATATACAGGTTTAAATTGGAAATCAGTAGCACATGGAGTACCCCAAGGTTCAGTATTAGGGCCTCTATTATTTCTGATCTATATAAATGACCTTTCACTTTATATAAAGGATATAGCAATGCTGTACTGTTCGCCGGTGACTCTGGTGTGCTGGTCACTAGCAAAAACTTAAACGAATGTATAATTAAACTGAATTATGTTTTGAATTGCATGTCCTACTCGTTTAAAGCCAACAAACTATCTGTTAACCTGGATAAAACAAAAGTGATTAAATTCATAACTCATCAAGCATCACACACTCCAATTGAAATAGGGATTAACGATATGTTATTATAACAAATAGCTAACATCAAATTTCTGGGTCTTCAAGTTGACAAATATTTAGATTGGAAAGCTCACATTAAGTATATCTTACCCAAACTCAGCTCTGCCTGTTATGCTATCCGAGCGCTGGGAAATGTTAGCTCCATAGATACACCCAAATTAGGTTACTATCCTAATTTTAACTCTATAATGGAATACGGTACTTTATTTTGGGGCAATTCAGTAGACAGTAAACAAATATTCCTCATACATTCCTCATTGCTCAAAGAAGGTTATAAGAATTATTTCCAACGCCCATAGTAGACATTCATGCAAAGATCTTTTCAGAAGATTGAACATATTAATCTTACCCAGTATGCATATATTCTCGATCCTAAAATTCTTTATATGCAATCGATCCTTATTCACAACAAACAAAGAAATTCATGGAATAAACACTAGACAGAAGAGTAACATCCATCATCCCAGTGCAAAACTTTCTTGCTTCCAGAAAGGCGTATATTATGAAACCATAAACATATTTAATGCCCTTCCTAATAACCTTAAGGAAAAAGTTGACAATTTCAATGCTTTTGAAACTGCTGCTAAAGAGTACCTATGCTCAAAATCATGTTATTCTGCACAAGATTATCTGAATGACCAATTATCCTATTAATTCCTATGTAGCTCAGTTTATTCTATATGTGAATTACAAACTATGCTGTATGTCTATGTAACTTTGTTGCTTATGTACCTTATAAATAGTTTCTAGCTCATTTTATTCTGTATAAGATTATTTAAATGACAAATTATCCTGTTAATGCTTATATACTTTTGTAAGTAGTTTCTAACTCATTTTATTCTGTATAAGATTGTTTAAATGACAAATTATTCCTGTTAATGGTTATATGGCCTTCTAAGAAGCTTTTAACTAATTTTAGTCTGTATAAGATTATTTAAACGACAACTTATTCCTGTTAATGCTTGTATAGCTTTGTAAGTAGTTTCTAACTCACTTTATTGTGTACAAGATTATTTAAATGACAAATTATTCCTGTTAATGCTTGTATAGCTTTGTAAGTAGTTTCTAACTCATTTTATTCTGTATAACATTATTATTTAAATGACAAATTATTCCTGTTAATGCTTATGTAGCTTTGTAAATAGTTTTTAACTCATTTTATTCTGTACAAGGTAATCTAAATAACAAATCATCCTGTGAAAGCTTAAGTATCTCTGTAAGTGATCTCAGTGAGAAATCATTGTTAATCACATCTAATGCCTGTGTGAAAACTACTCAAATGTATATGTATAGAACCATCTAACAAAAGATGCCATTATTGTTAAATATATCATAACTGAATTATTATTATTATTATTATTATTATTATTATTATTATTATTATTATTATTATTATTATTATTATTATTATTATTATTATTATTATTATTATTATTATTATTATTATTATTATTATTATTATTATTATTATTATTGTTGTTGTTGTTGTTGTTATTATCACTATTATTATTATTACTATTACCATTATTATTATTATTATTATTATTATTATTATTATTATTATTATTATTATTATTATTATTATTATTATTATTATTATTATTGCTATTACTATTATTATTACTATTATTATCATCATCATTATTATCATCATATTCATCATCATTATTATTATATTACAACTAAACAGTAGAATATGCCTGAAAATGCCTAGTGTAAATTTATTACAAAATTCAATTCTTATCTGCCAAATTTCAGGTAAGTTTTGATTGTGTTTCCATTATCCCCTTTGCCGTTGTTTATTTCTTTTTTGTTCTTGTATATAATGAGTTTTATGTGCTCATTCTGTATATTTATAGTGTGGAGAAAAAAGAATTGTGTGCTTGAGGAGAAAAATATAACAGCTTCGCTTAAACATGGAGGCGGTTCAGTACTTGTCCGGGGCTGCATGAGGGCTAATGGTGTGGGGGATTTGTGTTTTATAGATGGAATTATGAACCATGAGGTTTATATAAACATCCTAAAGACACATCTGTCCATAAGTGTGAATAATATAGGCCTTTCTGAGGATTATATTTTCACACAAGATGATGATTCAAAACACACAGATCTAGATGCAAGGCTATGGTTGTTGTACTATACTCAAAGATGGATGCCGACACCACCGCAATCCCAGGACATGAATTCAATAGAGAATTTGTGGAGCATACTGGACAAAAATATTAGGCATCATCAGATATCTAATACAAAGGATCTAAAGAACGCTCTACTAGAGGAATGGCGTAAAATTACAGTGGAAACAACACTATCTTAGGTGAAATCCATGCCAAGGAGAATGCAAGAGATTATAAAGAGGAATGGAGGACCTACTAAATACTAACCGTGACATTCTACACCATTTTCAGTGTGCAGACGAATACTTCTTTTGCATCTTATATTGCATATCTTTACTTTTGAATGTTTAGGACTCATATTCATGTATGTGGCTTTCATGTAACTGTTTTCTTAATGGGCACCAGTTTTACAATGTGGCAGTTACATCACCCGACTTAAACCCCCATTATGCAAGGGGGACCACACCTATCGTTGGTCAACGGGTCCATCGGACCTAGCCGGGAGGACTAAATAGGTGGTATTTAGATCCACCAACATAATACATACATTTCCAAATATAAACAAACACACCGAGGACTTCCACAAGGTGCTGTTCTGAGCACAACACTCTTTAACATATATATAAATGACCTTCCATCAATAATAAAAACTTTAGAAACCAAAATTGCTTTATTTGCTGACGATGTAGTCATTTGGACTTCAGGCTCTCCAAAAAAACCTGAATTAATTAAAGACAGAGTAGAAACAGCCCTAAACAAAGTACATGAATGGAGCTCCAAAAACCTCATGACTATCCATGTGGAAAAAACAAATTATGAATTATTTGCACTAAAATACAAACCAGTTAATATTAACATAAATTATAATGGTAAACCACTCAAAGCAGTTGATGATGCCAAATACTTAGGCATCACTTTCGACAGAAAGCTAAGTTGGAAAAAACATATAACAAACATCTCAGAAAAGGTTGAAAAGAAACTGCAAATCCTGAAAAGGTTAGCTGGTGCTAAATGGGGCTGCTCAAGGAGAGTCCTTAGCACAACATACAAAATGTATGTTAAACCAAACCTCTTGTACTGTTCTGAAGCTTTAATAACGGCAGCAAATGCTAACATCAATAAACTTGAACAAATACAAAATCAGGCTCTTCGCCTAATCACTGGAGCAGTTAAATCCACACCTATTGATGCCATGCTTGCCTTAACACGGACCCCATCAATAACAACAAAAATAGAAGAACAAGCATTGCTCCAACATGAGAAAATGTTACGACTGCCAAACTCTAAATGGACAGAAGAGAAACTCCCCCCTTCAATCCTTAAAACTCATAGTAGTTTCCTAGAAAAGGTAACACAGATTAAATCCAAATTGAACATTCCTAACACCAGAGAAAATCTACTTATAAGAGAAAATCCATTGGAATTATTGCAACCTACCTTCAGTTTGGAATTAATAGAGGAAATAAGTAAATCAGACACACCAAAAGAAATACAAAAACTTCTAGCTCTGGAAACAATCAATACTAGGTATCCCACAGAAGAATGGCTGCACATATATACTGATGGATCCTCCAAGGAAACCTTTACTGGAGCTGGAGTTACGTGTTCACATTTTTCCATTTATCATTCTGTTGGCAGGGACACAACAAATTATGATGGAAAAATAGAGGCTATACACATTGCTCTCCGACAATTATTAAATCTTCCCTTAAATAAGTTTAACAAGGCAGTAATTCTTTCGGATTCTAAAGCTGCAATTCAGGGAATATGTTCAAATACTACAAAGAAGTCAACAAAAATTAGAGAATGCTACAAAATGTTAACATAACTCCAAAAAGATAAGAAGACTGTTCATCTCCAATGGATTCCAGCACACTGTGGAGTCATGGGGAACAAAGCTGCAAAGGCACAACAATAAAACAAAAGTCTAAATTCAATTTCTCATATTCCTCAATAAAACGCTTGATCATTAAAAATTTTTCTCATTCATACCTACAAGAAATAGAAACAAATGCCAAAGATAAAAAATGGATTACACTACTTTCCAATCCAGATATAATCCCCCAGAGACCATGGAAAACAGCGGTTGCAGCCTTCCGACTACTGACAAATCACGACTGCTTAGCAAGTCATCTCTACAGAATAGGTATCTCAGCCTCACCAATCTGTGTCCTGTGTAACAATCCAGCAGAAATGAACGAAGACCACTTGAAGACCAGTGAAGCATTAAGATCAGAAGAAACTACAGTTCAAAAGTATTGGAAAGCACGAATGCTAATGGCTTCATTGCCAGATGCAAGGCACTAGAAAACAACAACAACAACAACAACTTTTGAATGTTTAACTATGTTTATGTGAATAGATACTATGTGTGTTTCTTGATTGTATTCTCTTTTTCACTAATCAATAAATAAGACAATGTCCCTACAGTACTTTATTCTGATGATTTTCCACTATCCATACATCCTTAAACATAAACCCATGCATTAGATGAATACTTTCTGGAGTAACAATTACAGGTCGATAAAGAATAGTTTTATACTGCTACTAATCACAACATGCTACTTACGGCTCTATAGAAAAAAAGTAAATAAGGTTTTGTCACATTTTAATAAGATAGGTACCACTATCTGACGTTTCCAATTGCTAATTCTGTATGACTTACAGTTTAGCAATGTTAACAACACAGAAACAAAAACGCTAAACATTTCCATAGCCTAGTATCTCTGCCGTAACAAAGGGCTACTAACCTATCTTAGTGGGCTTAGTAGTAACGGTGGATTGGTAGGTGAGCAGTTCAGCAAGTAACTGGGACGATAATTAGAAAGTCAGCTGACTAATGATTCTAATATGAGAAAGTCATTACTGAAAGCACAGCTCTGGGAGCAAGTTTACGACCATGGCTCATAAAGGTGTAAATTATACGCATGGCAAACGGGTACCGCATCCTAATGAGCATGCAAGGATCAAATTTTCTCGTATGCGTTGAATGAGAGATGCCTGGATATTGCATTAGTATCTGTGCTAGAGTAAAGTAAACTTGCACATCTTAGTGGTGCTATACAATGGGAAAAGGGAGTAATTGCCTGGTGTTGCAAACTGATCACTCCGAACAGGAAGTTCTGCATTAGTATTTGCAGAGCTTTATGAGCCCTTATTGCTCCAATAGCCTTAGGTCACGATTCTAACTTTCTGTAAACATTTTCTTTTTTCTGCCTTTGCCCTTTAATAACTTCATCACTGTTCACGAAGTTTCATGTCCCTTTTGGTTTAAAGACATTTGCATGTATTAGAGGAAATTCTTATAAAAGAATAATAAATGTCATTTTAGGTATGAAAATCCATTTGATCATAAAGGACGACATACAGTTTCCAGTACTTGGAGTCACAATATAACAAAATAAGAACTGCGAGTAATAATAGGTGTTCATATAATGGGCCATCTTCTTAACGCGGTGGTAGCGCTGCTGCTTACCAAGCGGGAGACCCGGATTCGACTCCGGGTCGAATCCGCCATGACGACTTTCTACCACTGGGAGACTTGATACGGAGTGCACTCAGCCTCGTTAGGTCCCTGAGGTGGCAATTGAGGAGCTACTTGATATAAAAGTAGTGATCCCTGGTTGTGATGACCGCGCAACCGGCCGGGAGGGACAGGGGCGCTGACCACACCCCTCCTCCAGTACTACACCCCACTCATAACGCCTACGATCATCAGAGGTGGGGGACGCAGCGGTCGGGCGATAGATCTTGGCTCGGAAAGTGCTGTTGCGCCTCGGGATTATATTATTATTATTATTATTATTATTATTATTATTATTATTATTATTATTATTATTATTATTATTGATATATCACTGACGAAAAGGTAGTGTGTGGCAAGCACGCTCTTTCCGTGGGAGCTGCATCGATTAATAAGATAAATTTTAACCTGAGCTGTATCAAGTTTTACAGTGATCTGAGATAAAAGGGGCTTACTAAAGAAGATACATTCATTAACAAAAAAAAAAAAAAAAAAAAAAAAAAAAAAAAAAAAAAAAAAAAAAAAAAAAAAAAACAACGAACGCTTCATTGAAGTGGTTTGGATGTAGGCGTACAAATTAAAATGTTTAATTAATTTATTTGTTTCCAAGCTTAAGTATTTATGATACAATGTTTATACAATGGGTATGCATATTTTGTAGTCTGTTTTAGTCCCTTTTTCGATGAGGGTTATTTTAGCAGTACCCGTTTTGCTGCTTTAAAATAGGCATATTTTAGATTTAAAGGACATACACCCGGATTTTGTTTAAAAGTACCTACTGTATTATGGTCATGTGTGTGCCACAGTTGCACTGCAACGTGCAGATAGCAATTACAATTTAGGTCAGTAGGTTAAAATGCATAATCTCATTATGCACATCTGAAGGAGTCACTGCAGAAAGACGCCACAGTTACTCGAAACAATCTTTGAGAAATTACAAAACACCATCTAGCAAATTACCCACAGTTTGTAGAATAAATATTGAGTAATCTCATAATTGTAAATGCAGGGTTCTTAATGACAAACCTAACCGAGCAGGGGTAGCGCCTCTCCCGCGACCTAGTTGGATTCTTGCATTACCGGCTGCCGTTGCGCATGCGGGCTAGAGGGCACTTGACTCTAGAGCAATGCATTTAAGTGTGTAAAATATATTATAAATGGGAATGATCAAGCCGTGTTTGCACAGCGTATATTCAAACGCTCCCTGGTGAAGTGCCTCCTTCCAGATTTACAATTCACGAGATTGTGAATGGCCCAAACCGATGGTTTTTAAGTGTGCTGAGTAACAGCTCCATGTCAGCAGATTTACTGGCATGTAAAAGAACTCCTGCGGGACTAAATTCCGGCACACCGGCGACGCTGGTGTGATCCTTAACAGCGTCCTTAAACTACAAAATAATTTTTAATTTAATTTAATGAGACTGTGAAGAAATTCGAAACCACTGGTTCTGTGGAAAACAAAAGACGAAAGCGTAACGTACAGTTTTAACAAAGGAAAAATTAGACGAAATGGGCGCATGTTTTGAACGTTCACCAACCAGATCCATCTCGTGATTAGCACAACAGGGGGGAATTTCAGAGTCTTCTGCACATAGAGCAACTAAATTCATAAAACTAAAACCGTATAAGAGTACGTTCTTTAAAACAAGGTGACCCAGTATCACGAGTGCATTATTGTAAATGGTTTCTTTCATCAGTGAATGACGGTTTAATTGATCCACATCTTCTCTTCTTTTTCGACGAGGCGTAGTTTCACCTAAATGGTCTTGTTAACACTCATAATTAAAGGCGGAGGGATGTGCGCTCGCATGCGATACAGTTAGGTGAAAGCAGAGTATGAATGACGTCAGAAGCACAGCACGGCCATCAAATGTGCAAATAACTGCCACTAGAAGCAAGAGTCGAAAACAGCGTAACGTAGTACTCTGCGAACTAATTAAGCATTGCCTTGCAAGTGTATACACATGCCAATAATTACAAGATGGGGTACTTGGATAGAGACCGTCACGTATTATACGGTGCATTGCAATGAAACTATAAATGTTATTAGCACTCTATGTGATGCAGATTCATTTGCTATTGTAACTGCAAAGTCTCTGATATCTCATGAACTATTTGAATATCTTCAGTTCATATTTAACAATTTTACAGTGTTGCCCAAAGCTATTAAACAATTATAAAAATCGGGTTTGGAAATGTCCAAGAGCAAAGCATAATAGAAAACAGCCAATTCAATTAATATGATACCTCTTGTGCCAGATATCGAAAAGGTGAAAGTTAAATTCCAGAAAGTTGTAGACAAAAATATTAGTTATGTGTGAAATTTTGAAAATGTGCAGGAAAACACGCCAGACAGCACAGTAGAATTCTTTACATTTGCACCTCTGATATCGTGTGACGTAGAAAGAAGCTTCTCACTGTTTAAAAACTGCTTCTGTGATAGGCGTCGAAATTTCAATTTAATCATTTACGAATGTACACTGTAACCCAGTGTAATGCACTATGTGGCGACATTAGAGCTAATAAATAAGATTATGTATAAACTTTTAAGTGCAATTCCATAATGCATAGTTTATGATGCTCGCAGATCGTACTCCAGTGTGGGGGTTTTCATGGTCAGGCTGTACCTACCTGCGCGAGCGATAACAGTCGAGTCCATGTGCAGTACACCCACACACGCCTCCGGGCTTTACTCCTAACAGTCGCTACTGGGCCTCTTAAAATCCACATCGCATTCAAGAAATCCATCATCATCGGAAAACTCGAGTTTGGTGAGCTGTTAGGACTAGACGCAAAATGTGTTCTCCCAATACAATGTTTGTTTAGCCAAGGGTGGACGACATTTCCAGGATCTTCTATAAGGTAAGAGTGTTATACATGCTTTATGCGCGGAGTTTATGTAGGAGCAAACGCGGCTGTGGCATACGCAATTGCGCAAAGGTGAAATGCCGTGCGCCCGTTAGGTTTTAAATGAAGAACCTGCAGATATTGTATACCTAACTGCTGATAAATGAAATAATTTAGCATACGAACATTCAATTTGACTGACTTAGGTACCTTTGTGAAACTAAAATATTAGATGTCATTCCCAAATAAAACAATTGCCATAGATTAAATTCATTCATTGAAAAATATTAATAGTATCTGTATATATAACACTGCAGCCGGTATAACATCGGTTTAAGTATGTTATTTCGATTTATTATGTATACAAAATCAAAACTTCATATATGTCAGTTTTAAATTTTCTTTGCGTAATATTTTTATAGTGCCCAAGCATATAGTCATGCTTTGTCATTTGTAAATGTGTAAGTTTCAGCATTGGGCCAGGATAAATTCTGGTCATAAAAATTAATAATATATTGCTGGCAACAGAGATGGACTTTTGCCAGAGGGCAGCTAGAGGATCAAGAAAAGAGAAAATTAGGAACCAGAAAATTAGAGAAATAATGCACGTTACATGTAATATTTTACAAATAATAGAAGAAAGACGATTGCAATGTTTTGGGCATCTGAGGAGAACGAAGAGTAGTAATCCCAAAAATGATGTTTGATTGGAATGTTGATGGCAGGAGAAGGGGGAAGCCCAGAGAACAGTGGCTGGATGAAGTAAGAATAAACATGATCAACAAAGGCATCAAAGAAGAAAATGCAAAGGACAGAAATCTGTGGCGGAGCAAAATCTATTTGGGCTGAAAGAAAACTACTGTATTGTAGAAGAATCCTTAATAAACAAAATCTAGAACATAACGTAGGAGTTTCTGAATATCTTGTATATTGCTTAGCTTTACCGTCTGCAAAGGTTTGAGAACGAAATATGCGCGGAACTCTTCCTGAGACAGATGAAACCTGTATTCAACCATTTCAAGAACCCAGGTTCCTGTTTCCACAGACGCCTTATTTTAGACGAGTATCTACTCAAAATAAGTAAAATGGGATAGACTGAAGTGTTGCTTCTTTTTTATTATTCTATTTATACCCCAACTTCAACTACAATGGTCATATGGGCGACTTTTATCCTTTGGAACACATTGCCCATCTGCAATAGTGTTAATTTGTATATTGGGTTTCCGGAATTTCTTTCGATTTTATACACATTCAGGCTCTCAGTATTTACTTCCAGACTCTGGGGATGATAGGGAATAATCTTGACCAAAGAAAAAATTCCAGCCATTTGGTAAAATCTTTAATATCACTCGACTCAACCATTTTCAAAGTAAATACTGCAGTCTTGAAGATGAAACAATGAGCTAGCAATCCTCACAGGAGGTGTAAATTCTGTCTCTCTTTTTAAAAGCACGTTTTATCATCCGATCTCGTAATACAGTTAAGCCCTCTTGGGGGATAAAGATGGGGATTTTCATAACTTAAAGCTAAGCAAACACAAATGTATTGTTTTTATTTGTTTATTATTTTTTATGTTTAAAAGCTTCCATTATTGCGAGACTGCCTAAAATAATAACAAACAAATAACCAATTATGATGATGATGATGATGATGATGATAATAATAATAATAATAATAATAATAATAATAATAATAATAATAATAATAATAATAATAATAATAATAATAATAATAATAATAATAATAATAATAATAATAATAATAATAATAATAATAATAATAATAATAATAATAATAATAATAATAATAATAATAATAATAATAATAATAATAATAATAATAATAATAATAATAATAATAATAGAAAAATTAGCACCTAGTAACATAGAATACAAATATTCGCATAATAAACAGCAGTGTTAAATAAAATGATTATCTACAATACAAAATCTTCAGTTATCACAAAAGATATTACGTATGTGATTCTGACATATTGTTTGGAACAAATTCATCACTGGAATCAATAAGTAACGATGACACTTCATCTCTGCCTATTCTTCCTTTGTGGTACACAAAGAAACATGTTGTTTCGGTTTTAGAATTTGTAGATTGGAAAAATCTGATGTGCTGCACTCCATGACTCTACTCTCGTACGAACCATTCTTACAAACTCTTATTCCGATATCTTCGTGTTAGTTGAGATAAAAAATTGCAGAAATTATCTTATTGCTTATTTTCTTGTAGGTACAAGGGAATATGGGAATACAGTAAGCTTTGAGGGATAGTCAAATCTTTTAAAGCTTTGAGATTCCGTTCTCTTTGCACGGTTAACATATAAAAAAGTTGTTGTTGTAGTGTTTAACGCCCGCTTTTACTACTACGGCACCGCAGGCGGTGACACTGATGACACATGGTATGAAGGTGGAGCACCGGTGGAATGATATGGCGGGGGAAACCGGAGCACCCGGAGAAAACTCGCCCTGACGCCGCTTCGTCCACCACGAATACCACATGTGGGTCCCTGGGATCGAACCCGGGCCGCCTAGGTATATATTAAAAAAAAGTGAACAACGATGTTGCATTTGACAAAAGTTTAAGTTTTCCGAAACTGAGACAAATAACAAGGAATATCACCGAAATGGTGATTATATATATATTTGGACATAAATTGTGTGTTAGCGAGATCTACATTTTTTGTACAGTAAGATTTTGTCTACCTCTTACGGTTTACGAGTTATTCAAGTCATCCAGACTAAATAGGACTATATAGACTATAGCCAGAAAATTCAAAATATACATTTCATTTGTCATAAAAATAATTTAAACATGACATTTTAATCAAAATCGTTACAAACATTTTCAAGAAAATCAAAATTTTCGAAAAATTTTCTATGTAAAGGGTAGTTTAGGATGCAGCCATTTTCTTCAAAATCTTCATTTGGCATCCTTGAAAGACATTAAACTTAAATACCAACTTTGGTTTGTAACAGATTTTTCCTTTTTTGAGTTATGCTGTTCACAGGCTGAGAGACACACAGACAGACAGACAGACAGACAGACAGACAGACAGACAGACAGACACACACACACCACGCGGACCTTTGTCTAAAAATGCTCTTTTTTGGATTCAGGGGCCCTCAAAACATATTTCCGGTGAGATCTCGACATCGAATTTTTGGGTGGAATACAATACTTCCTCTACTTTACTATACGTAGTAGAGAAAGTAAAGAACATTAGCGGTTAACTGTTTCAAATATAAAATATCTTGAACTGGTATTTCTGGTAAGTATAGACTTTGCATGAAAGGCTCCTTTTGTGAATCATTACTTCGGCAACTGCTGCCTGTTTAGCTATTTGATGCAGCTACGATTATTCATAATCGTATTTTACACTGTTTTACAACTTTTGAACGTGTTGGCGATCTTAGCTCTCACTTCAGGGAACGTCGATGATTTAGAACCCTTCCTTCAGTGCAAGTGTTTTTCTATAAGATTTCATACTTATATTTTGATGAATGTTATCTTTCCGTACAGAATGTGTGTCTATGTGCATGGATACATTCAATTATCACTATGTTGGGCGACATTCCAATCTAATAGCTTCTAAAATGAGTAATGGTTTGAATACTTTGCAATATGAGTAATTCATAAATTGGCAACTTGTGCTTCATAAAGTTGTTAAAAATTCTCATTTGTGAAAACACGAACACACAGATGTGTTCGTCCCTGCTCTTTTCTTCATGGTAGGTGCTATGGAGTCCTGAATAGTAGTGAAGAGAACGTTGAAGTTTTGGGCTTGCAACGTATGGCACTAGCTGACAGCCAGAGAATAAATAATAGCAATATGAACTCAGTAACACCTTTTGATGAACTCGCACTCACATTGTTGTCAGCAACAATGAAGCGAACAGAAAAAGGGAGCCCTTGCTGCCATTATGTTGTGCTTTTTCAAAATTAGCCGCATTATTGTGTTGGTGACACTGCATTCCGCAAGAACCCCTGCTGTTCCACAAACAGTTGTCTAGATCTCTAATGGAAAAGTTTGTTCAGCACAAGAAGGGCGACAGTCAACAGGGGAAAGGGAAGGGACAAGAAAAGAATGACATAGCAAAGAATAATGGGAAAAAGAATCTAAGCAGAAATGCAATAATTAACTCGCATACAAAGCATTCCAAAACGATTTACTTCTAAATTTACTCCAGGATACAGATGATTTAAAGTTGGGAAGGGTGGAGTGGGATGATGAGCATTAATATATAGGTTTTGCTCCAATGTATGCATTAGCTAGCAATGCCTATGGAAGCAACTATGAGCTAAGCACAAAAGCACTAGCCAAGGTTTTACAGAAAACCAACATAAAGGCTCCACTCTCAGAAATTGCAGAAAACAATTGGTGAAAATATAGTTGACTACTAAACTCAAATGTTCATTACGAGAAATTAAGCAAATTAATTGGCGCTGCCACCTGTAGAGCGCAAATCCGTGTTGATTCCCAGTGCTAGCACAAATGTGAGAGGTGTTCAGAGAATATACGTCATGTATATTATATGTTACGTTTTCCAGGAACAGCAAATAGCATTAACATCTCATTAAATTAAATAATGTTAATTTGTTTTAATAGAGACATTGCTAAACTACACTGTATTTCTCATAGTTTGGCGTTTTCTTGTTTCTATGACATCGCTATTAATGAGTGTATGCTTTATATCTATCTCAACTTTCGCTTATTGAAGGCATTAAACGTTATTTTTGCTTAGAATTTGGAGAGAACCTTTTACTCGTAACAACCAGGCGCGGATCTACGTAGAAATATTCGATGGGGGTGGGGGGGGGGGGGCGGTTTCGGTTCACTACCACTTCAGAATAATTAAATTCATGCTAAAACATAGCTAGCTAAATATTTCACTGACATAAATTATGTTTAAACAACCAGCTACGCAAAAGCGTCTAGGAAGAAGACGCTTTTTTTAATCGCCACAGGCCCACCGATCAAATGTTTTCAAAATACTCCTATTAGGGATGCAACATTCGAACATTCCCCTGAAATTCTAGAGAATGGAACTGGTGCGATTAGTTAATTGAATTTTACGATTTACGTAACTAGAAATTAACTGTACTACGAAAGAAATAACAGGATGTTGTGTTGTAACTTCATGTCAATGAAACTGCAGTCTCTTGCGATTTTCTTTTTCTTTCTTTCTTTCTTTTTTTTTTTTTTTCGTTTTTTCTTTCTTTCTTTTTTTCTTCTTTTTTTTCTTTTTTTTTTTTTTTTGGGCGAAAAGGCTAACTACTCCCTCCGGAGTCGCCTCGATGTTGTGGTGGATGTTAAGCAGCAGTTCAGTTTATCCTGTTTAATACTGGATCTTAGATACGTCTTCACACGCCTTAAAGTAGAGAATGATCGTTCGGCTGTGCATGTTGTTGCTGGTATGATGCACATGCAAAAGTTCCTTTAGAAGTTATTTATCATGTGAATAAGTGTTTCAATAGCAGTTTTTGGTTTACTTTGTTGAGTTTACCAAAAGTTAAACCATATGTTTAATTCCCCTCGAAGCTCTGTAAGGGTAAGTCTTGTTCGTAAATACCTGCAGCTTTTACTATATCAGCAATATTGGAAGTAAGATCACTCTGAAAACCAGGAATCAAGCTCTGCAGTTTCAGGATGTGCTTATGTTTGTCATGAGAGAATCTAGTGCATAGTTCATTGAATAGGTAATCCAAGAATGGAAGGAAAACATTAATGCGATAATGACCTTCTGGAGAAGCTGTAGGAATGTTACTTCGATGGGCTTGCCTGGATGCTATTTGAGGAACACTAACTTCAACATCAACATTTTTAGCTAATGTGATAGCGTTCTCAAAAACGAATGAAATGTTTGGTTATCTCGACACCCTTTTAGTGTATCTTTAATTGTTTCAGTCATTCCGTATCATTAAATTACATCAAGAGTTGGGTTTTGGAACTGCCGAGAAAGAGGTAGAGTCATTCCCATAATTAACTAGCGAAATTGTGAACTCAAACTTTAGGATAGAGTTGAGCAAAATGTGTGCAGTTTTATTATTTTATTATTTCTCTTCTAGAAATGACATTGTTGCGGGGAAAATTTCCTTAAACTGTAAAACAGCATCATGCCGTTCTATCCACCTAATTTCACATAGCGATACCAGTTTAGTTTTCTTATGCTGCTCATTAATTTTTTGTTTCAAGAGTGAGGGCCGCTTATTAGATTCCCTAACGAAATTACCAATTTCGCTAATTGCGTCTAGAGCTTGTCTAATTGAAGTGATAGAACAAGCTTTAGAAAGTGACAGATTCAGGCAATGCGCGGCGCAGTGCGTATAAAACGCCAGAGGTTGAACGGCTAAAATTCGGGACTGAACACCACGAAACTGTCCTGAAAAATGTGCACCACCATCGTAGCCTTGTCCACGAAGGTTTGAAATATCTAGCCCAAGTCTCTCGGTTCATTCAGTATTAACGTATATAGCCCTTCACCACTTAAATCGTACGCTATAAAAGCGCACACATAATGTTAACTGCTTATTTGCACTGATGTCTGTAGTTTTATCAACTACATTAGAAAAATATTTTCCTCTCTTAACATCGTCTATATATATATATTTTTTTTTTCAATTATTGTAGCACAAAATTTATCAAATCATTTTGGGTGGTTTTGCTTGTTAGAGTAGAATTATTTTTAGGCGCATTTGCAAAATGGCTGCGTAATATTTCATCCCCAGCATCGACACGAAACTTAAGAAGCTCTTTAAAATTCCCCTTATTTTCACCTTCGAATTCATGCTCTAAATCTATGGCACCATCATCTCTGTGACCTCGAGGTGGAATGTTCTGGAGACCACACAGTATGATAGTCTTCACAATCGATACAGTTTCACACGATTTTCACTAATAATTGTTTTCTTCATTTCATTATTCAACTGAAGTTTTCTTCCCCTTATATACTTTTCTAAAATTCTCGCTTTTAAGCAGGGCTGTTTTATGATAGCTGTTTTCTGAATGTTCCCTGAATAGTTGAATAGTTGAAGCGCTTTCTTAACATTTTTAGTGGCTTAGTTACTAGAGTTTGCAATTGCACTCTACAACGACCCCTCATTTGGACCACAAAGAACACATACCCGACAGTAGGCTCCTTCATCCTTTTTACTGTAAGTGAACCAAGGGAAACTATTTAACCACGAATTCTGGAATCTCCTGCTATACCTAACTTCCAAGCCCAACGGAAACTCGTGACATTTTGGTGGAACCCACGAACTAGTCATTGTCTAGGTATCGTCATTGCAAATTTTGATTTACAAAGTGCCCTATGTCAAATTCGTCGCAATCATTAAATGCAGTTGTTAATGAAGTCTGCAATTCACTGTCGTTGCTACTGCTGGCATTCGCAATAACTGTAACACAATCACTGTTTGTCTCTTCTTCTCTGACTTCATCACACGTGATTTTCACTTTTAAATCTGTAGCTTGATCATTTTTGCATTTTTTATCAATATCTTTTCTGTCACAAGAATTGTCTCCGACTTCAAGACACATCTTTCTAACAAACTGCAACAAATTCGTTTGAATTTTGCGTTTCGACATCTTAAACTTGTGGCTCTTATAATCATAACCAAATATGGAACATAGAGCTGGACGTTTCAGTTTCAAACCACTGTGGCACTGTCTAACACCAAGCTTACACCGCCAGTGTTACTCAACTAATGCATCGACAATCACAGTTTCGAATTAACGAAACGTATACCTATTGTCGATAGCCTGTTTCCACTTTGTCGCTTTCCCTGGAGTAATCGACAGAGATCAGCAAACGTTTTTTTTCGGACCTATACCTATATAGATTTAATTTACACTTATTAAAATCGTCTGCGGCGATAAAAATCAAAAGCTGAACAGTTTAATGTAGCGCGTATAGTTTATGATCAAAAGAAATGCTATGTAATGCACTGTAGTATGGAATAAGGCATAAAAGTACATTTATACTTATGTATTAGCATTATTATTCGTAGTTTTATAAAACGCTAGTAGAAGCCGCAGCGTTGCTCGCATTGTTGTCTTTTATCGTGGACATATTTCCGAAATTCTCACTTCATTCTCGTTTGCTTCTTTTCTTCCTCCCCATTTCATTCTCCTTCACTTCTCTTTCTCCTCATTTTTACCCTCCTTACCGCTTTTCCATTCTGTTTCACCCTGTGATGTCATGTAAATTTATCTTTCTCTATCTACCTCCAATTGCTTGGGTTGCATTTTTGCAATAAATACGGAGTAGCAATAATAGTAGTAGTAACAACAACAACAATAACAACAACAATAATAATAATAATAATAATAATAATAATAATAATAATAATAATAATAATAATAATAATAATAATAATAATAATAATAATAATAATAATAATAATAATAATAATAATAATAATAATAAGAAGAAGAAGAAGAAGAAGAAGAAGAAGAAGAAGAAGAAGAAGAAGAAATGTGTGGTTGTTTAACCGAGTAGATAGATACTGTTTTGAATCTAACCCCTATAGTTGTCACCTGTTTGCCAGTTGTTATGTGCACTTGTTTAATATCAGAAAGTCTACCTCTACCTATCTGAGCCTGTCGTATTTTAGACAAATCACATTTATTAAAATGATAGTGACTGCGCTGCGGCAAGATGAAAACCTTGTGTCCAGGAACTCAAGTTTAACCGACAGCAGTATAAAATATGGAGATTCTATTCTATTAGTGATGTTTTGAAAACAGTTAATAACTTTTCAAGAATAATGTGAATTTAAATAGATAAAATACTTGACAGTACACAAAATTGTACCCGATCCGTATGGCTGTTTAAACGACCGTTACTTATGAGTAGTCGGAAGCTTATTTCGTTACTTATATTGCGGTTACATAGCAGTAAAGAACAATTCCAATAACTCCTTAAAGATTCATCCAATCGAAATGTTGCTCATTACAAAACTTAACATCGTGGGTAAAAGCATTTGCTAAGGAACTTTTTTGCAAAAACTCTCAAAAAAGGCAAGTTATTTTGAATTATCCAATTTGGGCCCCATTAGAAACCGTCCACCTCAATGGGCTATTCTTTAAGTGGGACTATCAAAGGTATATACCAATTCTCATAGAAATAGGTTTGGCCATTTTTGCGTGATGATGAGGTAAGGCATATAGCAATAAAGTAGGATATAACAGGGGGCCCGGACCCCCTGGCACACCCTCCCCCCACGTGTATCCGTGCCTGGTCACAGCTGTCAAGAAGTGGCAATTGAGAACATGGGCGTCGCGAAGGGAAGGCAAGGGGAGGGGGCTGCCCATTGGAAATGAATGAATTTAATGTGCAGTCCATTAATGACTATTAGACTATTGTTTTAATTTTGATGCAATGATCAATTGTCCCTCAGGATACTCGCACAAAAGAGACACTCGATTGTTTTAGTCCCTGTATTACAAATGAGCTTCCCAGTGATGTTATTCACATTTTTAATGTAAATAAGGAATGCATTATTTTCAATTAGTAGCTACATATCTTTACTAATAAATACTGCAATCAACAGTACTTTTGTACTGACAGGCCGCAACGTTAGTTACGGTTTTTATCTTTATACAAATATTTACACTTTAAGTCCATGAGAATTCTTACCGACAGAGATTGAAAACCGAAACCTGTGAAGGCATGAATAGCAAAGCAACAAAAGACACTTACCTGCTCACATGCACGTGCGCAAATTAGTTATTATGAAACCAAATACTATATCTCATATCTTTTACAGTTTTTAACAACAGAAAACTGAATTAATAGTGTTTTCAGAGTTTCCACCTACGTCCCCCCTAAAATAAGTCTGCCAACGCCCATGATCGAGAAGATAATTGCACTAAGGACTAATAGCGCCATGGGCCCTTTTGTGGGAGATTGTTTAAATTGCTACTCCATTGTTTACTCTCTTTGTCCATAAAGTTTCATGGAGAAATGTTGATCCGTAATGTTACTGTACTTGTTTATTTGAACTGATGCGACAGGCACTCTCCCAGTAGAACATGTTACAGAAGTAATGCTGTTCATTGTCGCGCTTGAAAGTACAATATTTTGTAAAATGTTGAACAATAGATCTGCAGTATTAAATAGTATAGACAAAGGTGTTGAAGTGAAATCCCTAAACAGCAACAATGGGAAAAGAATAAAGATACAAACCAAGAGACAGAGTGAAGTTAATTGACAGTAATGCAGTTCCAGGTAAAAGCTTCTTATGTGTGATTAATTGTTGTACCAGCTCTTGCTATTCTAAGTTTGTACTCAGTGACCTAAGACAAATTTTGATTGGTTTTGGCACAAGGAAAAAGAGTTCCAAGACATTCTTTTAGGATGATGTTTGTCAGTAATGAAAAAGCAGCAAAACTTCTTCTTTCCCTAACTCCATGCCTAACTCCTCCATCTCGGTTCCATACCATTCTCCTCATTTCTGTCATTGTTTTCCCTCTTTCATTGCCCAGTTTCTCAATATATTCTTGATAAAACAAACGCGGCCTTCCTCTTACACTTTTTCCTTACGGTCTCGCCTCTAAATATTGTTTGGGGTTTATTTCCACCGCCATACGCGATATATGACCATGCTATTTTAGTTGTCTTTTTTCTATAATTTGTTTTACGGAGTGGATACCCAGTTCCTCTCTTATTGTGCCTCTTCTAGTCTTCCCCATAGCTCACCTCAAATATCTCATTTCCATAGCTGTTAGTTTGCTTTCTTGTTTCTGCAGAAAAGTCCAACTCTCTGCTCCAATAAGTTTGGAAGTATTGTTGTTTTGAACACTGATTTTGTCTCTAGTCACTTCTTTTTTTCCACAAATGTACCACTAATCTGGTAATAAACAGAGTTGACCTTCCTTATTCTATTTAAAATGTCATGTTCTATTTTCCCATCTCTGTTTATTAATACTCCAAGGTATTCACAGCATCTGCCTGCTCCAGATTCTTGCCATTACATGATATTTTGATTTCTTCATCTCTGTTTCCTATGTATATGGATTTACTTTTAGACATATTCAGTTCCAGCCCCTTTCTGATTAATTTTTCTTTCCATTCATTAACTCCTTATGCCTAAAATTAAAAGGGAACCACATTGGAAATACAGTTTAAAAGGGGCAGAAGAGTAAGAAGAGGCAAGTCGGTCTTTTCTGATCAATTTAATAACATTTTCAGCTAAGAGACATAGGGTGGTACAGAAAATAGTAATATTAACAGTGAAACATTTGATGAGAAACGAAGTAAACATTTAAATCGTCCTATTAAGCTTGAAGATGGAAGTTTAGATCTGGTCCTGACCCATCTTAAAACTACTCCTCATAGCAAGAGTCGCCATTCTCAGGGTAAAAATAGTAGGTTATATTTTGGATTGGCTTGTACAATAAATGAGTATTTTGCACAAGAGACTGATCAACAGTTCAGAATGACATATAAGGCCCATTTCAAAATTTTCCGAGAAATTTGTCTTTCTCTAGAATCGATATATGCTATTTCTGCTCAGAATATGAGATTAGTTAGCCTTAAAAGAAAGCCTATCTATGAATCCGTCCTTCGGTGCAAATTGCATAAGAAAAACAAAGAAAAAGGAACCACGTTATAAAATCAAGATCAAGTAATGAAACGTTTAGTGTTAGAATTCAACTGTGCAAGAATCTTCCTTTGCCTTAACTAAACGTACTGAAGCAAATCTGCAAGAGGCTAATTTGGTTATATGCTTTTTAACATCCAATACATATCTTCATTAATTTATACAATCAGAATCAAAGAAGCGTCCCAGTTGTGTAGCTTCTTTTTTCCATTATTGCCTCTTGAAAAAGATAGCCAATTACCCAAATTTCAAAAAAATAATATTGCTATCTGACGCCGCAGATTGCGAACATAAAACTTCCACAATGTTAAGATTCTGTTGCTGGATGTTCAAGACATTAAAAAGTAAATCCGATTCAACTATTTCCAGTTCAAGGGCATTCTTTTCCACAATGTGATAGAAATTTTGGATTGACGAAGTCAAATACAAAACTAGAAGAATTATTGAAATTTTACAAATTTATCTTCAAGGCATTATTCTCAGCTATCAGGTTTTTGTCTCTTACATGATTTTCTTTAGCCCTAGCAATACCAAAGGGAGAGGGTATTTTATGTTTATTCTATTTTTTAATTTTATGATCAAGGGCATGGAGTTAATAGCTATTGGCAATCACTGTTTCTGTCACCGAATTGTGTAATTGTTACAAAGTTTTCGTCGCTTGCCTTTGTGAGAAACAATGAAATATCAAGCTGGCCATAAAGTAGTGGTACATAAAGTTGGTATAATGTAATTCATGTAAAAATGAAATAGCTAAACAATGTTAAATATTACCTTTATGACAAGATATAACATACAATTTTAAAATTAGCTTGTTTTAAAAATTGCTCAGACGTTTTGCTATCAGTGGTGGTCAGGGTGCAAAATCGTTAAAAGTTGGTGGGGGGAAAGCATTTTAGTAGTACATGTTTTGCTGTTTGTCTCGTTATATAAACCACTCCCCTGAGATATTTTAGTGGGGAGAAATTCTGGCTATAAAAATATTGGGGGGGGGGGGGGGGGGGGAGATCCTACCCATCTCCCCGGGATTTCGCTCACTGGTGGTGGTCACATAGTACCCCCCTTCCCTTCCGTTAGTAGTATAAGTTCTGTAATAACGGCTGGCATTGCTAGGGTTAATCTCTAGCGGATAACGTGTTGTTTCATTCCTCAGAAAAGTGTAATCTGCCAAGGACACGCTTTGAAAATTCAACAGTACACAGTATTGAAATACAAATCCAGTGGATATTGCAGCTTCTAATTCCTACAAGGACGCTTTTAAGCCCTTTAATTATAGATATAAACGTAATAACATGTGCTTGACGCGCGGAAGTCCCTAACAAGTGCTGAGATCTCTTCAAACCGGCGTCAGGGCCCGCCGAGCAGTCACCACCCTGCGGGTCCGGTGACGCACAAACGTTCCCTCTGACAGAGGACAGCGGTCGGCCAGCGCCACCTAGTGCCGAGAACAGCAGTTACAATGCGCAGCCATTGGCTTCTAAATCCTAGGGGGTGTAAGCCCTACATAAGGGGAGGGTAATCAGGTAGAGGGGGAAAAATAGTTCAATTCTTGGAGGCCAGTGTTGAATCTTAAAATGATTACTGTCATCACGGCTATTCCACAAACACAAGAAGCACATGTTTTAGTGTAGCCTAACAGTAGACCAAGTAAAACTGATACAACCTTTAGATCTCTACAAATGTGCCACTTAAATGCGTAGATTATTACTCGTAGGAGGATCTCCATGGATTCATATGTCTCTTTCAGTCCTGCAGCATAAGCTATAAGTATTGATGGTTTACTGTTCCCAATGTGTAGTAAAACACATTTTAATCTCAATTTAGATAATTCAATGAACAATCTCCATTCATGGAGTTGTTGTACATAATCTAATTCGTTTATGAGGGCATTTATATTACTGAAATAGCACACAGAATTATCTTGTGTATAAAAAGAAGCCATTTTTTTTCATTGCAGTCACGATAATGTATGACTAGATACCCTTCTGCAACAAATTCCATTCCCTCAGTCAAAAGGCTAAGATTTCAGCCTGTGTTTAGGAATAACAAATCCCTGATTAAATTATTGAGATCATCTTGACTTCGTAAATGAGGTTTAGAAGAATCTAACTCGCCTTCTTAACATCAGAAGAAGTCTGTCTCTTCCTCCTCTTCATGGCACAGTTCATTTTCAGGGAAGAAATCTTTGAGGGAAGTCTTACAATTTATTTGCTTCTATATTATCTTACATCACAGTGTTACATGAACTTAAATCAACTTATTTTACTTCTGCTTTCTGTATCACTTCACGAAAGAAGCCACATGGAAATCAACAACTTTAGGTGGGAAAACGAAAACACCTGCTGAGAATCTGTTAAAATACCCGACTAGTCAAATCAAGAGGGCCAAGACCACTGTATGATATAATTAATCTGAATATGCAATGACATTTATCTACATTTACTTAAGAGTAAAAACGCAAATCGTAGTTATTTAAAAATTGTGACGTGGTAGAGCAAAAATGACTTCAGATCCGTAATCAGCATATTCAAATTAGGGTTAGTTCACTTGTTTTGTTTCAGTAGCAAAATCTCTGTAGACCAGGGTAATTAGATCTATTTGCTGATCGACTTCAAATAATAACCATTATGAAAACATAACTGAATATCACTTTTAATATTTAATTTATTATAGACATACTATTTGATTGACAATAAATATTTCATACAGTATTTCCAAACAAATATAAAATTATCTGCTGGAACAATAACAGAGATTTCAAGGCTCTAAACAATAAAAATCTAAGAGCAAAAAATTAAGAATCTAATTTCACTATTTTACTATTAAACGTGTCCACATTCAGTACTTCAAAGAGAATCAATGTGGATTTCTTGTTTACTTTGTACTCAATTTGCAGCTTCCTTATATAAAACTGCTTCAGTTGCTGTAACTATTTACTGATGCAAAGTTTGGACATGTCTGTTAACTGAAGAAAAGCATACCTTTTTAATCTCGCCAGCAAGTAAATAAAATAGTAAGAAATAAAAATAAATTGAACTCTACCAATTAGATTCTTAAGCAACAAATCAAGAACTAAGCACACAATTTTGTGCACATATTAACTCGGTAATTTTTTTCCAAGAAAACAAATAATACGGTACGAGAATTAAGAATGCACCATTGTTTTATCAAGTTAATAATTTACTAGCCTGCATATTTTAGATAGGACATTCTTCTTCAAACTGATTTCTGGTCCTTCCAAAATATTGTGCTTTGAACCTATAGGTATACCAGGAATCTG
The DNA here is from genome assembly GCA_030765045.1 of Tenodera sinensis. Classification (NCBI taxonomy): domain Eukaryota; kingdom Metazoa; phylum Arthropoda; class Insecta; order Mantodea; family Mantidae; genus Tenodera; species Tenodera sinensis. Next base: position 66,952,021 of record CM060966.1, on the reverse strand, counting down.
TGAAATCAAATATCTAAGCAAAGTGAATATTTGGGAGCTTTCGTTCAACCTACAAGCACATGACAATTTTATTGTACTGTTTTTAATGTATTACAGACCCTTCTTCCTTAATTCTAAACCTTGTTTAAAAGTGCTTGCCAATGGAGCAGCTAATTTCTGATTCGACTGGAAATAGTTAATGCCACAAACAAATTTGACATACATTTGTTGTTCTAACGATATCTCCATATTTTGTGTGTACATTTTTGTCCTCCATTACGTTCATCAGTTATACAAAATTCATTTAGAATAAAGATGCCTTTATATGCTATTTGAGGAAAACATCCCCAAATGACAAATATTGAATTGTTAAGCGCTATTTTGAGAAAGTAGAAAATAACGAATGTTTCCATGTTGAGGATAGATTGGGGTGGGAGAATGTTCCTGAAAATCACGTCATATTCTTGGAAGAAACCACAAAGTTGGTATAGTCCCAAAATTTGGGTGTTCATTTCTTGTTCACAGACATAAACACACAATTGTATCTAAAATGCTTTCTTTGGATTCAGAGAACCTTAAAACATAGGATAGTTCCGAAGAAATATTGATATCAAATTTCATTCCTTCTCTACTTAATAGTGAATAGCAAAGTAAAGTAAGACTGTATTATTTGAAATAAATAAATTTGTTTCACGAAGAAATCTGACTCTCCACCCTTATCACATCATGCCAATCCTGTAAGTTCAAAAATCCTGCTCAGCTACACTCACATGACAATTTCTACCCACTATTGTTCTCCATTATAAACTATTAGTGTAAAAGTTTGTTTTGCAATTTGATGAACAGTGAGATAAATGTTTGTAGAAATGTTTCTATTGCATATTTTGTTTCTAGGTATAAGAGTAATACAAGATGATGGAATGACAGTCAAGTCTTTAAAAGGCAAGTTGCCACAGGCTGACTTGATATTACACATTCTACATGCTATCACAAGAAAGAAAAAAAGAGAAAGAAGAAAACTAAGCGGTCAAAAAGATGTGCTCATAAGATAATGTAATGGAACATTGAAATAATTGGCAACTTTTTGGAAATGATTAAAGACACCTTTTCTTCGCAAAGCACCAATTTTTTGCAGCATTGAATTAGTTTGACTAAAAACGTGAAATGATCACTGAAATGATAAAAGTCACTATATTTGAACTTGATGCGCACTTGATTTCGAGCTGTGGTGATAGAAACTGACAATATGATATCGATATACCTAATCTCGACGAAAAGCAATTATCCCCAAGCGATAGTTGTCATTGGTGATGACAGCTTCACGGGTAATCAGCCGTGTTAAACTTAAAAAGGTCGAGCTTTCGGCCATTATACTCTCCATGGCCATCTTCAGGACTAAAATGATGGAAAATTCTCCTCAGTTCCCAAATATATACTATGGTTAGGTTGTGTTGTCCGAACCAATGCGCGGGTGATGGTTTCTGATTGGGCCTGCTGTAGGCTCGGCTGCAGTGTTTTCCCGCGGGTACGAAATTTGTGCAGTGTTTCTGATGGCTATAGTTGATGTGGATTTAAAAAAAAAAAAAAAAAGGCCTCCTTGAGGGGAGCAGCATGGCAAGGAAGAATCGTCGTAACACGCAGACCACGCCGGGAGATGGAGCCACATCGGCCGCCACTTCCGAGACGACGCCGAACGCCGGTTCTGACCACGCTACACCTCAAAACAACACCGCCGTCAGTGTTCCTCCTGGGAATACGCAAACTACGCCGGAAAATGGAGCTACATTGGCCACCAATTCCGAGCCAGCGCTGAATGCTACTCCTAGCATTGCACCACCTCAACACATCACCGCCGCCTCCGAACCTCCTGCAACCAACCCACGGTACGGCCGCTTCGGCGCAGTTGCCGTCGGAGTCAATCGACACCTGCATCCGCAGATCATACTACAGGAGGGACAGCGTAAATGGAGCTCACTAGTCGGTGCCTCCAGGATCAGGGGAATATACGGAGCGACACCCCTAGTGCGACTTGTCTTCCAAGACAGGACGCATTTCACCGCCGCCATCACCTCAGGACTCACCCTCTTCGGCCGACACATTCGTATAGAGAGTAGTCGGAACGAATGGATCCAGCCGTGTCGGAGATGCTGCTCTTTTGGACATGAAACCCAGTCCTGTGTCGCCCGAGCCAAGTGTCACTACTGTGGAGCAGCAGTACTGACATCCTCCTGTCAGCACCACGACCTCACCAGACGTCGTAGGTATTGCGCCACCTGCGACAGGAGAGACCACTTCACCGGGCAGGTTTGCTGTCCGCTATACCCCAGGCACCGTAACAACGCCGCATCACAACGTGAGCAGTCTCAACCTGCTCAGCCTCCACAACATGAGCCTCGCCAAGCTCCTCAGCCTACACAACGATCAACGCAGACAACGCAGCAAGAACCAACAACCCAAGGGCCGAACTCCACTCACACCGCCGCCTCCACCAGCACACAACCGCCCAGTAAGGAAGTAGAGTACCTCTGCTCTGAGGTGCTCAGCCTCAAACAACGTCTGGGTAGCATCGAAGACGCCCTACATCAACTCACCAACGCCGTCACCACCTTAATCAACTCCGCCGCCAACACATTCTCCGGACTTCACCTTATGGAACCAGTAGAAGCTCTACGAACTGAAGTTAGAACGCTATCTGAATACGTCGCACTCAACGGTGAAACTCTCAAATCAGCCCATCTGAAGCTGACACAACTAGAGAGCAGGACCACTCCAACAACACAAGTGGCCACCACACAAACCGAAGGACATCACCTACCGACACCATCTCCGCAGGAAATCCAACTACGACAGCGACAAGTTCAACTTCAGCAGCTTCTAGCCAAAGAACACGTCACTCCTCAATCATGGTGGCCACAACAACTCGACCACCCAGAGTTTTCACACACTGGCTACTACGATCACCATCGCAACAATTGCGACGATCGTTGTAAGCTCATGATATGCAGTGGCGTCACAGGAAAACGATCATGGAACTGGAACCGACATAAATGAAGATCCCGGAACTCACCATCCTATTCCTAATTCCCCGCGTGTGACAGTCAGGGCCTCGCCATGTCTGTCACCCGGAATACCCTTCCCGATGCCGGTAACTGCCGGCTGTATCCATCCGCACTGCGAGGGTGCTTAGGCGGTACCTCGACAGCTACGTTACACTTCTCCCTAAACCCCCTCTTGAAACCTTAGTCTTAGTTTTTCTACCCTTCCCTTGTTCCCATTTTCCCGGCGAAATAAGCCAACTCTTTCTTGTCCAACTCTCTATCTGTCTCCCCTTTCATAAAAAAAAAAAAAAAAAAAAAAAAAAAAAAAAGGCCTCCTTGATGAGTCTGTCCCAGTAATTTTCTGCGTGTTCAAATTACACCCCCACAATTTCAACAGAGAGGGCGGACTCAAACTAAGTTCCGCGTGGACTATAGCCATCAGAAACACTGCACAAATTTCGTACCCGCGGTCAGGAGCTGCCACCGCGGGACAGTGTACATAGTGTAAATAGTGTAGTGCGCTGGGACGCATATTTCTGGTGTGCCCAGTGAAGATGTGTGTGTATGTGTGTACGAGTGTGTGTGTGGGTGAATGCGTGCGTGTATGTGTCTGTATATAATTTGTAAATATGTACATATGTATATATAACCCAAAGACGAAACAGACAAAAGACAAAAGAAAACTATTCTCGGTGACCTACAGATGGTCACCGTATGGGTTTTTGTATATAGCGAAAACTGTAAATATGAACAAAGTCAACTGTAAATCAATGTAAATATAGCCTGTAAGCCGGGCCCAATGTACCGGCACCAGGCCAATACTTTTAAAATAAATAACTAACTAACTAACTAACTAACTAACCTGAAGATGGCCATGGAGAGTATAATGGCCGAAAGCTCGACCTTTTTAAGTTTAACACGGCTGATTACCCGTGAAGCTGTCATCACTAACGTTCGCCGTGAAAGCTTCAAATCCTACGATAGTTGTCATGTCAGCCTGATTCCGATTCTGCTCTCGTTTGCCTCAGTTCTTCATTGTGTTAAGCAGGGTTAGCATTTTTAGGTGCAAATTTCAAATGAAAAAAGGAGGGGGAAAAGATGCTCAAATAAGGTTAAAAAAGGGGACAAAAAGGTGCTGGTTTATCTAATTCGACAATTTCTCTTTCCTCTATTCTAATTTATTGAACTACGAACAAGTACATCAAATTATCACTCATCAGAAGAAGGAATACACATAAAGCTGTTATACTTCAAGACATTAAGCATCTCTACATGTTTAAAAGTAAGTCTGTTTCTGTTAGGAGATAGAATGTCTTTGTAGATGCTAAAGCTTCTTTCGACATCCACAGAAACCAATGGGGCAAATCTTGTATTCACTCGGAATGGCGATTCTACAGATGTGACGAAATCCTCAATGTCCGGATTCTTCGGAAAAATAAACTCAAGTTTGTCTTTGGGAACATCATCTAATTGCTCCCTCACGGAAGTAAAAATATCCCACTATATCTCCTTTTCCAAACCTTGTTTTTCTGTTAGTTTAACAGATGCAGTCAGGTACTTGTAACTGTGAGCACAATGGAGTTCTGTCCGCAAATTATGTATTTTCTCCGGTAACAGAAGTTGCTGCGCCTTGGAAATTGCACCTGCATTGGCTGGATCCAAAGACAACACACTCTTTAATTTTGTGAAAATTCTCATACAACATAGCAGCACACTCGATCCAATATCCCCAATGAGTAATGACCGAGAAATTTGGAAGGGACAGGCCAGTGGTTTCCCTTTAGACCACAACACGCTTCGGAGCTTTCAGCAGAATCTTCTTCAGGGCAGAGATGAAACGATGTACGATGTCGTATTCGTTCCTTATGGATTCAGAAACCCTTTGAAGGCCATGAACCAAGCATGTCACATGCTTCAACTTAGAAAATAAAGACTTCAATTGGTTCACAGCTGAAACCATGTATGGAACTTGGTCCGTAACCACAAGTTTTTCAAACTCGATACCAGTAGGCCAGAGTTTTTGACAAAAGTCCATAATTGATTGTATTACTGTACTGGCATTGGCTTTCTGCAGCTCATACATTTTTAACAACATGAGCTTAACTTTCTCCCCTGCTAAGGGAAGAACTAAAATGTTCGAAACATTGTTTCATCCAAAATGATTCCCACATTGTAATTAGACACTTTCTCTTTGATTCTTTGTGTGGTTTCTTGGTAAACAGGCTCCATGTGGTTTTTTCTTAAAGTACTTTCATTCGGCATTGGCATATTTGTGTATTGTTCAAGAAATTCCTTGAATGCTGGATGATTCAAGCTTACTGAGAGGGATTCCTGGTTGTGCACACAACTCAATGTTGATTTCCTTAAAATTTTGGCTTTTTGAAGAACTCTGTTGAAACGCATTTCGTAATAGAGGCTGCCGCGATTTGTTTGCCTAAAGAGTCTTGTTCATTTGATGCTTATACGTAGTTGGAAATGTGCTGTTTGGTGCAATCTCGCTGGTGTTTTCATCTAAAGAAATTCCTGAAACTCAAATAGTAGGTAGATACATCGAATAGCAGTTCCATCTGTCTATGAAATCTTGTTTGAATTCCTGAGCCAGAACATTAAGTCTAGCATGGGACACCTTTGGTATGGTAAAGTCTAGTAATACACTCGTTTAGTAATGTAACAAAGGACTAACACCACTTCACTTGCTAACTCAATGTGACTGTTACACAACTCATTCACTTGCTGTCCACACTCTTATATAACACCACGATAATTACCAGAACGTTCTCATTCATGCTGGAACTGCAACTGCAGTCTAAGTGATTTCTAGTAGCTTCGAGCAGAACCCAAAGTCAATTCTTGGAACCACGCGTGTACTGTTACTGCTATCTCTGCGTGACCTTGGAATCCACGGGAACAGATGACGTCTGTCACAGTAACAAACTCGCATTCTCGAACAGCAGGTTACTGATTCTGGTGAAATTAAAAGGACAGAATGATATACAATGACAATGAGTCATTGTCAGTTGTATTATTGCGGGCTGCTTTATAGCGGTAAAGCAAGAGAAAGAGGATTTGTCGTACAGAATTATTTTTCATTGTTGTAGGTGTGCTTTCAACTCCCGCGCAGCGTTTATTGAAAGAGTCAGGCTTACTCTTCACATGTCCACAGCAAGCTGAGGAGATGCCAATTACGAGTTAAATATTTTATATTGATTAAAATCATATAGAGGAAAATGGAAGGGAACTTAAAAGAAAAAGGGGAAAAGGGGATTATGGACATGGTTGGGGGAAAAAGGGATAAAGGCACCCAAAAAGGGGAAAAGGAGCATGAAAAAATGCCTCTTTTGGCAACTAGAAACAAAACTTCACGCTGTGTAGCTTTCCGAAGAGCTTAAATTTACCCTAAGAAAAAAGGTGCGCACCTAAACATCCTAACCCTGGCAATAAATATACAGATGAGCTTCGCGTGTTTCTTTGAAGGATATAGTTTGCTTAATCTGCGTTTCTCTTATGTAGTGACTTGTTTTTCTGCCGGAGTTCAATAAAGTGATAGTTATGTTTGACTAAAGCAGGCCTGTCGAACATCACTCCGAGGGTGTGAATAGAGGAGTCCACCCCTCCTTAACTGCAGTAGCACGCGCTAGTAGAACCGGTTTTCGCTTTGTTTTTTCCGTTTTCCGATTTGATCATCACGGAGGGAGGGAAAATAGGTTGTTTGACACGCCCGGACTAAAGAATTCGCTTACGAAGGATTTTACGTTTTCGATCAAGTAAAACGAACTCTAATCTACAAACACTGTAATGCGTGCAATGAAGAATACAATTATTGCGAATACAGTTACTCACGTTAATGACATCACACTCACAGCAAGTGTTCCTGTCGTTGTGTGGCCTTGTTTGTGCAGTGGCTCCTTGTGACTTTTGATATTTGCATTTCTTTTCTTTTTTTGTATCTATATTAACGTCCTCTAACGTAGTATCATATCGGACGATGAAGAATGAAATTAGTGAAATGATGCTCAAATGAGCCCGATGTCCATAGAGCACAGCCAGATAACTCACCCTAACCGAGATTTGAGCTCGGAACCTTGTGAATGTGAGGCGACACGCAACTACACACTACAAAGGTGGGTTTTTGACATTTGCGTTTTTGCAACTTCAGCATATGACAAGGACGTATTCAAATATTTATTACTATTTCTGGACTGAAACCTACCTACTACATACCGTACTGTGCAACGATGGATAACAGTGTGGCAGAACGGAGGAGAAGACGGTATTCAGAAAAACAAATCGGCGGCCAAAGAAAACAGTATCTGTTACGCCTAGAAGCTTAATTTTAAAAATAGCGAAAGAACTGAGAACTTCTTCTTTCCCTGATTACCCTCCCCTTATGTAGGACTTACACCTCCTAGGACTTACAAGCCACTGCCTAGGGTCAGACTCTTGTCGGGGGGCAGAGGGACCTCTGGACCACACAGAGTGAAGACCTGGAAGCAGGTGGTCAGCCAAGCACAAGGTATGATAGTGAGGAAGAAGATGATATGAAATGCAGGCGAAATAAATGATTGGAAGGGTGATAATGGAGCAATTGGTGGAATGAATGGAGAAAACCTGCTCAGACGCCGCTTCATCCACCACGAATACCACATGCGGGGCCTGTCTAGGTGGTAGGCGAGCGGTCTAACCACTCAGTCACGACGCCGCCAAACTAAGAACTACAATAAAAATATGGAAATATATACCGAAATTGGCCTTTAAAAATTACGATCTGTGAAAGATTTTCACCGATACCATATGGCTCTAGAAATGATTAATGTAACGAGTGGTTGACATAAATTGAGCATTAAACAGTAAATGTTCATTTAGTAGTACATGCCTTTGTTTAGCTTTTCCTTTTTCCAAGTTATGCAAAATTCATCAGAATGAGCACTTCAGGGATCATACACAGAAAATTAATGATACACATCATGTTCTTCATGTTAATATCTCAAGCATACTATGTTTCAATTATACTGGTTTGAGTATTTTTTTAGAAAATAAAACTCAACAAAAAGGTTACCATGAATAGAATATTTGAATAGAAATAACACCACAAAAACTTCAAAGAAAACTAACATTTAATACGAAAAATATTTAAAATATAAGTGAAATGATTTATGAAATCAAAAGATGGCATCTTCAGCAAGATTTTATTTTAATAATTAAACAGAGATAATTTACAAATGAAACGTCACTTTTATAAAAGTAGCATCCAATTAAAGTGCAAATTTCTCGGCCACAAAAGTAATGGTATGTTCATAAAAGCAATACATAGTACTGAAGTATTTTCGTAGGGTAACCTTCAGCTTTAACCAGCCTCTAGTCCTCATAGTAGGAAATGGACAAGTTAAATATCCTCCATGTTTGTCTTTTGGCCCTATTCCTCAACAAGTGCAGTGTTCGTTTTTTTTTGTTTGTTGGATATTGTTTTTTTCTCTTGTACATATCCCCAGGCTGTTTCTCACTTCCTCAATAGAGTTAATATCTGGTGCCACAGTTGCATATTAAGCGCAATATGTTTAGGATCAGTGATGATAGAAATAGAAGAGGCAGAGGGACAGCCGAAGTTATTCAAAATTCAATCCAACACCACCAGGCGTTTGTACCCAAACTTAATCGAATAAAAGCAACCGCGTTCAGGGTAAAGCTTCACAATACTGAAGTTATGATTATTGCGGCCTACAATACACCCGGCGACATTGACACAGACGACATAGATACACTAATGCGTATGGCCCAAAAAGTAGTAATAGCAGGGGACTTGAACGCGAAACATTTCCTCTGGAATTGCGTAGCTACCAAAAACGCGGGCAATAAACTACTATCGTACATCAACAGACACAACATACTTTTAACTGGCCCTGAAGAGCCGACATTCATACCAAGAGTACACACACACAGACCGGATATACTCGACATTGCTCTCCTCAAGGGCACCACACACAACACAAACATACACGTAATTAACGAGCTTAACTCAGATCACCTCCCAGTGTTATAAGAAATTGAAGCCCCCCTTACTTTTAAGACCACCAAGACCAAATTACAGACAAGCAGACTGGGAGTCTTGAAAACACGCTACAAAACATTATACACGAACACACAATAGAAACACACGAAAAACAAGATGAAGCTATGGACCACATAGTGAAATCAATTAAACTCGCCACGGAGCAACACATCCCAATTAGATATCCTACAACTTCTACACATAGATTTCCACGCGACACTAGACAAGCCATTCAAGGTAGAAATCGCGCTAGGCGTAAATAGCAAAAATCGCGTAACTTAATAGATCGTAACGCATACACGGATCTAAGCAATCAAGCGAACGAACGCATCCGCGAATACACAACGAATCAATGGAACGATGTCCTAAGCAACATTGATCCACAAAGTCATACAATCTGGAAAATAGCCAGAAATCTAACGCGTACGTATACACACGTCCCTCCCCTCTACACGCCTAATGGAATAGCAGAAACTCCCCGAGACAAAGCCGAAGCATTTGCAGACACCCTAGAGGCAACCTTTGAACCGAATGCCATTCCGTCAGACCAAACATTTGTGGACGAAACGGAAGCAATGGTTGAGAATATTGGTAGAACACCAACGCACAATAAGACGCGAAAAACGAATGCGGGTGAGATCAAATGGATTATCAAGCACCTGCCCACAAGGAAGGCCCCAGGGTCGGACCAAATCCCAAACATAATATTAAAACATCTGCCAGCCAAAGCACTGAAGCTGCTGGCAGATATATTTAATTACACAATTGAGAAAGGCCGATTCCCTCCACAGTGGTCAAAATTCTCATGTTTCCCAAACCGAGAAAGAGCCAATCACAGCCTGAGAACTACAGACCAATCAGCCTCCTCAGCACAATGAACAAGGTTTTAGAGAAAATAATACTCAAACGACTTAAGAACCACATAACCAAAAATAACTTAGTAATTAATGAACAATTTGGATTCCGGGCACAACACTCGACAACGCTACAATTATTGCGAATGACAGAATCCATCACGAAAAGATTCAACGGAAAGCGATCCACAGGGGCCATCTTCTTGGATATAGAACGGGCCTTCGATCGCGTGTGGCACGCTCGTCTACTCAGAAAGCTCATATTGCTGGAATTCGCGGACTCTATGACAGCCATAATAAAGGACTATTTATCACACCGAACGTTCTGCATGGCAGTCGAAACCGTGACACCAACGCGACGGCCAATCAGGGCAGGAGTCCCACAAGGGAATTTATTGGGACCCACCCTCTTTTAACATTTACATAAATGACATACCAGAAACGATAAGAGTAGACCGATATCTATATGCGGATGACACAACGCTAGTCACACAATCGACCATGCCGAGGATTATACGCATCAGGCTACAAAATGCTCTAAATGACTTAGAGCCATGGCTGACGAAATGGCGCATTAAGGTAAATACCAGAAAAAGCCAGGCAATTGTATTCACCAAGCGAATTCGACACCGTCATGGTAAACACGGCCTTCAGCCAATAACGCTTGGACAACAGCCAATTAAATGGAACAGCACCATCACCTACTTAGGTGTAACGATGGACCAGGGCCTTACATGGAAACAACACATCGACACCGTAAGAGCCAAAGCAAATGCCCAACTTAATAAACTATACCGCATAATAAACACAAACAGCACTCTAAAGTTAGAAATGGGAACAACACTTTATAAAACATTAATCCGGCCCATCATAAAATACGCTGCACCCGTATGGGGACACGCAGCGAAAACACATATAAAGAGACTGCAAACGATGCAGAATAGAGTACTCCGGATAATCACGAGACTACCCGAAGTAGTACCAGCGCTCCAATTACACGAGGAGCTAAAAATGCATTCCATTGAACAATTCATCAAAAGGCTCAGTTTTAACGTACTCGAGAAGAAAAACAAAAACGACAATGAATAATTCAAACTCTAGGAAATTATGATATAACCTCAGATAAACATGCAAGGCTACTATCACTATTCCAGAGAACTATGTTGACATGTAACAATACCTAGACAACCTAGAAAACTACCCCGATGTTATTCACATGTGAACTGTGCATCATTCTCTCTCTCACACACACACACACACACACACACACAAACACACTTCAATTAGGTAATAACCCTCAAGTCCTTATTTATAAGGCGGCCCCAGGGGGATGAGGGTCCCCTTGGGAGTGGCACTGGCTCGCACCTGCATTTCAGGCAGACTGCCCGCCAAGTGTGCACTCCAGACGACCAAGCGATACTATGGACATGCAACACTTGTTTTCACCAAATTGACGATGCCGAATGGTACAAACAATACTCTAGGTATTTAGTTGAAGACGACGCCTTATGGCGGAGCGTAACAACAATAATATACCGTAGACTGACGACGCCACTGGCGCGCAAATTACTATTAATTTAAGGATTAGACTAATTGTATGCACTTTATTTTGCCTAGTGTATGTACATGTATATTTAGATTGTTTCAGGGATGCAGCATGCAGGGTATCGACACGCTCCCAGACTATTGAGGCGCACGAACCAGACGCGGCGCAAAGACGCCAAGCAACATAGTACCCTGATTCCTGACAACAATCACAAATGAATCCTACCAAGACCATCCAGGACTCCGCTAGGAGGCAAACTGGGCCTTGGTCAAGCTTGTCTCCCAGCTCCCAACCTTACTCCTTCGGTTATTCTAAATGTTTAGTTCTTCCGGACTAGTAGGCCATGGTCTAGAAGGCATGGTAGATACCAACGTTTCGCCAAATCGGCACCACTAACTCACACATCAAAAACTCTGCCCACTTCATAGATAAACCCAAACACATCCGAATAGAAACTGAGGACCGCTTGGTGAGCTTTGATGTTGTCTCCTTGTTCACCAAAGTACCGATGGCAGAAGCCTTAAGTCACATAGAAGAACTATTTCCCAATGACATAACGGAGCTTTTCCGCCATTGCCTTACAACCAATTACTTTCAATGGGACAACACTATTTATGAACAGATCGAAGGTGTTGGCATGGGCAGCCCTTTGAGCCCAGTGATCGCCAACTTCTTTATGGAAAAGTTTGAGCAATCAGCACTCGCCAATGCACCTCTAAAACCGAAAACCTGATTGCGCTTATGTCGATGATACTTTTGTAGTATGGAGTCACGGGGAAGACACCTTAGATCAGTTTCTGACACATCTAAACAGCCTAAACGACAACATTCAATTCACCATGGAGAAAGAGGAAAACAAGACTTTAGCCTTCCTAGACGTGAAAGTCATGGGAACAGCGGACCATGGCCTGGAATACAGTATCCCTAGGCAGAAACAAGGTATAATAAAACACTTACAGAACGAGCATCCCGGCTGTGCAATAAGAAATACTTAAAGGAAGAACTCAAACATCTAAACTCCAAATTCCAGTCCAATGGATACTCACAAAAAGAAATCCGGTGCGTAATTCATCCCAGGCGACCAACAACAAAAAAGGACGAAAGCGAAAAAGTAGCAACAGCCTTTCTCCCCTACCTCAGGAACGTCTCCGACAGGATAGGTAAGCTTCTGCGATCACATGGAGTTGATACTGTCTACAGACCGACTAACAAGATCAAAGACCTCTTGAGATCGGCCAAAGGCAAACGCCACCCACACACATCTGCAGGTGTATATAAAGTTCCCAAACAAATAAATAAAAAGTGGAATTTGGGTTATGGTAAAATCCATACCCAGGCTTTTTAGGGTTTAACCCTCTTTGACCCCATTTTTTCAGTCACGATCTGTACTTGCAGTAGCAGAATCTTGTTGAAACCACCCATATGATTTCTCTTCTTCTGTCAGTTCACGAAAAAATGGGGTCAAAATGTCATTTCGGTACCTCTCTTTATTTACAGTCTGGTCGTAAAATATTGTATCAATTATGCGTCTAGCGCTAACAGCACACCAAACTCTAAATCTCCGACCCGGCCCAGGCCGATGGTTTTTAGGTGTGCATAAAAACGACAGCTCCATGTCAGTAGATTTACTGGCATGTAAAAGAACTCCTGCGGGACAAAATTCCGGTACACCGGCGACGCTGATGTGATCCTGGCAATTGACAGCGTCGTTAAACAACAAAATAATTTTTTAATTTTTTCTAAATCTCCGATCATAATGAGGGATTTCTTGAACGCGATGTGAAGGCCGTGCGTTCGAAAGCCCTGTAGAACGTTGTGGTTTTGTAAATGTCAATATGTTCTTAACACTGATACTAAGAAAGGCAACAACTGAACAAGAACTATCATGACCATGAAAAAGATAAATATTCAGCATTGTCTAAAAATACTGTACGATGCACGGGCTAAAACGATTTTATTTTGTTCGCAGGTTTCCTTAACTTGGCCTGCGGCCTCGTTTCGGAATCACACCTCCTCACAAAATAAAATGTTCCTTTTAACCCTTGTATCATAAATAACTATTCGAACCCTGCGTGAGCAGAAGTTTGAAACCGAAATTATAATGTGAATATAAGTAATTAATAATAGAAATAATTAAAAGGAGATTGTAATCGATAGTTTAGGGGAAAACATTCTTAATAAAGCTCAATATTTAAAGTCTCAAGAATGGAAGCCTAGATAGATTAGATGAGTGATAAGATTGCAATTGTTTTGCGAGCAAAGCCTGGCGAGTTCAGCGGGTTGACTCTTATCTTGCCAAGACATGCTCAAAAGATGAACAATGAAACTCGCTTCCTTTGCGTCGCCCACGCGATCACGTGCAAGACAACTCACATTCGTCTGGGATCGCGCAGCCAGTACACATGCAATTTTGTGTGATCTCCTGTACGTAAGATGATAATAATAATAATAATAATATAATAATAATAATAATAATAATAATAATAATAATAATAATTGACACCGGCCGTGAAAGCCTGAGAATTTTGAATAATAATAATAATAATAATAATAAATAATAATAATAATATATAATAATAATAAATAATAATAATAAATAATAATAATAAATAATAATAATAAATAATAATAATAATAATAATAATAATAATAATAATAATAATAATAATAATAATAATAATAATAATAATAATAATAATAATAATAATAATAATAATAATAATAATAATAATAATAATAATAATAATAATAATAATAATAATAATAATAATAATAATAATAATAATAATAATAGTATCTTGTTGTTTAACGACGCTGTTAATTGCCAGGATGATATCAGCGTGCCGGAATTTCGTCCCACAGGAGTTCTTTTGCATGCCAGTAAATCTACTGACATTGAGCTGTCGTTTTTAAGCACACTTAAAAACCATCAGTCTGGGCCGGATTTGAACCTGCGACCTTGCGATCAGTAGGCCAGCGCCTAACCAACTGAGCCACCCAGACCGACCCTATACGTAAGCTGGCACCTATATATCATTCGCCGGTCGCTAAAGGATGACCAAGTTCAAATATTATAGCGTTGCAGTTGAAGTTAGCAAGTTATATTCTATTTAGATATCGTCGGCAGTTCTCTGCAAATCTGGAAATTTGCAAATAAAGTCAAATATTTGTTAATTCTTCGTTTGGTTCCATTCCTGCCACCACTCACGCATACTTTGCTGATCAGGACCTCTTGCTAGAGCTAGTTAGATACTGGGACACCAAACACAGGGTAGGAGATATCCTGGCGACAAGATCTTCTAGATCTTGAAGGTGACGTCTTCGAATTGCACTCCCCCCCTCTCCGCGGAATGTCGCCTTGACGTGGCGGAGGGGCTCAGTACTCGATCTAGATGGTCTACTAAGTGAGTCATTTTTGACTAATTGGAGGCAAGAGGTGAGGGAAGCAAAGAACATTCCACCACGGTTAGATGAGGCTCGGTAGTCCTGGTCGCCGACTCATCTAGAAGAGGACTCCGAAATCACACTCCCCCAGGGGGTCCTACCACAGTGAGTACGGGTTTGGCGTACCCGGGGCCCCGAGCCATACTGGGTTCCTCTAAGGCGTGAGAGGGCACATGCCAAACCCCCAATCAACTTTGGTCCACTTTTGTGTTTGACCTCCCACCTGCTACCTCCTTGTACACAGTCTGATCGATAACCTACACACGGGTTGTAGGAGGATGGGGAGACGCAAGAGGTGACTGGGTAATCACGTAATTCCCAGCCCCTGGTTACCATGTAGATCTGTGTTCGTATCCGCTGATAAAGGTCAGTCCCGGGGAGGGGCCATTGCATGAGCTGATGCACTCCTGAAGGCGATTGGGCCCCTCTGTCTATACAGAGGGTGAGCAAGGTCCAGGCCAGGACTCTCACCTAAGCCGGGGTGGCGTCCAGGATGTGAGCATGCCATCGGAGACATTTGTAATGGTGGAGGATAACATCGCCATGATTTCGAAAACTCAAAACAAAACCAAACATAACAAAGTAAATATCAAGGAAGTAGTCGAGTGTTGTGGTCCTCGCTACTTGGTTATTTCTAGAACTGAGGAAGGAAAAACGTTTTTTATCGGTGGGCCCATTTCTAATCCAGAAGGGACTGGATAAGATAGCTGGTCCAGTTTAGTCATGCACGAGATCGCCCAATGGCACGCTCCTGGTTGAAGTTCGTGCAGCAGACCAGGCAGCAGAGATACAAAAAGCAAATATGTTAGCCAGCTATCCAGTACGTGTTGACCAGCATAAAATATTGAACTCCTCACGTGGTGTGGTTAATACCCGCGCATTAGACGGACTTAGCTTTGGAGAGATTAAGGAAAACGTAGAAGATCGAGGTCTTACCTGTGTTTATTGGTTTCATCGCAAAGAAAGCGGTGAATTGAAGCCTACTCGTACCCTGTTCCTGACCCTTTATCGGGTAGATCTCCCTCAAAGGATTAAGGCAGGATGTGACGCAATAGAAGTAAAGCCATACATGCCCAATCCGATCAGGTGCTTTAAGTTTAACCACTTTGGATACACAAGCGAACTGTGCAACTGAGCAGCTAACTGCGCCATCTGTGTAGGCGTCGTTCACGACTTTCCATGTCATTGCCTCCCAGCTGTGTGAACTGCAGTGGTGAGCATCCAGCTAATTCCCGAGAATGCCCCCGTTTTATAGAGGAAAGGGCGATCCAGGAAATCCGAGTCAAAGAGGTGTCCTCAGAAGCTCGGAAACTCCTGCGTATCCGACTGCTCCCCCCTCCCCCCTTCCAAAGTCCGGTTCCTATAGCTAAGTTGCAGCTAGGCCGGTACTGAAGCGGGAAATCGGTACACAAACCAGCGATCAAATCGGGGCCATAATTTCACAAACAATTCTCGTAGCAAGAACAGTTCCAAAGCCTTCAACATCTACAGGTAAATCTACGTCTCCCACCAAGTCCGTAAAGGAAAATAACACCTCTACAAGGTCACCGCCCAAATTGCCAGTCTACAACAATGGTAAGAATGAACCCGTTATTTATGACGCTTCACCGAAGAAACTCAGGAAACAGTATGTAAGATATGACTTCCTCAAGGAAGAAAACATGTCTGTTCCCAGTAAACCAAAGGGAAAGAAGAGCCAGCGTTCATCCCCTCGAAGATTCTCTCCTGAGGATTCTTCTGAGATGGATACAGACCGGCAACTTTCATTTTCGCCGGTAATGGAAGCCAATGGAAGCAATCGGTTCGAGGCTCTCGAACCGAAGTTTGCTATGGGGAGACGCACCTTCTCGGTAGAGGAGATGCAAGAAGATTCTAACTATGCTGGGAGAAAACCAGTGAAAAAGAGGCAGGATAAAGCTGAAAAGTGTGTAAGCCTAAAAGATCACAAAAAGGCCAAATTGAATCGACAACCGCCTACTACACGGTAATGCACAGTTACCTTGGAATACTTATCCCACACAGATATTAATATGGCTATCCTACATTGGAACATACATGGTATTAGAACACAAGGACCAGAACTTGAGCTTTTGCTCAAAGAGAGCGAACCTTTGGTCGCATGTTTGCAAGAGACCAAGCTGCATCCTCAAGACGCTTTCCATCTAAGGCGATACACCCTAGTACGGTGTGATGTTACACTAGAAGACGGTGCTCCGGCACATGGCGGCACTATGATGCTTGTCAGAGATGACATATATATGCAATCTGTACCATTACGCTCTGATATGCAATCAGCTGCAGTAAGGATCATACTGCCAGGCATCCATTTCGCCATTTGCAAGTTATATTTGCCCCCTTCCCATGACTTCTCGCACACTGATAAAGATCTAGTTTCCCAGTTACCAACACCGTTTCTGTTGGTGGGAGACTTCAATGCGCACCACCCACTTTGGGGCTCAAGTCGCGTTTGTGCGAGAGGCAAGCTCCTCGCTGATTTCCTGGGCAGTTATAACCTAGCTCTCCTCAACACTGGAGTGCCTACATTCATTTCTGATTCTTTCAATAGTTTTTCTGATCTTGCAGTTTGTTCACCTCAGTTAGCAGTCTCCTTACAATGGAATGTCATCTCTGATTTACACTCTAGTGACCACCTCCCACGTCTTATTAGTCTCTTACCGCAAGGTACATGTTCCACATGTATGCCTAGACTGCGTTTGGACCATGCCAACTGGAACCTTTACACCCCGTTGCCTGTGTTTACGTACAACGAGCACGACTCAGTGAATGATTAGGCATCTCAGGGAGACGATTTTCTCTCTGTTGAAAAATTTATTCCGCGGTCGACTTCACACCCCCGTCGATTTCCTGTCCCCTGGTGGACGGAAGAATGCCGGAATGCCATTTGTGCTCAAAGGTGTGCTCTTAGAGTTTCCCAACGTTACCCTACTTTGGATAACCTAATCCAATACAAGAAAATGCGCGCCAGGTCCAGACAAGTCATTAAGGATAGTAATAAGTCATCATAGAGCAAATTTGTAGCTTCACAACCGACACACACCTTCCTCGGTTGTGTGGGATAGATTAAGGCATGTTGCAGCTAAAACCACCCAACTACCAATAGCGGGACTAAAAACACCACAGGAGCTGTTGTTGATTCATTTGAAGTGGCCAATACGTTTGGCAGTGCTTTCGCTCAAGTGTCTAGCTCGGAAAACTACTCCCCTGAGTTCCTTCCATTTAAAACTCAGGTGGAATCTCAAGGCTTCGCGTTTCGGTCTAGAAACGTAGAAGATTACAATCGCCTTTTCACCATGGTGGAGCTAAAACATTCTCTTCATTATTCGCGATTATCAGCACCAGGACCGGACGGTGTTCATGTACAAATGTTACAAGAGCTCTCTCCTGAAGGTAAGGCATTCCTACTCGAGGTCTATAATTGTGTTTGGGTTGACAGTATACTTCCAGAAAATTGGCGGGAGGCCACCGTTATTCCCATCTTGAAGGCTGGAAAGGACCGTCATCTTCCCTCCAGCTATCGTCCTATTTCCCTCACCAGTTGCGTTTGCCAGGTGATGGAACGTATGATCAATGGACGATTGCTATGGTGGTTAGAAAGTCGTAACTTACTAACATCCAGTGTGGTTTTCGACGACGCCGTTCAACTGTTGACCATCTTGTGTCAATATCGACACAGATAATGGACGGATTTATGAAGAGCTGTCAACCCATTGGCATATTTTTCGATCTCGAGAAGGCATATGATACGTGCTGGCGAGCAGGGATTCTACGTTCCCTGTACAGCGATCTTAGCGGATGACATAACAGCGGTTGATATAGTTTTTAAGTTTTTAGCGGAGTGTAAGATCAATTTGAGGATTTAAAATTTTAGATATTTTTTATGCTTTTTGACGTATTTATCACTTTCTTTTATATTTAGCTATTGCCACTGTTTTTTTATGTTTATGTGTATATTTTCTTTGTCGCTAGTAATTTTATTTTTGGTTCAAATTTATATCTGGCTATTGCCGGGAATTTTTAAGGGCGCTAATGACCTAGAAGTTGAGCGCCTTTAAACCCAGAAACCACTTACACCTGCAGCGGGAGAGGATTGTGCGTCAAGTTCCACTATACTGATTTTGTATCAGTATGGCACTAAATAACAGGTCATTTCATTTCGAACACTGCTTGAGCAAAAGTTCTCAGTATACTCATTTTCCTTTAGTATGAGAATGAAAAACCCACAATAAAATTAATTTTAAACACCACATGCGCAAAAGTTTTCAGTAGTAATTTTACTCTCCTCGTGAGATATTGAACAATGAAATAAATAAATTAATAAAATAAACCTCAGCGCAACAGCCCATGAAGGGCCAAGACTTACTACCCAGTCGCTGTGTCCCCCACCTCTGTCCACTACAGGCTATAGGCCTGCACAGGCCGACATTCTTAGGTTCGGCCCGGGCTCAACCAAGCCCGAGCCCGATTAGAGCTTATAGTGCCCGGGCCCGCTTATTTAATTTTACTATGATTATAACATTATTATTATTATTATTATTATTATTATTATTATTATTATTATTATTATTATTATTATTATTATTATTATATCACTATTATTTGTAACCTTTCAGCAGAATTATCATATAGAATTCCTAGTAATGGAATGCTGTCATAACTATCCTCGGAAAAATATATAATACATTATTTTGTATCTCTTAATTTTCAAGCCCGGGCCCGGCCCGAGCCCGACAAACATTTTCCAAATTAAGCCCGAACCCGCCCGCGGGCCGGGCCGAGCCTAAGCCCGAGCCCGTGCAGACCTCTACTACAGGCGTCATTGGTGGGGTGGTACGTGATCAGCGTCCCGAGCTCTCCCGGCCAGTTATGCGGCCTTCTCGAACTGGGGCCCCTGCTTCTCCATCAAGTAGCTCCTCAATTGGCCCTCCGGGACCTAGCGAGCCTGAGTGCACTCCGTGCCAGACCTTCCAGAGGAGGAAAAATTCCTATGCTGGTACCGGGGATCGAACCCCGGTCCTTCGCATACTTTAAAATATTTTCCAGTGTAAACTCTCTTCTGTATGAAGCAAAAATGGCTGTTTTAAGGTCAGCACGAAAACCAAGAAAATAAAAAAATAAGGAATAGGGAGATAAAAGAAACTATGAAAGTAGCGGAAGAACCAGACATCAAAGATATAATAGGAGGAAAAAACGAACACAGTGGTATGGGCACGTAAAAAAGAATGACGGAGGAACGATTTCCACGCCGAATAAAATTATGGAATAGACGCCACCAGAAAGAAGGAAAAGAACGACATGGATAGAAGGGGTACAAAAGGCCATGACTTCAAGAAATTTGTATCCTGATCAGTGGAGAGACAGGGAGGAATGGCGTTTGGTTTCCGGAAGACAGCGTCAGCAGTCATGAACATCGGATTAAGAAGAATTAATTGTTGGAACTTCCTATGAATTGCAATTATACACACCACCCCAATAGTGCTACCAGCATGTTGCGCAAGATTTCATAAAATCATAATTAACATTTTGCTTATTCGAATATCTCCTATCGTCTTGAAAACAAATATATGGGTATCCCAAAAAGAAACCGATCACGCTTAGTATATTGTGGGAGATGGCAAACTGATCGGTTTTCTAGAAGGAACCCCTGTCCGGAAATGTACGGTTTGGACGCTGGAGAGCGTCGAAGTCTGAGAACGAACGACTGTGACAATTTGTTAAAATTCGTTTTGATACCTTAATACAGAAAGTATGCAACTCTTTAGCCACCTGAGTACTGGGGTGAACGACCTGAGCACAATAATATTCCTTCACATGCGCTAAATTCCTTCATAGAATCCTTGGTGTGCATCCTACAGCGTTACTTGTGTAGCTTCCAGTGCAGCGCGACACGTACCAGTTCACAGCTGCTGAAATGACTGACCTGAGCTCCAGCACACTTTGATGTAAATGTACGGAATCATCTCAACGTCGCATGTTCAAATCGATCGATTGGTGGAAGTGGATCAGTTCCATGGCCAGCACGGTCACCAGATCTGACACCTCTCGACTATTTTCTTCATAGACAACAGCACGCATTGGGTCATTTGCATTAGGCTCACCATCGCTGGTATAGGCTCTGCAATGACGTACACATTTCGAAGCCCGTTTGCAATGTAGACAGCTCGATGTTTTGACGAAATGTGAGCGTATACCCATCTCACACTTCGACTTTTTTTTAAATTACCGTCCTCCAACATTGTGTCATATCGGACGGTACTCACACTTCGATGCGCTACAGCCTCCAAACCGTGCATTTCCGGACAGGAGTTCCTGTTTGAAAATCAATTAGTTTGCCGTCGTCTCCTTAGCGCGGTGGTAGTCACGCGGGACACCCGGGTTCGATTCCCTGTACTGGCGTGGGGATTTTCTCCCGCTGGGAGGCCTGGTCCCGAGTCCACACAGCCTCGATAGGTCCCTAAGAGGCCAATTGAGGAGCTATTTGATTCAGCAGTAGCGACCTCTGATTGTAAACACCGCATAACCGGTCGGGAGAGACCAGGGTGCTCATCACGTCCCACCTCCAGTACTGCACCCCATTCGTGATACCTGTGGTGGGCAGAATGAGGGTCGCAGCGGCCGGGCGGTAGGTCTTGGCCCGGAAAGGGTTCTTGCACCGTGGTGTTAGTATATTTATGCCAACACAAATAAAAAAATCACAGGTTTCTGCCAAAGTAAATAAAATACATGTTTTGACAATCTATGTATTCAAAGGCGCTCTAAAAATTGTCCACCAATATGTTGCCTTTCTGTTATCTCACAATTAAAGAAAATAAATTGGAATGAAGAGAAATCCACTGTCATTACAATAACTCAAATATGTAATGTATGTATTGAAAATTCTCAGAGAACTGATGAGAAAATAAATGATACCAACAAATTTTCCACAGCTTTGCTTTTCTTTTTGTAAACTGGGCATGGTCTCCATAACGGGGAGGGGGTCCCAGGTATATACTTTTTTGTAGTAGTTTAGCCTACTTATTTAATATGCTGGAAATATTGCTCCAAGGGTATTTGTCTTCTGTGAGAAATAAAATTCTACAGACAATTAACTGATTGACAAATCTGATGGTGTAACTCATGAACATCTGACCAAGGTAGAAGTAAGACAACCGAAGGACAAAAGTATGAGTGACTTCGCTCACTATTGTGGTACTCTTTCCCTATGTGATGTAAATCTTTTGAAACCATTATGAATCAAAGAGAAGAGGCAATTTTTATGATACAATCCTTTATGTGCCCCCTCTCTCCCACCAAATACAGAAGATTCTTAAACTGTATTATATTTTCTCAAGGTAAAGAAACAAATTGATTTGAAATGTGTGACAGCTGCACTGAATTTAAGAACTTTTGTAGGAAAACACGCAAAGCAATAACTGATGATATACTGCCCACCTTAAAAACTCTTAAACTGGCGATTAGTTTGTCGAGCACAGGGTTATGACACCAGCCCTAACATGGTGAGATACATTAGTGGAGTTCAATCAAGAATGCAGGGATGGGGGAAGGGGGGGAGGTAGAAATTCACCATTCTTTCCCTACAGAATGAACACACTCATTTAATAGAGCTAGTGCCAATGCTGCCAAACTGATGATAATGTGTTGGCAGGTTTTGGAAACATGAAAGTTTGCCTCTGTAGTAACCCTGGTCACTGTAAATTGTTGTAACAGTCAAATTATCTCTACAAAGCATTTCTGAGATTCATAGGAGTGAAAGATAAATTGTTCCTCCAATAGTACAGCTCTATCCCTCGATTCTTGAAGTTCTAGATCTATTCCTGGCAGACACGTGCATACATCGACTCCATTAACATGAAACACTATTTTGGCAACTATGAAGTACGTACTTTCAGGCATTAAAGGATGTTTTAGCACAAGTTCTGTGCTATTGACCAGAAAAATGTCACCATTCAGAGCAAAAAAGACCTCTCAGTGCTGAGACCCAACTTATAGAGATGTACTTGATAGAACTTGTGATATTCTGGGAAATCATTTTGAAAGAATCACAAGAAGTTCCCAAAGCAGTTGACATCTCCCATTTCGTTACTACGATGGACATAGTAGGCTACCAAATGAGGATGAAAACATACTTGAACTTAATCTAAAAGCAACAATAAATTCAAGGCTTCTGTAATTTTTTCTATTTTGGAATTTCGTAGACTTACACATGGCTTTTTGAATTGGTGTGTAATTTGTATTTGCAAGTTTGACTTTCATGGTCTTACATAGTGATCTACTCAAAATGAAAATGAAATTTCTTGTTACCAAGTATCCACTCTAAAGTCTTTGAAATACAGAAGTCTTAAACGAAGAAATATTGCATAGGAAGATTGTCCACGGTACGGTGTTTGACCCAGAAAAGGAATCACTTGAGCTTATCTTCATATATGAAGAAAAGCTTAAAGCTATTTTTAGTAACTTGTGCACTGGAATCAAGCTTTTTTGCACAACTTCAGTAACACATCTATTTCTGACTTCCTTCAGTAGGCCAGACAACCCTCAAAACCTGGCAGAGAAGCACAACTGTCCAAAACTGTCTGAACCATTGGGCAATTTTAGCAAGAAACTGACTTACCCAGGTGACCTCATTAGAGAGGGATCCCTCCCCCCTCCCAAGTCACAAGAAATACGTAATTAAATATGGTTTATTATATATAGGTGTCAAAAAAATTACAACAGTACTTTTAAAATAAATATTTCACATTTAATAAAAATGTGTAAAAGATATTTTAGGCTAAACATGTTAACATTCATATGAAAACTGGGAAAACTGCTCCAGCAATCTGGCCCCACCACAGCAGAAACTAAAATTAATTTTCTGGAATTAAATGCGAAAAAAAACTTCGGTGTTATCACTTCAATCAGAGAAAGAAGGAGGGAACCAGAAGGTGTACAATTTATTGTCTTATTCAAAACAATCTACAAAGTTCAGAATGTACATCATTTGTACACATAAGCATGTCCATTTATAGGTCTTTAACCTTCAGCAGTCCAACTACAACTGTTACTATTGATTTAATTTGCTTAACAATTTTACATCACTAGTTTACAATAAAGGATTTTCATTTCCACAGTAATTCTTTATTGTAAAAAGTTTTCCGGATTTACTGGACCTGCGTAACATAAATTGTAATTAAGAAAATGAAAAAGTCTAAGCTTAATTGGTTTTTGTTGTGGACTTCTTACGGTTGTAAAATAACCCTAAAGAGCTTAAATTAGTCAACACACGTTAATCAGTGAATAAAATGTTAGGTCCAATTCATTTTTGTAGATACTGTAATACGTGTTAAGTTTAAATTTTAATTTTGTGTGATAAAATATAATAGAAAAACTCTTGTATATATAGAACTATCAATATCCACTGGAAAGCAAAAATGTATGCAATTATAATGCAGTTTTGATCCATTCCGGTGTTATGTGCAGCATTTGTCTACAATGAAATCACTTGTCACACAGATCATTGGCAATGGCCTACAACAAAGAATAGGGTGCAATAAAAAAATGGGGGGATGGCCAACTTCTTTCTCGCTCTTTCTTTAAAAAAAGAAAAGATGCTGGGTACCAGATCCCTGATTTCAAGTGGGAGCCATGCAGCAGAGGAAGGGGAGCTTGAAAAATTTATGATTTACATCCATAAAAGCTAATTCATTCTCACACAAACTCAATTTTTGTTTGCAGAATCTAAAAGCATGGGAGTATTTTCAGTGAAATTTTGATATCAAACTTCTGCGTAGAATCTTACACATACCCTAAGCAAGCAGTAAAATATGTATTTCACTGTGCATTTCTTACCAATCATAAAAACTACACTTTATTGCACCTTGTAGGAATGGTCTGAATTGTTATATTATTGTAGTGTAGTGTACACAATGCAGAGACTACAGTCAATTTGGAGAAAAGAAGCTAAGGTTAGGTTTATCATGAGGTTCTAACACATAAAATGATCCAATGTTTCACATTCACATGCCTTTCTTACCCAGTCTTCAACAACATACTTTTACAAAAGCTTACCTCATATAAACCGACATAAACATTTGCAGAAATGCTTTTATTGCATTTTTTTGTTGGTGCAGAAGGTTAAAGCGACCATCAAGATGTTTCATAAGCAGGTCGATATATGCTGGCTTTGTAATTCCATTCGGTTTACAGTATCATAGGAAAAAACAATAGTGTCTTACCAAATTAAGAAAGTATAGTAGGAGGATCACTAGATATGTATTCAGAACTGGAAAAATGGGGAAAGCATTGTTGCTTTGTCAAAACAGCTAATTCATTGGTAATGCAATGGTAGCAGGCACACCATTGTTGTGTCATTCAGTTTTACACAGTGTATGCTTGAAATCTGGAAAGTGTGAATGCTTTTACTCCCTCTGCTACGTATATTAAATAGCGGAAGTATTGTATTCGGCTCAAATATTTGATATCGAGTTTTCAATTAATGGTTAGAGCAGCCACTCCACAAGTGGAAGATCCGTGGTTCAAACCCGGTTATGGCATTGAATTTTTTAGTCCTGATTCCATCTCTCAGAGAAAGTAAAGGCTTATGTTTCATAATTTGCTGATCAATTTAAATTTAAAAACAACACATTTGGCTAATGATAGAAAATAGAGCTGCATTTTTCCTGAAAAAGCTTTCTGGCCATCTTTTATGATTTCAAATGAAAAGGGAGGAAGGATTTCTCTGTTTACAGACACACAACCTTTTAGTTTGCCAATCGCTCCACTTAACATATTTTGATAAAATCATCAGTCATTTTTGTCAGAAAATAAAAGTAATTTGACCAAATAAAGTCATTTGAGGGGGGATTTGCTAAAACTTTCCCCTTTATATTTAGAAGCTGAACTTCTGTTTGAAATTTAGCATTTATTCAACTTATGTATATATCAACTTATGTTGAATAAATGCTCTGTTTAAGAGGTAGAACTGGAACTTAAAAATTCAATGCCACAACTGGGATTTGAACCACAGACCTTCCGCTTGCCGGGCAGACACTCTAACCACTGAGCTATTGTGACAAACTGCCAGAATGGCATTAAATTCTCAAGCCAGTTCGTATTTCTCCTGGTAAACCACAAAGGCAGTCTCACATCAGAAACAATTACCCCAATGGTGACTTACTATTGTAAGTACTTTATATCCCACGATTAAATAACCTTCACATGGTAATTATTATTTATTTATGCCAACAAACTTACTGTTGGTGTTTTTAAACACACAAGCCGTGTGTGGGCAAAGTAAGTTAGTTGGCATAAATAGATAATAAATGCTCTGTTGTTTATACAAAGACTTTTTAATAAAAAATTAATTCTCTATGTTAAGTAGGTGTCTTGGGATGCATTCATTCCACACTGACTCATTTTATGGCAATGGTTGTTTGAAACATTCCTCTTTATGCATACATGCTATTATGCGTCTATGCCAAGCAAGTCTTGTTTTGACTGTAACTGTTTTAAATAATGTGATGGGCATCCAATCCATTTTGTCAAAATGTTACAAAGTGTTCTGTTTTGTAGAAGTGCAGGAATTACAATTTCTAGGCTTTAAGAGCAGAGAGTTGTGCTAAAGATATGACAGAATCATTATTTGCATCATTGCTTTCAGGGCTGTAGTAATTTGTATGTACCTACATATATAAAAGTGGAAACAGGCCAACGATCCAGTTAAGAAAAAGCAAATGTTCACATTGTCTCATAAATATTCATGCATTTTTCTTTTAAGACTTTTAATTTTATGATTGAGGGTGGAAAACAAATTTTTATGGTCAGAAATGCACTTGAGATGGCTCAAATTGGTCCACCTATATCTACTACTGAATATTATTACTCTTTTCATCTTCAAGAAGTATTTATGTGCTTTGCAATTCTATGCAAGCTCCACTGCACGAGAATGACAATTTTAAAGTGGTCAAAGTAGCTGCTTCATGAAATTTAACTTCTGGGTTCCTAAAGAAATGCAACTGTATTGGAAATAGGTCCTCAGCAAACTGGTTGCAAACATTATGGCTACCTTCCAACCAGCTTATGAATACCATTTTCAGAAACTTCCGGCAGTTGCAAAGTATATTTTAATGGTTTTTTGAAGCCACAGTTTCTTTATGCTGTTTTAACAGCTGTAAATAAATCTTACCTACTAAGACAAATTGCCAACTCTTAACCTAACTTTATTGGATTGCAAAGCAACTCATACCCTAATTGTTGCCCTTGGGTGTAGACTAATTCAAATAAGGACAATGCACAGCAGAGTACAGAATATATGAATACCATAGCAAATACTCAATGTATTAACTATTTTTTTCTAATCTACACATAATTTAAAAGATAGGAGTGTTTTACATCTTTGAAAACAAACACACCAGTCTGTAACAACATCCAGCACTAGAACATTATGTGGTTTCTATGGGATACAAAACCGAATGCTCTGAATATTTTCTTGGCAAAGAATAATATATATCTCTGCAATATATATGCTCTGCAATATCTGGGTTGTAAATAACTAAAGTTATAAGTCCAAAGGGCATGTGTATATCATTTAACTTGAATATACTCAATATGCTAGATTGTTTTGTTCAGTTGTATACAAGAGACTATGCTTAGAACATCATGAAGTCTATAAAGTATTCTTGCTATGAGGATAATTGTTTCACTCAGTTGCAGTTGTTGAGATAAGAGAAAATTAACCCTAGCAATGTCAACCCTTATTACAGAACTTATACTACCAACAGGGTAGTATATACTACTCTATTTGACCACCACTGGTAACAATACGTCTGGGCAATTTTTAAAACAAATTTATTTTAAAATTGGCTATATCTTGTAATGTTTACGAAAGTAATATTTAACATTGCTCAACTATTCCTTTTTCACCTTTTACATGAATCGCATTAAATATTTTGCCAACCCTTATTACAGAACTTATATTACCAACATGCAGGGTACTTTATGACCACTGCTGGCAATAATTAACATTGTTCAACTATTTCTTTTTATATTAATCACATTATCTCGACCGGGGCTACTTTATGACCCCCATTTCACTGTCTCTCAAAATGACACACAGCGATAATTTTGAAACGATCACATAATGCAGTAATAGAAACAATGATTGACAATAGCTATAGGGTAGTTAAATTATATTCGAACGCACTCTTGTGGCCTCTCCCTACTACATGAGACAGCTGATAGTCGCAGGGGAATTAAAATCCTTACCTGATAATGGATGCTGGAAATGTTGACTTTCTGCTCTCAAACAGGCACCATATCTTATGTAAATATTCTCCCTTACTCTCCAAAGCTCAGCAGCAGGAATTCTTGTGATTTCTTGCAAAATGTTTCTTCTACGTTCCTGTAGTGTGCAAGGATTGGAATGATATACTTTGTCTTTTAAAGAACCCCATAAATAAAAATCACAACTCGCTAGCTCACGAGAACGAGGGGGCCACAAATCATGATATGGCAACTGAATGTGCTGTTACAGAATCTTGTGGAATCAAACGATTTCTCTTCTTCTGTCAAGTGATTGAAAAATGGCCTCAGAATTAAAATCTGATATTGTCTCATTTATTGTTTCATCGAAAATATGGGCCCTATTATTCCTCTAGCACTTATTGCACACCACGCTCCAATTCTCCCATCATAATAAAGTGTTTCATCCAGTAGCACAGGTTTTTCTGAAGCCCAATAGCGACTGTTGTGAGTATTCTCAGGCTCAGTTAGATGAAACCAAGATTCATCAGTGAAAAACAAAAGCTGTGGGTCAATGAAACCCGTTTCTACGGATTAGAAAATGCATTTACAATAATTCACATGTTTAGCAGGATCATTTGGCTTCAGCCCTTGCACTCGTGTGTAGCGATAGTTTCAACAGACACGTAGCACTTCTCGCATCAAGATACACCTGCCTGTTGTGCTAGTGTTTTCAGCAATATTTGAGACAAATGCTCCATAGCGGCACCAATTTCATCCAGTTTATTTTCAGTTAACACTGACCTGTTCCTCGAATGTTTCTTGTCCAACACCGAACCCGAAGCTTCAAATTTATTTACAACCACATATACAGTTGTCCTTGCAGGTGATACAGAGTTCAAAAACTTTTCAACAAACTCCCTGCACACACAGCGAGCAGATGCATGCTTGAAGTAAACTTGACAAACACGTGTTGTTCCACAGATAAGTGACACGCCATGTTTACTGCATGACAGAGGCACCTGAATCACACTGAATAACTGTACCTCACGCAGGAATACCAATGCAAGTTGGCACCGGCACACTTTCGAGTGGGAATTGTCAGTCTAAAGTCCTGGCAGCCGGTGTGGGAGAAGCGAAGGAGAGAGAGGCCACGAATAGGTTTGAATATAATTTAACTACCCTATATTAACCGCATGCCTTTAATTAAAAAATTAAAGATTTAAAAATATTACAGAAGGTGGGCATAAAGGTGGCATTGCTGAAGTTAAAGAATAGTGGAATTAATATTTCTTTGAAAACTCTTAGACTAGTCATTTCCAGAGGCTCTTTTATTAACACTCCACAAGAACATTTGTGTGCTCTTAAGTTGGCCAAGCAAATAGAATGAAAGAGAGGGGTTGGGGGATGCATATGCCTGCTCTTCCTATCTATAGTCACTATACCTGACGAGATAGTGACTGCCAAGCCATGTCCTTCCCTCACGTTTACTTGCCTGCTATGGCATGACAAACATTTTTTCTCTAAAATTTTAAACCTATAAACATTCTTTCACTCCCTTCCTCAACTAATTACGGGAAGGATAACAGGTACATGTTTGTCCAATAGATATGTTTTCGGGTTTTTAGGCCGTGGTCCAATCAATGAATTTTCTGATGTTTCGTCTTAGGGCGAAACATCAGAAAATTCATCTACTGGACCACGGCCCACAAACCCAAAAACTAATCTCTATTGGATTAACGTCGGCTGAGAAAGCCTTAGCATGTATATTAGGATCATGTTTGCTTTCCCTTCTGAGGTGTTTGTTAGAAGTGGCTGTGGTTGTTATCATTTGTGTTTGCAAAATGAATCCAATAAATGACATAGTTTACAATGTACTTGAGACACCCTTCCCCAGCTGGAAAGATGAAGATAAGAAAAATGTTTTCACAGTTCCAAAATCTCTCACACCATTAGGTATTTATGTAATAAAGGAAAGTGGAGGGGAAATTCAATTCATTGAAAATGCTTGTTTGGATAGACTATTTTTTCCCAGTTGGTTATAGTGAGCTATGTTTAAGTAAGCAAGAGCTTTGTTTTAGGGGCATGATAAAAGTGAAAGTTCAATACATCATGGAAATTTCAAGGGAACTTTTTGCTTTAATAACATTACGGAGTCAGTGGGAAATTCAAATTCACCACTTGAAAACTAATGGTGTATCCAGTGGTGACTTTCAGACAGTTAAACATGAAATTGTAAACTACATATCTGAAGCCTTTTTTACTTGTTTTTTGTTTCACAAGTTAGGTTATACTGGATGATGAATGAAATGATGCTCAAATGAGCCTGAGATCCAAGAGTTTAATTACCTAACATTCATCTTTTCAGGATAAGGGAAAACTAAATTTAAAAAAAAAAAAGAAAAGCTTATCCATGTACTCACCCTAACCAACATTCTAACTTAGGACCTCTTAGGTGCATGGCTGGTAAAGCGCTGTCAGTCATGCAGAGCCCAGTAAGCCCGGCTATACTTTAGTGCTTATATGCTTTTTCCTTCACTCCCATGTTTGGCTGGAAAAGTGAGGATTTAAGAATCCCTAGCACACTGTTTAGTAAACATATCACAACTATTAAAGGGTACAATTTCTTGTAGAATGAAGTATCTTCCGGGCTGTTATGCCGTGGTCTGCTGGAGATCTCTCTTCCAGACGTTTCATTTACAACTGCGGTAAACATCCTCAGTGGCGTTGTCGAAGTCTCCTCGTGGAAGGTATCACTGCGACTGATGCGTCGACTGTCTGTGGCGCTCCATTTATACCATGCGCAACGTGCACTGATTGGCCCGGGGCGTGCAGAGGCGTGGTGGCTGGTGGAGGGGGTTCTATCTCTCTTATGCTGCTGGTCTCTTCTAATTGGCTTACCTTGCTTTCCTGCTTCTTATGATGTTCTATGACCAGATGCCAGTTGCTGTTTAATCTTAAGGCTTCTTATTAAAGTTGTTAGGGTGCTTGTAAATTTCAATAGCCTCTCGCTGTAGTCGGGCATGGTAAGGTATGGTAGATGCAAGGATGCGCGTATCCTGGAACTTAATACTGTGTTCACCGACTGCATTAATGGCATGTTCAGCAACCGCAGACTTATCAGTTTGGCCCAGGCGGCAGCTTCTTTTGTGTTCCGTGAGTCTGGTCTTAACACTGTGCTGAGTAATTCCAATGTAAACTGAGTAAACTGAGGATTCGTTTCGGTAGGTTTTCGGGTCAGCTTGGGCGCCATCACGGCATCGGCTCAAGAGAAGCACATGTGTTCAGTGCGGGACTAGGCGAATGACCTTCCAGCATTGTCGCAGTATAATAAGTGTATTTCAAGCGAATACATAAGTAACGAGCGACTTTTTGCAGTGAGTTTAGCTTTATTATTCGATGACAAGTGCGATATCACTGACATCTTATTAACAGTTGATTTATGATAGATTTTCAGATGGTTTACCACGTGCCATGCTAGAGCAAGGTAAGCAGTTTCAAACGCTGCGTACACTAGTGCTTGCAGCTTAGAGAGGGGAGGAAACATGGAATCTTCGCTTTCTTTGGAGAGCAGAACTGCAGACGCGGATGTTTGCATTGTGTGCAATATTATCTCATGAAGTTTTTCTTCTAGAAATTATGAAGAAAATATTAAAGTTGTGCAGGAAGGAAGACCAATGCCTGACCTAAACTTTACTGCTCCAATGAAAAGCTGTGTAAGAAAATTCAGTTCACAGCTATATATTACTAATGAATGGTTTACTGGTTGTCAGTACAAACAAGAGCTTTATTGTTGGTGTTGTCTCCTGTTTGCTAACAAAAAAATGTATGGTCTAGTGGCGGGTTCAGTGACATGGGGAACATCCATAAAGCAATTAAAAAACACATTTTGACTAGCACTCATCTCCAAACCATCATTCTACTGGAAATATTCGGCAAATCCAGAATTGACCATTTACTGGATACTCAGAAGAAGGTGAGGGAAAATCAGCACAACTAGTAAGACAAAATAGAGAAGTAATGAAACACCTACTTAATATTGTTTGTTTTTTGGGGAAACAGGAATTAGCATTTAGGGGTCACGATGAATAATCAAAATCCAGCAGCAAGGGGAACTTGTAAACCTGCTTTGTCTGTATGACGACAAGTTAGAACTTACATGGAGCATGGGACAGTGTTTACTGGGCTATCAAATCTGATCTAGAACGATTTAATTGAGTCAATAAGTAATGTCCTATTAATGGAAATAAAGAGAGAAATCAAAGAGACATCAGTTTTGTTGCCATTAGTTTGGATGAAAATACAGATGTTGCAAATTTATCCCAACTTTCTGCAGTAATGAGATTCGTTGGACCTTATGGTGACGTTCAAGAAAGGTTTCTCCGCTTCATAAATATTTCAGATGATCGGTCAGCTGGTGCATTATACACAACTGTAAAGGAACTCATGGATGAATTTGACTCTGGGGAAAATCTAGTTGCTCAGACATATGATGGTGCGGCTGTTATGGCCTTCAAGCAAAAGTACGAGGATCATTTCCCCAAGCTCTATTTGTGCACTGTTTCGCCCATAGATTAAATCTAGTTCTGTCACAGGCGGTTTCACAAATTCGAGAATGCAGGATATTCTTCATGACTGTTAATGGAATAGCAGCATTTTTGGAAAAGTCTTCTAAGATAATGAGATGCACAAAAGATAGCCGCGTGTTTCGCAAATGCGCTGGAGCTACAGCTCTCGTTTGGTGCAAAGAATATATGAATTCAAAAAAGAACTTTTTGCACTGTTTGAAACTATTGTAAATGCTGATAAGAACTGGAATCAAGATACTTATACTGCTGCACGCGGTTTCATAAGCACAATGGAGGATTTCACCTCCAAATTTGTTAGAGATCTTTGCTATACTAGGTGTTCCCCATCACGGACACTCTGTATGATATTCTCAAAGCAAAGTCATCTGATACTGGATATTGCTTATTGAAAGTTACGGAATTTCAGAGGGGCTTAGAAGAGAAGCGCAATTCCGTTGATGAAGTATGGGACAAAGTTGAAGTCATTGGTGATCCACTGCCTACGAAACGTCATACCAGCAGTGATGGTTTGAATAGGAAAATGCACTATAAACGTTTGTATTGTGAGGTTCTGGATACGCTTCTACTCCATCTAAGAGAAAGATTTGGTAATATTGAGTCTCTGTGTTTTCTGGAATTGTTAAAGTTCAACAAATACAAATCGTCTTTTCCAGAATTGTCTTTTCAAACACTAAAATAGTCCTATGGGACAGTCTTTGAAATCTGTCACTTACTTGTCTCGAGACATGTATCATAAATCTGGGAATGATCTTCTAGCCTTCATTAAAAAAAAAAAAAAAATAATAATAATAATAATAATAATAATGAACTGAACAGAACGTATGGTGAAGTGGCAAAACTGTGATACTATTGTTTTTAATTGCATGTACTATGTATCAGCATATTTTCGTTTAACCATTTACAATGAGATTGCTTACCCTGGCCAATATATTCACCACACGCCACTGCATCCTGATATAGAATTCCTGTGTTGTGAGAACGAGACAGTGGGAAACATCCACTAGAGGTTGAAAAAGGTGTATGGAGATGCTGCTGTTGATCACCATACACTTAGTCGCTGTGCGAGCAGATTAAATGGCGAAAGAGGGCATGCCAATATTGCTGATTCTCCTCACAGTGGCAGACCCCACGCTGCACAAACTCCTGACAATATGCAGGCAAGGTTT
Source organism: Tenodera sinensis (assembly GCA_030765045.1). Lineage (NCBI taxonomy): Eukaryota > Metazoa > Arthropoda > Insecta > Mantodea > Mantidae > Tenodera > Tenodera sinensis. The sequence goes on along the minus strand of CM060966.1, from coordinate 66,918,123 downwards.
TGATTGACAAACGCGTCACAGTGAAAAAACTGTCACTCTATGAGCATTAGAATAGGAGAAGCAACCATCAATTCTGATGCACATGTGGCAACTATGAAGAAACTTCAAGCTTCACTGTGGTCTGTTCGACCACATCTGCAAAGCAGGATGCTTTGTTGTTGCATGACGATGCATGGGCACATGTCAGTCAGGCAACTACGGATGTGATCAGAAAACTTAGCTGAGCACACTGAAGCACCCACCTTACGGTCCTGACCTGGTTCTGTGTGACTACCATCTCACAAAACATTCAACTGATTCTGCAATTGTTATGTATAATCAAACTTAAATGGATGTCACCAATGTTACAAATCAGTTCAGAATGTTAAAGGAGTGATACCTACAACTGAATATTTATATGGTCCTTATTTGTAAGCAGTGTATTTTAAAAGATAATTCACTTTATTTACTAAGTACACATATCAGCTGCTTTAAAATGCAAACATGCACAAAGTACTCAGAATTAAATTATACTGTAAATGAAAAGATAAAGTTTTGAAAAGGAACTGGTCAGAACTACCATTATTGGTCTTTCTAGATAACAAGGCAATGAGTGTTCTAGTGTTGAAATGTAAATAATGTTTTTGGATCTCAGCACTTTGAACATGCTGACCTGTCATGGCATGTAATGTGTCCTCTGATTGGTAATCAGAGGATATGGTCTGTGAATTTATTTTGATAACTCTCCCGGTCAGTTCAGTGAGACCCGTAAACCGACATGTGTGGTCCTCCAGACATTCTGGGGGTTGTGAGAGAGCAATGTGACCACCAAAACGTAAAAATATGGTGCTCTCTAAAAAGTGGTTACATTTACTGCTAATTATCTCCAGAATATTGGAGAGCAAGAGGATTAATGACTTTATTGTCAGAAATCCAGCATTAGCTAACAACAACAGATTTGTCATTATGTACTCTCTGTATTCTTCTGTTCTACATTTATATGTTGAGAGTAACAATAAATTTGTGGAAAACCAGTGTCCCGACAAAGCATTATTATTATTATTATTATTATTATTATTATTATTATTATTATTATTATTATTATTATTATTATTATTATTATTATTATTATTATTATTATTATTATTATTTTATTGCTATGGTTAACAGTAAATGATGCTCTACAGAATCAGAATTCTCATAACCAATTTGAAACTTCTACAGAAGAATTATACTCATTTTACAATCAGTGGCAAAAGACCTGGAGAGAACTGATCATATTGCAAGTGTTTGTTGCAATGTTTGTGGTATAAAATAGCTTATACAATCATACAGAATAATAAAACCTTAGAGATGCTATTAAAAAAAACACTGGGTATCATAATGGTTTTCAATGACATAATGGTAGTAGTGTATGTAGGGATTTGAGAGGGCTCAACGGTCCTCGCACCTCAACCTAACAATCTTTTGTGCTGTCCAGTAAATTGAACAATGGAGGAATACCTGGGCTTAAAAACGCTCACCTACGGGTAGTATCAAACCCAGGAATATTCTGTGGCCATGAACTTCCAATGACATAACTTGCACTGGAATGATATTATGAATGCTTTGTGTCTGTGAAAAAGTGTCTTTTAAAAGATACAGTGGGATGTGCCTGAGCATTTTTTAAAAAATATTTCCATTTAGCTGTAGCAGAATATATGTGAGACTTGAAATACACTATATTTTGTGTCCTGTTTGAGCATAGCAGTAATAGTTTTCTTTTATACATACAAGCCACTTGCTAGAGAAGCTTTATTAATCAGGATACTTAGCAAAAGCATTCTTTGCATTAGTGGTTATGTTTAATTCAAGTATGCTGTAATCTGTAAACACATTAGGAATAATTGCTGCTTTGGCAGTAGGCAAAAACATTAGAAATATATGTCCTGAGTAGCACTTTGTATTGTGATGTTTATATTCCAAGAAACAAAATGCAGTCCTAGCTAACATGTTAAGGAACAATGTATTTTATAATCCTTTTTTCACAGTGTACACTGGTAATATGAATGTCATGATCCTGGGTGTAATAATATACATTTCTCTAGGACGTGCGGCTGCACATTTTCCTCCTCCGAAAGTTAAAAAAAATTAATATTCATATATCCCATCTGTGGTACAGTTAAGTTAAAGCATACTAAAACTGAGTAATGACATTGAAATTTAGCTGCTAATAAAGGAGCCAATATGAGCAATGCCTACCACTATAGTGTATGTATTCAAACTGAAATTCCTTACAAAATGTTAGGAAACTTAATTTTACTAATTCCAAACACCAAAAAGTAAAAGCTTCTACTCCAAAAGATGTGATTTTATGCCTGTAGATGGCAAAGTTAAACTCAGTGTTGTACTTTCAATTAGCAAATTTATTTTGGGAATATGATTTGATGCTCTGTTTAGTACTCTTTTTCCTGCTGGTCTAATTCTTCCCAAAAAATATTAGCAATTTTGCATATTCATCAACCCAGGCTTCACTTGAGGTAACTTCTTATGCATAAACACAAGATTGCATCCTCAATCAACAGACATTTAGACCAAACTTTGCATTTATTAGTAGTGCAATGTGAACATACTTAAAAGTACACTGCACTTACATTAGCACTAACTATAATTGTGAGGAAATTGTGTTAGCACCATTTAAAGTATTGCAAGACATGGAAAGTGCATTTCTTTACCACTGAAATCCATACTAGATGCAATTTTTATATCTTTAAACTGTATCATATACATAGGATTCATGTTTCAAAAGGTTACATATTAAACGGTCACAAAAAATTAGAAAAGAAAACTGAAAAAATAAATAAAAAACATTTCTATGCAATCTCCTCAAATACTGCTATTTATTTCCTCATTCTCCCATTTTTGTTTTTGTTATTATGGAATCAAACTTTATGACAGAATCAGCAATGCGAAATAGCTAAACCCTGCAAGTGAAATTCCATTTTTCCACAACAGAAAATCTTTTCTTTTCAAAGTAAGTTGAAATGGCTAACAGGATTGAAAAGGTATTGGCTTTCTAATGCAATTAAAAGTAGTTAAGTTATTTGCATGCCTCTCCTTCTGTATTGAAAAAAAGAAATAATGTATTCATTTTACAAAACAATAAAAGTACTGCTGCTGCAAATAACCAATTATTTGAGACTAAAACTTACAGAAAACAGCAACAAAACCATTTGTTGCACATGCTTACTGCGGCAGTGACAACAATTAAAATAAAGTTCAATGCACCAAAATAGTTTTAAGGCATTGTAATCAGTAATAAATAACGTCACTTGATACAGACTGTTGAAATGTATAACGATGATCTGGTTGGATACCACACTTCACCACTTTTACACCAAAAGAAGGAATGAAAGAAAAACTTTTAAAAACCTTACTGTATGTATATGGAAGACCTTTGCAAAAATAACACACAGCAACTCTTCTTAATGCAGCTCACACAAAAACTCTTCTGCTGCAATTAAAACTCAGATTGGCAAAATATATACTTTCAAAACAGTAACTACAGATCAAAGCTTTAAAAATGTCTTTCCTTCATTAACAATAACAAGTGTTTTAAAATACATTTGCCTTTTTATCCTTTCCAGATTGCTACTTTAGGGAGAAATGAGTGTTAATATAGATACAGTATAACCCCTATTTAGCATTCCTGCATTTTATGTTAGTTTTATTGGCCTTATTAAATTTTCTACATAAATTCTTTGAAATCCTGCTTTCAAGGAAATGTAACTTGACAAAACCCACAAAGAATCTCTAAGGAACTCTGAAAGCAGCATAACAAAATTTGGAGAAGATGCAAAATCTCATTCTACAATTTTTCTTACATTTTCAATTAAATTCAAGCAGCAGGACCAATGCAATATGGTGGTATCATTTACTTCTGGTACAGCTTTAGATAAGAAAGCAAAATGCAAAGCTGGAAGTATTATAAGCTCTTATGCCTCTTTAGGAATGGGAGACTTGGCCAGTTGTTTTGCAACATCTCTACTTATTGGCATCTTGAAGAACAAGGTTTCAGTGCTCAAGGCAGAGCTGCCATGCAGATTTAATGCTACTACATTAAAAGGCAAAATATTCTTGAGAGATGCAGAGATCAGGTTGTTAAAGTACTGTGAAGTCAATAGGAGAAAAACTATGCTTCTCAATGAGACTGGTTTTGCATAATCACAGTAAATACATAGAATAAATGCTGAATATAAGAACATAAAAACAACACTATTCGATTTTTTTAGAACTAAGCATTTATAAATTATTTTGCTATTTTATAATATTTCATAAGAGATGTTTTACAGTTACAGTTTGAATATTTCAACTAAATAATATTTTCAACCATACTCTAAACACACAAACTTTTCAACATTTTCCAGGAACCACCCATTATTTACTAATATTCCTATATAAGGAAAGAAAAATATGGCCACAATTCACTGTTAAATAGGGGTTATAGAGTATGTGCAAAGATAAATCAGATACAAGAAGACAGGGCAAATATTTATATCATACAGCATACAGTGTTTTATTGCTCCAGTACAAGAGTAGATTTTTGCAGAACAGCCTTAATGATCTTTCATTACAAAAACCAAGCTTGAGGCCATCTTTCATTACAATAACAACATGCACACTAATATCACACACTCACTCATGCAGCCACACCAGCTACAAACTCTTTAGGCTGTAACCACAATACTATACCTTTAAAATAATAACTGTGTCAATGCTTATATTTAAATCCTAATTCATAATACTCCATAGGAGATATCTGTTATCTGCATTCAGATTTGAGTTCATAATTGAATACACATCCATGCTTTTCTACAAAGTTGCCAATGAAAAGTCGGTAATGTTTTCCACTTTACTATATGCACATGCAATCCTGAGACTAACTGCTTGGCTAATCCTGCAGATGTTTAAGGCATCACATGCTCTGCATGACAGTGAAACACTGTAACACAAGGATCAAACAAGCACTATGTACAGCGCTGTACAAGAATAGCTTTCTGAAAAAATAACAGCTAATAACAATTGGCCTCAATTGTCTCACTTATCACTAGTTCTTCAATGAGTTATGTGCATAGTTTCAAAAAAAAACTGCTTCAGTCACTGATCTTGGGAAATTTACAACATATTCTTCTCAATTCTTGAATATGTCCTAGATCTGAACCCCAAACAAGTGAGAAGCCATTGTATGAAGTTATTTAAAAGTTCCTATCATACATAGTGCATTACTAATGAACATATGCAGAAAAGAAAAGCTGGTCAGCATAAGTGTCAAAAGATAGCACTTTTTCTTTTGCATACAGGTTATCTATGTCCCAACATTAATGCTGTGCTACATGATTTTAGTTCCAATGCTCCTGTATATTTATACTGCAAGTCAAGATACTCCTTCCCACTGGCTTCTAACCATGGCTAATGAGATACACAGGCTACAGCATAAACTGCAGTGATGTAATTCTCCTAGTCAAGTCATGGCCCAATGAAGTAAAATCACAATCGCTTAATACACCCATATTCTAAACCAAAAAAAAATTCATACAAAAGTTACTGTTTTATCATGATGGTATACAATGTTAGCCATGTATCTGACTACCATTACTACGTAACTTTGATTCACGCCATAGCCTGTCTATCTCATTAGTCATGCTTCTAACACTATTTGATCCTGGTAACAAATCCTGGAATACCTAATGCTTTTTTGTCCACATTTCTTGTTTATGATGCCTTTGACTGAAACCAGTTCCTTCCTCTAGTTTTCCAGTATCAGACAAGACTCCACTCTCATTGAAACACACACAAATGTTAAAGAGTGTGGTAGTGAAAAATGTCAATGTAACAGCACCTACAAGATCTAATAAATTGCATTACTGCTTGCTGGATGTGAGTACAGCTTTTAGATCTTCATAAAGCTTCATTTACACACATTGATGCATTACACGTTGGTATTACAAGCTTGAATCTTCAATTGGAATGGAATACATGCCAGGCTTAGGAAGAGATATTAGATTAACAACTTTGGTACCTTATTGGTGCGCAACTGCAAGCTCAAAATAAGATAGGTATTTTACCATTAACTTTATCAATGAGGAAAACAACAAATATTTCAGTGCAATTTTATGCCTAAAGGAAGCACTATATTTCCTTCAATTGCAAGAAAAAATAGTAGGGACAATAATTTCTAGGTCTTTTTGCATATATTTGATTTCCTCAAAATGTGATTGAGTCAAGTTTTTATGATAACATTGCACACAGGTTTTTCACGGTTTTGGTTTTTAATGAAAATAAAGTTTGTCCTAGCCCCCCACCCCCAATTCTTTTCTTTCTTAAGAACATAGATCAGCCCCCTGCCCCCTCCTACAACACAATTTTCTTGATAATTACAAAGATTCGCACTTCCACTTCACATTTCTGCTGTTATTCATTGAAAGTTATGCTCAATTTTCAACTTCGGCAGATATGCTCACTGATACAGTTTCAGCACATAACTTAATCAAGAACTAGTAATTGAGAAGTATCCAGTAAAGCATTTATTTGGAATACAAACAAAATTTAACATCACATTAAATTTAACTAGAGGCTTCAAAATAAAACCCACATTCATTCATTTACTGCCACAGCACAAGCTCGTTTTCCATCGATACCATTTGTGCATTCATACATCTTTTCATGCAAACATCCATGCATATATTACCCCCAAAACACACACACACACACACACTCTCACACCTGCTTGCAATTTCAAGAATGATGAATTGTTTATGTTCTTACAATCTTTGCAATTATGCTATTTTACATGAATATAAAAGCACAATTTTGATGCCAATTTCAACTTATTTCATTGTAATTTACTTTTAAATAATACTACATTGTAATTCTGTTCATTGCTTTGGCCACAGTAACAAGTAGAGCACATTTAACTACAACAAAGTTGATTGTGAAGTTTGCAATCAAGAGATGGAAGCATTTCTTGTTACATAAAATAACAGTGGGATATTGCAGTGGGCAACACATCATATATGTGTATATAATATATATGTATAAAAAAAAGACGTATCAAAGCACTGGACATGCTGACGTTTTCAGTAAATGCGTCAAAACATACCCCCTCCCTTCCCCCAATGAAAAAAGCTATTTTTCCTCTAATAAAGAACTGCTGTTATCTTTCCACTGTCTTTTTACATATTTGTTTTAAATTTTTATATGCTTTTTATATCCTTTAGCTTAACTTCTCCAGAGTTGTCAGTGCTTTGAAGCTAAGTCTTCATAAAGGATGATTGTTTCCTCACTTTACAATCTTGGAAAAGTTCTGGGAAAGAATAAATAAAATAATTACCAACAGAATACGTTTTTCTGCTAATAACAAAAGAGACAAAAAATAATACAACCATAATGACTGACATTTTTTTGGCAAATACGAAGCCCTACACTTGTTTTACTTTAGAAAACTGTGTTCCTTTAATTTATATCTTTTTTCTTTTTGAACGAACGGTGCATGGCAGCAGAAAAAATAAAACACAAAAACTATTACCACAATGTAACAGCACTCTTGTTCCTGTTCTATTAATTGTTTCCAAAATTCAACCACAACTGTCCAATCACAGATAAGAGAATGCAGCTCCCGCTGCACGTCTGCACATCGATCATTTTAAGTGTTTCCGTTAGAAAACCATGTCAGTCCTCCTACTACTCCTTCCTCCTCCCAAATAAAGCAGGATACGGCGGCATATGCAGGCAGCTTGCTTCGGTCTTTAGTTTCAATTTATTAAGGCTTTCTTGTGTTCCAGTCAATAGCACTTTGCGTTACTCTGCAAACAAAGGGGCATGGAGAGAAGTAAGTTGCTGTAAAGTCCATTGATCATACACATTGGGTCACATGAATAAAATGCATTGTCTCAAAAGTTCACATTCCAGATGAAAACTTCATGATTATTAACTGCATTCTTTGGAAATAAAAGCATTTTAATTCATGCAAATATGTATTCATTTCTGCAATTTTCTTCAACATTTAAACATAAGCATATACATATTTGTGATATCTGCATTCTTTGACATTACCCTGCTTACTTTACAATGTTGTTCAGAGCTTATAGTACTCCATGTTAGTGTTATTGATTTTCGCATATTGTTAGTTTGTTTCGGTTTTCCAGCATTTTAATTTCAATACTAGATTCTGCCCCATCCATCTTTTGCAAACTGTTTGAAAACATCCAGTCACTGCCCTACAAAAGCATAATTGAGAAGCTATTCAAGAAATGAAGACAAACTAAAGCCAAGAGCAGAAATGGGACTGGCATAAATCCAAGCACAAAAAACAAATGACATAGGACGAGAAGTATGCAAAAATGTGACCACAGTAAGACAAGTAACAAAAAAAGTAATAATGAAGGACTGTTCAGTTGTAACTTATGAAAGCCGGATGGAGATTCCAGTTTGACTATTTTTAGAATAATTTACAGGATGTTAAATCATTCACTTCAACAAGAGTTAATGTGTTAAAAACTACACACATGCTACACATGAACCATAAATAATTTAAAGCATTTAAACAACATGGAAAGAACTCAAAACTCAGAACACTAGTTTCTGTTTAAACAGCAAGTATAGGAATTACACACAATGTTATATTATTATTTTAGAAATGTTTCTTCTTCAGAAAATATAGTGTACTTCAATTTCTTCTAATGTCAGTTATTTATCCCTAGCACAAAGCAGCTGCCTTGTTATATGACAGGAACCATGGTTTGCAAGGAAGTTTATTTTGTATGCATGTTGCATTCCTATTAAATAAAAGTGAAGTTCTACAGCTGGTTCTTATCAAAAAGCTTTCTTTTGCACTAGGAATTTTAATTTTAAATAATTCAATATGAACACACATTCTATGTAAAATGCACATCGCATTGTGGTATTTTACTGTTTCCAAGAAAATGTTTATACCAAAAAAATCTGAAGTTATTTTCCTTACTCATCATCAAACTATTCCTACAAAAGTGTATTTGCCTATCTACTTCTTGTTCACTGAGATATAAATTTTCAGAAATAGTTTCATTACACATTTTGTTGTACGGGATACAAGATGCTAAAGCTTACATAAATCTTTAAAGCACAGCTATACAGCATCTTCAGATCTATTCAGCTATTGTCACCAGTCAGTTGTCTGCATGTCAATACTTTAAAGCGAGTGCCTCTGCAGAATTAGTGAAAGATTAGTGGAAAGGTGGATGTCAACAGTTTCGAGGTCACCTTAGTGAAATGAGACTTGAATCATACTTTTTCAGTATTTATATTTGGAACTTCTTTCGTTTGCAACTTGACGAATTTGCAATCTCAGCATGTATGTTGATAGGTAACTCAAATAATTGGATGGTTTTTGTAGCATAGAGAATCTCGGCATTAATGTACAGCTTTTCCATAGCAAAACTAGTTTGTTCGTACTCTTTACAACAATAAATGAAAACTGACCTACTCAGAATAAATTGAGGAAACAACACGCAACAAAAATATTAGTAAAAATGCAATTAGATAAAGACAAGCCAATAAATAACATGCAAAACTAGGAAACTACTAATGATAACTGTTCAGTCAAAAGAGTGGTTCCACATGTCCACCATTCACTTCCTAATATTTTAACGCACTTCACATTGTTAAACATGGCAGTTATGGTGGTTATTTAATTGTTCCATACTTTCAGGTCATCTAGTCAATACAGATTCTTCAGATTACCCCAAAGAAAAAGTCTGGAGAGAGAAAGAGTGAGAGAGGCGGTGGAGGGGTTAAATCTGGGGATGTTGGGGAGCACAAGAGATTGCTGGTTAGTCTGAGGGGAAGTTCATGTATTAAAGGATAGGTGCATTAGTGTCATACCATAAAATATTAATTACTATTTTCTTTAGTTAAATTTACTTTTGAAGCTAATTACTCTCACTTTCACTGAAATGCAATGGTAGAATAAGCTGTATGAACAGTTTCACCACCCTACTTGAACTAACCATTAGCAATTTCATGTTCATCCAGTTGCTCTATGAAAGGTGTCGGAAATTCTCATAGACAACATTTAGCATTTAACTGCTTCTTGAAAAAAATCAGCCCTATTAGTCTGTGGTGAGATAGTGCAACCCAGACTTCAACCTTATGAGGCTCTAGGTGGATCTGACCTCAATATTCGGCTGTTTTGAGTATTGACATGGACGGTTAATTCCAACCAGCACTCATCTGACATGAACACATCTCGTTCTTCAGTCTCAAAATACTCCAAAAAGAATGTACAAAAGTTGACATAGGTTGGTAAATCAGATTCTCACAATTCATGACATGTTATTTTGTGGAGGTAGAGATAGATTTAGTTTCCTCAGTGCAATATGACAAGATCCTAAGGATAGTGATGTTTCTCTAATGAGCTGAGTTAGTGGTATTCATGGCTGTTCAGTAAAAAGTCTCTCACCCTATACCAAGTTTCATGTGCAAGTTTGTAATGCCCGTCTTCACTATTTTTTCTGGTCCAGGTCCAGTATTACGAAAAAGAGTGCTGCACCTCACAAAAGCAAAATACAATACAATAACACTATTGCAATGAGAACTACAGAACAGCTGAAGCATTAAAGGAATAAATGAACTTCAATGACATAAGATTAATAATCTTGGTTTATGTCTAATCTTTTAATCCTTTTATCATGTTTTATGTCAGGACTGATGAATTTCTGAGTAAGATGGAGAAATTCATTCACACAATTGCAAGTATAATGATGGACTCATCCTCCATTCCTTCCAGTTCAGAACCATGCATATTACGTGATTGGTGGTACTTCCACCTCATGTGCAAAGAACACACAAAATGTTCTAGTGAAAAATAGCTCTGCACTGCTGTAGTACATCTACTTGTGTCAATTCCATATTTTCCCTTTTGACACACAATGACACCATTCATTTAAACTGACAGTAAAGGCTGAATAAATCCAAAGACTCATAAGTTGATCAAACATCCAATAGAAACAAATATCTTAGAAATGGTTAGTGCAAAAAAGTACAGTTAAATCTACCTTATATGTAACCTAGTTCAAAGTAATTCGTACTTATACCTAAATTTTTGTAGGTCGCAACAAAATGTAATTTACAAAACGAATTAATATAACTTTATACATGATGCATTTACACGTAATTCACTGTTACACATATTAAATGTTAGTGAAATACAATTGAGGTTTACATAATTATAAATGGCCATATGGCATATGCCATCTTAAAAGAATCTTGAGGTGTTATCTCTGTTGACAAAGAGCTGAGTGGGCGGCTTTTGGTCCAGGAAACAAAAGACAAAGATAGAAAGTGATTATCCAGGCTTGTGGGCCGTGCTCTAGTGGAAATTCTTCCACATGTTTCGTTCGAAGCTGCATCGAACATCCTAAGTGGTGTGACCGCAGTACTCTCAATAACGACTGATACGGAGCCGTTTGGTTTTACAGGTTTTATACACTTAGCATGTGTGGGCATTTGACAGTTAGTCTTGTCTTTGTTTATTGGTTTGGCTGCTGCATGGGCTGGGCTTAAGTGGGGGCTGCTTCCATTGTCTAAGGGCTGGCATTAACTGTAGCTGAGGCTGTTGATGACATATGATCTTGAATTTGTCTCAGGTCAGGTTTCTTGCATGCTTTGTATAATTCCCAGCCCTTGCAGCAGCCAAACCAATAAACCAAGACTGGACCAACCGTCCAATGCCCACGCATGCTAAGTGTATAACACCTGTGAAATCAATGGCTCTGTATCAGTCGTCGAGACTAGCACAGTACTATGTTCATACCACTGAGGATGTTAGATGTAGCTTCAGACAAAACGTCTGGAAACAGAATTTCCATCAGATCATAGCCCACAAGCTCGGATAATCATTTTCCATTTTATGACAACGGCTGTGAAAGCTTACGTAATTTGATTGAAAGACAAAGATGTTTGCTGGTAGAGCCAGCAGCTTTCGGCGCAACAATTTTGTAGCAACAAACGAGAAGTAGAGATAAAAATGTTCAGCATCTGGTGTTTACTGATTCATTGCAGTTTTGTTTTCCGGTTCTCAATTGCTTTTAACCAGTCATGGAGAACAGAAAAAGGAAATGTTATACACTAGATCAGGAAGTAAAATTCATACGAGAGGTGGAATTTACTCCACACAAAACCAAAATTAAAAGTATTCAGACTTAGGAATTTCTTATACCATGCTATGTATAGTCAACAGTAATGAAATGAAGTACATGCACTTAATGCATGAAAAGTGAAACAAACAAAATGAACTGATTTCTTTAAAGCAGGACCAAGTTCAAAATATTTTCTTCATACACTATCAAAATCTCATCATCTCATTTGTGTAACTCTGAGTTACAACTAATCTCGATATATGCATACATCAGGTTCAACTGTAGTATGCTTTTCTTTCATTCTTATGGATTATCCAGTTATACAAAGTTCATTCATAATGAAGAGGAATTCACAGTCTATTCTTAAAAATTTCAAAATATTCCATAAAATACATTTCACTACAAATAGCAAACAAGCTAAATATGCCATATTTTAATGAAAATGATTGGACACATTCATTTTGAGAAAATAAAATCTAAACAAAATTTTTCATGCAAAGGTTAAGGCTGGCTCACAACAACCCGACAATGGGAACTAAAATGACAAGGGCAATGTGAAGAAAGGCAGTACTCAATATTTTGGTTCACAATATCCCGGCAACGAGAATGACAAGATAGCAGAAAATGGAGGTTATGTATATTGCACACTGGGAAGTCATTTGTTTTTGACTGACCAATGATATCTTTTAAGCTTACAAGTAGAGAGAGCTCTAGTTGTCATCATGGCCCTGGTTAATTACCAACGGTAGGGGATTAGCCCATACTGACTCAACCAGCTACCTGCATTAATGCCAGTCCTCTTGAGAGCATAAGAACCTAGGCAAAACGAATAACCACTGTATGCTGTGTCTTTCGATTCCAGGAGATTCAATTTGTGCTGCTCAAGAGCATTGCTTTTCCAGATTGATTCCTTGTGTTTGGGCCCTACATAAACAGCTGGATAGTGCTCACCAAACAGCTTTTCAGTGGGAAGTTGACAGAAGACTTCAGTGGACAAGCACAAGTGCAGTTCAGTAGTGGTTCAATTCAACAGATCAGTTATGTTTTGTTGTGTGTGCAATACTGTTTCAAGTATAACGCTTGCACTATGCTAAACGCTTAAGACATAATGTGTTTAGCTGCAACCGTCATTTATTACATTGGTGTCAGAGGTGAGATATAAAAGCCACAATGGAGGAAATGCTTAAAAAAATAATTGACAAAATGAAATCCAGAATGGATAAGATGGGAGACAAAATAATGTTGAATTCTGCAATGGAGAAGATGCTGATGAAAATGAAGCTGAAAATCTACAAAATGAAGTCAGAACTATCAACTAAAATCAAGGAACCACTGGATAGCATCGAGAAGGGCATGGAAGAGATTGGCAGAAAGGTATAAGACCTCAGCCAATACGTTAGCATCCTTGAAGGAAGGTTCGATGGCAGCACCAAGAAACTGAACCCCATGGTGGAACAAATGCTCAGCAGAAGACTTGAAAGTTGAGCCACTAGGATGCGAAACAAATGGGCATGTCAAGCCACCCAAATATAATGGAATGTTAATTTTTTAAGTCTTCTGTCAACAATTTGTCACCATCACCACCCACAACCAATGGTAAGCAGAAGAGGAAGCTGGACAGTTGACATCTGGAAGGCTCTCGAAAACCAGTTCAAAACCTACATCCTATCTTACCCAGTTTTTTTTTTTTTTTTTAAATTCTTAAGCAAATTCTTTTGTACAATTTGAGCCATTTTCACTATTCTACGGCTCACCCCACTTACAAGCTACATATGCACAATTCACCGTAGGATACAACTTTCGACAAGCGCCGGACTTGACAAAGCAGTAAACGACGTCACTCAACCAAAAGAGTGGCATAACATCGAACCATCATCACGGGATCGTCTGATTGGACAGGACTGCCAAGAGCTGAAGGATAAAGCCAGGCACTTGCTTCGTGAATGTAGACGGCAGTTGGAAGGTCAAAGTGTCACCATGTTCGTCGGAAGGCAGCAACGTACTTAGTTACAGTGTAAATTGTAAGATAGCCATTGGGGCTATCTAAGTGTGAGTTACAGGCAGCCTTGGTAAATTCCTTTTCTTTTCTAAATTCATGGTTCTTTGTATTTCCTTTAATTTCCGTGATTATTTAATAATAATTATACACTCAGCGAGGTGGGGTGGGGAAATTCTATTCTAAGCAGTCAAATGCAGCAACTTAATGTAAACCTTTCTCATGTATGACTCAATCTTATATGAGGGTGATTCAAATATAAAGGGTAATTTTGTTAAAAATATTTATTGATATAAATATATACACAAGTGACTATATCAACATTTCTCTATATAGCTTCCTTCACACTATACATATTTTTGCCAACGTTTCGGAAGCTTGAACATTCCTTCTTCAAAAAAAGTTTGAGGGCGCGTCACCAACCAAATGCGCAAATGCTCCTCGACGTCGTTGCTTTCGAAATGTTTCCCTCCAAGCGATTCTTTCATGGGTACAAACAAAAAATAGTCTGGGGGGATAAGTCTGGACTATATGGAGGGTGTTCAAAGGTTTCCCAGTGCATGTCTGCCATTGTGTCCATTGTCAAATTGGCGGTGTGAGGCATAGTGTTGTCTTGGAGAAGGATGACATCTCTGATGGGCATACGACGTCTTTTGCATCAGTAGGCAGCTTTTACAGACCTTAACAATTGGCAAAAGTAAGCTGCAGTCACTGTACGTCGATCATGAAGAAAATCAACCAACTTCTGATGCGATTCCTTCAACAGTGGAGCTTTCGAACGGGATGGATGTTGTCATCTGTGAGATTTGACCTTGGGTGCCGAGCATGAATTTCGTTTTCCACAAATTCTCGGCCACCCTTAAATTGTCTGGCTCAAGTAAACTCTTGATTCTGTGACAGTGTAGTGTCCCCAAACTGCGCCCTTAAACGAGTTAAAATCTCCTAAGGTTTAGTCCCTTCATTGGTTAAAAACTTGATAATGCGTTGTGCAACAGACAAAGGAACCTCTTGCTCACTCAGGGCTGTACTGACGCCAGAACCTAGCGAAGCAGCCAACAAAGCTAGTCAACTCCCCCCACTCCACTGCCCCGCTCTGAACTGCTTCCTCCGTGATATGCAACAATTACCCTTTATATTTGAATTACCCTCTTAATACTGTTGTAAACTAACGTGATCCTTCAACGATTAAATATTGTATGTTAAGTTTGAGAAGTAGAACTGGAACTTAAAACTTCAATGCCACAACTGGGATTTGAACCACAGACCTTCCGCTTACTGGGTGGCTGCTCTACCACTGAGCTATTGTGACAAACTGCCAGAGTGGCATTAAATTCTCAAACCAGTTCCTATTTCTCCTGGTTCTACCTCTCAAACTTTGCCCATACACGGCTTGTGTGTTTAAAAACACTAACAGTAAGTTTTTTGGTATAAATAATTAATAATTGTATGTTAACTTTAAAGTCCAATTTATTAGTTGCACCTATCCTGTTCCTAATATGCTTGCCACCAAATATGCAAACAACTAGGCACAGTAGAATACGGGAGGGATATAAGGAAGTAAGGCAAGAAGCGAGAATACCTTACGGTGCAAAATGGTAGCAGTCACGTGAAGGAAAACTCAATATCCGAGCACACTAAACCAATCGATCAGTATTTTTTGTAGTCATCAACCATTAGCGGTAATTCAACTCGTAAAAAGAAGGCAAAAGTTGCTGAAAAAAAATTTTTTTTGTCCCTTTCAAATTCTCTTAGCTTTAGGCAGAATCTTACTTAACCTTGCTATTACAAGTAAATTTCGTCAAGGTACTTGTTATACTTTTTACAAAGAATTATTCGAGATTTTTCTCTTTAAAAGATTGCAAATTCTTATATTAAAGAGAGTTGTTTATCTTTAACTCGCAACTTTTACAAAACTTCTCTGAGTGTCTTTTGTATATAAATAGTTCTGAGCATTTCATACCAATAACTTCACCAATGGCTCGCCAAAATTTGGACTTATTATGCAAAGATGAACTTGTATTTTTTTAAAAATTATATAACCTAAAATATGATACAATGGCTAACCTACCTACACTAGTGAATATTCTGAAGGAAAATCCTGACTCTGTAAACTGTAAACCAGATATAAATAGACTCAATGAGGGTGAAATACAGGAATTAATTACGGAATCACAAATTCAGTATAAAGAATTTTCCACATTTATTTCAGAACAATCTGGATTACTTTCAACGGCAACCTTACGAAGGTTACTATATCCAGCATATCGAAATTTTAATGGAATCCAAATTTATAAGTAAAGATGATTTACAGAAATTGTCAGAGAAATATCTATAGTTATTACATAGATTGGCCGAACCAGAGACTAGACAGGAAGAATTTATGAAATGCACAACGAATACGCAACCTGTTACAACAGCTCATCCGATATTAACAGCTAAAAACACGTGTATGGAGGAGAATTCCCCGCTTTTGTTTCAACCATTACGTATTAAGCATGCAGCTCGAAATTTGCTTGATAACTCACATTTTGTAGTTAATGATGCCTCTCGGGCATTAGAATTTTTACGGTTTTTCTTACATTTTCGTGAATTGAGTGCTCATTTGACATACACCAAGTGGGTTATATTTATTACTATTAAATGTAGCAGAAGGCAAGATAAATTTTCTTGTGCCATTAGCAATTAAGCAAGGCTATGATATAGCACAATTCCATTTTACATGTTATAATTTTTTTTCCCCCTCCACGTATGAGAGTGCAATATTTAACGGAATATTATTATGCTCCTCAGAAATATTCAGAAGACCTTCTAGCATTTGTTCAACGGGTCAAATGTTTTACACTATTGTTCCAACCACAGGACTCTGAAAAGAACATTTGTAATTTAATTATATCTGGATTAAACAATAGAACTCGTTTATGTTGTACCTTTTCTACAAAACCTAATACTTATACAGAATTAGAACAATTAATTACAGAAATACAACAAATAGCAGATAATAATCCACAACCAGCTTCATTGCCTTCCACATTAAATTCACCTCAGAATCAAATAAAGTTGCCTATAACGCCTGTTACACAAACACCTCATGTGTTTGTTCCTACACGAACATGTGAATTTTGTAACAAAATGGGACATTCCAGTCAAGTTTGTTTCAAACACCGTAAACAATTTCAGTCAAATTCAACCTAATGACTAAACTCTGTACAAACTTATAGCTCATGTCCACAGGTGAAAGGAGTTCCTTTTTTACCATTGCCAATTATTTCGGTGCAGTTGTACTCGGTTGAAACAGTAGCATTACTTGATTCTGGTGCTTCTCTAAATTTAATAGATATTTTGGTAATCATTACCATCTAAACAACGCAATAACATAAAACTGGTAGAATTAAAATGTTCTAACATGTCTGTTGGACAACTAGCAATATTAGGAAAGGTCGATTTACATTTAAAATTACATAGATTTTCCTGGAATATTAAGTTTTACTTACAATGTAATATTGGGCACACCCTTTATGTCATATTCACAATTATCACTAGACTTCGCAAATTTTACCGTATGCTTTCCCTTTGCTCCACAGGAAATAGTACATTTTGCATTAGGCCCAAGGTCACCCATACCATCTTGTAACCTTGTACCCACCTACTCTCCTAATCACTTAAATTTATTACATTTACCATTATAATATCAGACTGCATCAGTTTTCCGAAGTTTTTACAGAAAAGTTAGGAAAAGTGAAAGGCATTGAATATTCTATTCAATTGACCAATTTGACTCCAGTACACTCACCTCCTTACAGATTTTCACCACCCAAATTAGAACTACTTCGACAAAAGATCAATATTATGTTACAACCAGATATTATTGAACCATCCATTAGTTCATATTCAAGCTCGTGTTTTCTAGTTCCAAAGCCAAATAATGATGCTTTGAGTAGTTATAGATTTTCGTAAACTCAATAAATTTATATAATTAGATTCTATGCCTCTTCCTGATTTACATACGGCAGCTCATTATTTTAGGAATGCAAAGGTTTTTACCACATTAGACCTTAATCAAGCATACTACCAAATACCTTTAGCGAAATCGTCACGACCTTTACATATGGAGGAAAGAATTTCTGGGGCAGAAAAGGGAGAAGGGAGATAGGATAACAGCATTTAAGAGGATTTTTAGAAAGGAGGTCAGTAGGTCAATTTTTAAGTAGAGTTAAGAAAAAATGGAATTGGTCTGTACAAAGAGAACAGAATTAAAAATGATGTGTTATTAAGTGTTAAATAGCAATAGAGAAGCAAAATGTATGATAAGAAATTTTGTTGGGTGGATATGACAGGCTAAGAGCCTGGGCTGAATGTCTGTGATATTCAAATATGTATTAATTTGATTAAATAAATAAATAAAAAAAAAATAAAAAAAATAGTTTTGCTACCCCTTGGAACCTTTTCCATTTCAAACGAGTACCCTTTGGATTATCTACGGGAGCGCAAGTTTTATCCCGTTTATTAGATAAAATATTACACAAATTTAAATTTGCATTCAATTATTTGGATGATTTAGTCATTTATTCACCTGATCTGGATACTTATTTACATCACTTACGTTTAGTGTTTGGCTGTCTCAGGCGAGCGGACCTGACTGTAAGTACATCAAAAGTAAAATTTGCCACTACTCAAATTTCATTTTTGGGACATAATTTCACCCCAAGGAATTTCTATTGATCCAGAACGTATATTCACTCTCAGAAAATTTCCTGCTACCGAATCACAAAAGCAATTAGCCTCCTTTATGGGTATGGTCACCTTTTTTTCATTAGACATAAAAGGGTAAAATTCAAATGGACGCACATACACCAACAAGCCTTTCTTAAACTTAAAACGGCAATCATGAATCCACCTGTTTTAGCCACGCCTAATTTTGACAAACAGATGCCTCCCGTTTTGCAGTAGCTGCAGTTCTTTTACAGGATCTAGGTATGGGTAGAAGACCCATTTATTATATTTCTAGATGTCTTTCAGCAGTAGAAAGAAAACTTTCAGAAAACTTGAAGCATTAGCCGTACTTACTGCTTGCGAAAAATTTCGCACATTTTTGTAATATCGCCTCTTTATTTTAGAATGTGACAAACAGGCTATTACGTGGGTCTTGTCACAGACGAGGAAATCTGGTAAACTTGTTCGCTGGGCAGTTAAATTGAGTCAATTTCAGTTTACAGTAAAACACATCCGTAGTTCAGAAAAATCCATTGCGGATGCACTTTCATACATGTTTCAAGAACTTGAAAGCACAAAACTTAATGCTACGCACATTATATTTCAGTTAGCTAACACTTCCAGTGATTTTCCCGCATCTCCATATCTGAACATCAACAGAAAGACCCTGATTTACAGATATTGTGGCAACGTTGTAAACAAGGATATATCCCACAAGGATATGCTTTTAAAAACGATATTTTGCGTACATTTCTTCCGCATTCTAAAAAGTTTAAAATACTTTTACCTAAATCATTAATCCCCATGATTTTACAGTATTTTCATACTTCACATTTCAGAGCACATTTAGGCATCTATAAGACTAAAATGAAAATTAAACAACTTTTTGTCTGGCACAACATGTATCGCGATATTACCAACTTTGTTAAGGCACATGTTTATGTGCAAAACCACCACAAACTACAAGATGGGGCACACTTAATTCAAAAGTGGCTACTTACCCTATGGAAAGGCCTTTCATAGATTACATAGGTCCTTTACCACAATTACCCCGAGGAAACAAATATTTATGTGTTGTGATAGACGCTTTTACAAAATTTACATGGTTAGCTCCAGAATGTACTGTTACTGCACTTGCTACAATTGCCGTATTAAAAGGAATTTTTGCCTCATCCGGTATTCCACGCATTATAGTTTCGGATAACGCTTCTATTTTAAAGCTTGTATCTTCAATACCTTTTTATTCAAACAAGGAATAAAATTAATACATACCTCACCATATTACCCTCGCCCGTCGTTAGCAGAACGAGTAAACCGTAATTTAAAAAGTATTCTGATAGACTTTTACTCGGAAGACCACACACAGTGGAATACGAATTTGCCTAACTTCCAGTTATCACTGAATACCACAACCATGAATCATATCGCAACATACCTTTCCATCTTATGTTCAAATTTCCCCCAATTTGTCCTTTAACTAACCATTGGAAGCTATTTGATTTAATTCCAGATTCAGTACAACCCAAAGATAGCCAATGGACCTGGAGCAATGCATTCGCCCAGCTGTGTCATGATCATCATCAACGTTCACTACATTACAATTTCCGACGTAAAACTCCACCATTTCAGGTGGGCAATTTTGTTTTGTTGCAGGCACATCCCTTAGTCATGCTTCCTGTAAGTTTGCTCAAAAGCTGGCACAACGTTGTGTGGGAAAGTTTACTACCGCACACTGTTACAACTTAAACCTATATGAAGTCAGGATTAAAAATGTTTTTCTCTTTTACTCGCTGTCTCATTACCCTTGAGAAACTTCTATTCGTTTCCTCATTCTCATGGCTATTTCAGAAATTTTTCTTTGCTATCTGCTACCTGACAAACATTTACCTGAAAACTTGAGAGATGCCACTTGTTCTAGCTCCATCATTTAAAAGTGACACATCAGAATATGTGCATAAGTTCTTCAGGTTACATAATTTGCTGTGCTTCTAATGTTATCTTTTATTAAATATCTCAACTTACTATTTGCTTCTTGAAGATTTCACAAAGATTTAGACAATATTCTATTTCAAAACTTTTATTGGAATAGTGTGATGTAATACATTTTCTCTTATAATAGGTATATGCAGATTTCCTTTACCTTTTTGCTTTCTGCTCAAATCTTTTTTTGGGGTTTTAATGTATTAAAATCCTAATGTTTGTAGAGTTTATTAAAATTGGAATTCTTAGAAGTTTTTCATTGTTAATAGTGCTTGTTCAAGTTATAAATTTATTGGTTTATTAGATGTTGCAAACAGAAATGTTTCTATTGGGGTACTCTTAGCTATACCTTGAACTCTGAAACTCTGACCAGTGCAGACAGTGGATCATGTTACCCTGATAATGCCAAGCGCAGTACTTGGTGACACATTGGTATCTACAATGCCTTCTAGACCACAGCCTACAAGCCCGGAAGAACATTTCAAATAGTCAAGACACCGGCTGTGAAAGCCAAGTTTATACAATATACCTTGAAGCATTGTCTGGGTTTGAGCTTTCTCTACCTGTACTAATAACAAATAATATAGACTACAGGCTTTACTTATCTTTATTCTTCTCTGGTAGAGAAGTCTGGTGAAACTAGTCAGTGCTTAATTACACTGGCCAACAAAATTTAAGTTGTTTAATGTTAAAAGAAGTATAAAGGGTGATTCTTACTTAATTTTGTGTGCTGATTACAAATCTTTTTGCAGAACTTTTCCATCACCCATAGTTTTTGAGTAATTGCATTAACAAGATTTCTTGTAATTATACAGTTAATATGTATAACACCTTAGTTTGAGTACCATTTACATACCTAAAATGTACGTGAATTAGACTTTCGACTGTCCTTTGCTTGAGGAACATCTCTCTTGAGTGTCCAGCAGTAGTCTGCCAACATATTTGGAGTCCATTTTCCCTGGTAGCGTCTTTCCATTTCAGCGATATCCTGATTGAAACGCTCGCCATGTTCATCGCTGATAGCGCCGAGGTTCTCAGGAAAGAAGTAAACGTGTATTTTCAAGGACATATTACATCCTATGACCTTGTAGTTCTCAATCAGCTCAGTGACAAGTTCTGTGTAATGTTCAGACCTGTGGTTTCCAAGAAAGTTTATGACAATATTTTTGAAAGAGAACCATGCAGCTCGTTCTTGCTTATTTAAAAGGCTTTGAAACTGCGAATCGTTCATTAGTTGTCTAATTTGAGGGCCAACAAATATTCCCTCTTTTATTTTTGCTTTACTAATCTATGAAAACTTAGTTTTCAGAAACAAAAATGCACTCCCATCATGATCTATTGCTTTCACAAAGTTCTTAAACAAACCTACTTTGATGTGTAATGGAGGTAATAAGATTTTGTCAGCACTTACAAGTGTTGGTGAACAACATTTGCCTGTCCTGGGTTGAATGACTCTCTCTTTGGCCAACTTTTTCTAACATGATTGCTTTTGTCTCTACTATCCCACATGCACAAGAAACAGCAAAATTTTGTATAACCAAGTTGTAATCCAAGTAAGATAGCTATCACTTTATAAAATCTGCACATATGTATCTGCTATGAGTAGTCATCATATCGGATACTGCATAGCAAGAGTTGCATGTTCACATAACTCTCCTTCATACCAACTGCATGGGCTATAGGAATGGATGGAAACTTGTTTCCATTATGTAGCAAGACTCCTTTCAAGCTTGTTTTCGAAGAGCCAATGAACAAGTGCCAATCTTCAGGCTTATGTTGAACACCCAGGGACTCCATCAAAGAATCGACATCATTATAGAACACTGGGTCCTCCTGTTTAGAAAATAAGTGCTCCAATTCCTTTTGGCGTCGACGAAAAGAAGTTATTTTGGTGCCATTATTTAGATCCGCCTTGGTTAATAAGTGTGGCTCATTTACGGTAACCCCTTCCACAAAATTTGGGTCACTTTGTTGTAATTCACTGTCATCAACACTTTCAAAATCTTCAGTTACATTACTGCCGTCTGGTGGAGTGGGTATGGGAAGGCCTGGTCCATGAGGCACTGGTCGAATTGCTGATTCTAAAGATGGATATTTAACAGTGTGTTTGGATTTGGAGCTTATTCCAGATATATTTGTCAAGCAGAAGTAGCAGTCTGTTATGTGATCCTTAGGTTCCCGCCATTTCATAGGAACTGCAAAAGGCATATGAGAGTTCCCTTTTAACCAGCCGGTTAATAGTATTGTACATTTGGCACAACAGATTTCTGGAGCCCAAAACTTATTCTCATCAATTTTATTGTCAAAATAACACTCGTAAGGTCTTTTAATTCGAGAAGTAAAATTTCGCCTCTGTGCTTTTGAAGTGAGCTCACCACAAATGTAACAAAAATTGTTTTTATCATTTACACATTTGCGAGACATTATCCTCCTAATTCCCAATGCTTAAGAAAACATACTATTAAAAACACTACACTTGTTAACTTACAACTGAGAACTCACAGAATTAGCTTCTATTAGGTTTTACTCCTTTGGCAACTATGCAGGACAGTTTGTATCTGCAACAAACCTTCCTTGTCTGCTGTTGGAGTAAACATTCACCTGGACAGTAAAAGCATAGTTTTGGAGAGGCTCATTGTTGGACATTGTCATTCCTGAAGTCACAGACAACAATCACCTAAAGCAAATATGTCATTTGTTGCTGTATTTGTTGACCTAATAAGATAAAACTACTTTCTTTTAATCAGCACATTTACCACCCTATGCTAATAGTCATGATAACAGTTTTTTAATATTACAAAAAATTGGTGGGTGATGGAGCATTTCTAACTTGATTTTTGGATTTGGCACATACAAATACGTAAGAATCAGCATAAATTATTTATTTAACATTTTCATTGTTGACCAGTGTTATATAACAACTTACACCATATATAAAAGATAGGTGAAGCCTATTATTTGTTATATTAGTAGATTTAATTTGCTTTACTGTTATCAGCTTCAGTTTTTTATGGAATTTTTTTAGGTCTTTTTTAAATGACTCAGATAGTATTTATAGATCACCACAGTATTTAAAGACTGGTTTTATATGTGTTGTTAGTCATATTTAATATTTTTTAAGAATTTGCCCATGTAGTACCTGATATTCTTGTAAATATTTTGAATCTTATGGTTGTTTTTCCAGTAACAGACTACTTGATTTAGCTACACAAATCTTTCATAAAAGTATACTCTAAATATACTATGGGAAAAAGCTGGTGGTTAAGAAGTTCAACATTCTGACTAGTCTTAGTAAGCAAATTACCGACAGGAACATTCGTTTACGCTTAATAAAGGTTATTTGGTGTTAGTTATACTGTGTTAAATAGCTATAGAGAAGCAAAATGTATGTATTAGAAATTATGTTGGGTGGATATGACAGACTAAGAGCCTGGGTTGAATGGCTGTCATATTCAAGTATGTATTAATTTAAAGTAAAAAAATAATAAAGGAGTCCAGATGAATAACAATATATCACATAATTAAATATAGAGATTGAAAGCTAGGCAAAATGCACTCTTCTCCCAGAGAGAATCAAACCTATCACACATTCCATTCTCTGGGAGTTGTTTGATGCAGTACTAGTCACTCTAAGAACAAAACCCAACTTACCAAGTTAGTATTTACAACTGTGCCTGTGTGCTAGAACTTATCCTGGAAGAGGAACAGATTGTTTGTAGCCGCCACAGCAATTATGTTTTCCGTAGGGTGCCACGCTGTATGTAGGATCTTCTTATTGAAATCCAGACAGTCAACACTAATCTCATCCTTTTTACGTTTTCCACCTGTACATACCTGTAAGCAACATTCTGTTCAGTAAAACAAGCAAGTATTCTTTTCTACTACTGCAAACAAACTACAATTGTTGGATGAGAGAAATGAGAAGAGACAGATGGAGGGGGCAAGGGGAGGGGGCAAGGGGGGGGGGGGCAGGGCAGATTTCTAAGAATCAATTTACTGCAAGGAAAAATGGATAATACTTGATTTTTTTTTTTTTTTTTGGGGGGGGGGGGGGGGTAAAACTTTCACATGTCATTAGAGCAGGTACCTTAACCTTCTTTTACTCATTGCACTTATGAATCCTTGCAACCTACTTAGCACCCTAGCTTATCATCAGATACAAACATGTTTATATTTTGCTTTGAGTTTTCTTTTTGGGGTTTGCACTTTCATAGATCCAGAAAATAGGAATTTTTATAAGCATTTACAATATGAGATTTGTAATTATCTGGTATTAACCGTTTCATGTAAGCAAACTGTAGGCAATTGATGTGATTAAATTCAACTTGAGATTTAAGCATTTCCATCAGATAGACTGATCACAAATTGAGAATGGGCAACCATATTCTTAAACATTGGCATTTCTGCAGTTTCACATTACATATGAATGAGCCAGGCTTTTCTTCAAAAGCAACAACAATAAAGACAAACAAAAGTTGCAAATTTAAATCAAATGAATTGAAAATATGGAAACTTTCCTCAAAATAATGACAACTTTCAAGAAATGAGGGCCAATTTTTACCAAAAGGCTACTAAAAACCTTCAGCAAATCAAATTAAATAACAAATTTGATGGATAAAAATCAATGTGTTCCACCCACTTTCTATTCTTTTAGAAACTATTCTTACAAACAACTTACTCTCCTGTCTTTATGCTAATCAAAATAAACACTTGCAGGTAATTATCTTACTGCTAATTTTCTTGTAGATGTGAGAGGAACATGGGAATAAAGTAGGCTTTAAGTGATAAATCTTTTAAGAGCTAGTTAGTACTTGATGGCTTTGAAATTTTGTTCTATTTGCATGGCCAAGAGATAAAAAATTAATGATGACCTCCCAACTGAGAAAAGTGTATTGGAAAATTCAGGCTAATATCAAGGA
The DNA here is from genome assembly GCA_030765045.1 of Tenodera sinensis. Taxonomy (NCBI): domain Eukaryota; kingdom Metazoa; phylum Arthropoda; class Insecta; order Mantodea; family Mantidae; genus Tenodera; species Tenodera sinensis. Next base: position 66,892,387 of record CM060966.1, on the reverse strand, counting down.
ATATCCCTGAAATGGTTTACTCCACAAAAAATTATATAAAACAAAATTAAATAAAAATATAATGAAAAATAAAATATATTACACAAACTGTATGTTAATTATGATTTGAAGCTTTCCTGGTGACGAACATATTCAAGATGCTCTCGGGCTTCGAGCCAGGTGTAGTGATGAAAAGACATCGACGTTTCGGGAGTGTACATCTCTCCCATCTTCAGGATGATTCACTCCCGAAACGTCGATGTCTTTTCATCACTAACCTGGCTCGAAGCCCGAGAGCATCTTGAATATGTATGTTAATTTTTTGTGTTCTAGGATTCTGGTTCTCTTACAGACTGCAGAGAGCTTGTGAGGATATTCTCAGAAATTTCAAGATATACATTTCACTTGTCATGAAAATATCTTAATAAAATAAGTATTTTAATCAAAATTAAGCCATTTTTGAGAAAATCAAAATTTTTTAAAAATGTTCCATGTAAAGGTTTGTCTGTGGTTGGGGGATTTTCTTAAAAATCTTTCAGTGTTGCATCTTTGGAAGATGTTTACTTAAGTACATGTTATGTATTTAACCAACTTTAATTTTTGACTTACGCTGTTTAAGATGGACACACACAAATCTTTTTCTCGATTCGGAGGTCCCAAAACATGTATTTCTGGTGAAATCTTGATATCAAACTTTTGGGTAGAATGCATTAGTTCCCTTACCAACTGTGCATAATAACGTAACAAACACACTACTGGTTATTCTCTTGAGCTTATCTTGAGCTTAGAGGATTTTTTTTTTGGTAGTGTAATGCTTGCTTTTACTACATACAGCACTGCAGGTGGTGACACTGATATATGGAATGAAGATGAAGCACTGGTGGAATGACATGGCAGGGAAACCAGAGAACTCGGAGGAAACTGGGGGCCGGTTTCATTGTGTCACCTTGTCCACAAGTTGCACATGTGCTCGCCTGGGATCAAACATGGGCTGCTTACGAGAGAGGCAAATGGTCTAACCACTTGACCAGCCATGGAATGTAGCATTTTATCAACATACAATGTGATTCAAATATGAACAGTAATTTTGAAAGAATACTGCGCAAGCAGATCTGAACAGGATGTGGAGTGGGAGGTTGAAGGTCAGTGTGTTAGGGAGGGAGAACCAGCTTGGTTAGCTGATTGGCTAGGTTTTGGCATCAGTACAGTCATGAGGAAACGAGGTTCCTTCGTCTGTTGCACAACAGTATAAAGTCAATGAAAAACAGAAGCTGCTAACAGTCAAGCAACAGAATCTAAACTAAAAACAAATTTAGACTAAAAGTTTCACCTATCTTAGTAATTGCTGCAAGTTCTTGAATTAATGTGCAAACATGTTTCGTTATGATTCCATCACATTCTCAATGCTGTATTGAAAGAATAAATAGAAAGAAGTTTGCTTTTACAAAAACTTTATGCCAAGAAAGGTCCAAGATCCTGTTTTAACAGCAGAGTCATGATTGCGTGGTTAGACTGCATAGTCAAAGGGACAATTTATGAACGAATTGTGCACTAGCAAGACCAGCAGACAAGGGGACTATTCATGAATGAATCCTGCACTAGCAAACAAACAGACAAGGGGACAATTCATTGATGAATCGTGCACTAGCAAGACCAGCAGACTTAAGGTCAATTCATGAACAAATTGTGCACTAGCAAGATCAACAAACAACGGGACGATTCGTGATTGTAAACTAATCATATTGTGACACCAGCTGACAGAAATGGCAAAAGCAAATGCCCAGGACTACGCTGCCTCACACAACTAGCTGTGCATGCAACAAAGGCGCTCAAGGTCAGGCTACCTCATACCATTGTTGTGAATACATGACAACAGAGTGGCAACACCAAAAGGGATTTGCAAGATTATTCAAGAAGTTAGAAGAAAAGGTGAGAAAAAAATAATTGGACTGTCGAATTGGCATTCTGTCACAGTGGTGTCCGGAGAGAGATTCATTAAATTGTCAGGTTATTACATTGGTATCAGAAGTGCAACGTGGACACCATGATGGAGGCAATGCTCGAGAAACTGTTGACTGGTATAGCACAAATGAAATCTGGCATGTAGAAGTTGGAGTTGGATATGAAATCCAGAATAAACAAGATGAGGGCAGAAATGAAATCTGAAATGAATGTGAATACCAGCATGGAGAAGATGAAGCCAGAAATGAACAATATAAGCTCCTGAATGGAAAGCACGAAATCTGGAGGGAGAAGTAGGAAACAAAAACATGGAAATCTGGAATGGAAGAGATAAAAGCAGAGATGTCCAACACAAAGATGGAGTCAGTGAAGAATGATGTGAAACTAGGCAGTGTGAAGGAAGACATGGAAGAACTCAGCGTGAAAGTGGGAGACCTCTGCCAGCGCATGGATGTCATGGAGGGCGTTGGGGAATGTCTTAATGCCCTGAAAGGAAGTTTGAAGACAGTGTCAAGGAACTGGATGTCAGGGGAGATGGGATAGCGCGGACCTGGGGATGAGGCAACCAGTGGCCACGGTCGAATTGTCACTTTGTTACAATATGAATTGATTCATAATGCATGAACAAATGTATTAATCTACTACTGAAAAATCTGATGTGTTGCACTCACATGACTTTCTCTACTCTTGTACTAACCATTCTTACAAACTCTTATTCCTATATCTTCATGTTAGTTGAGATAAATATTTATACAACTTATCTTATTGCTTATTTCCTTGTATGTGCAAGAGGAATATTGAAATACAGTAGGCTTTGAGCAATAGTCAAATCTTTTAAAGCTTGAGATCCCATTCTCTTTGCATGCTTAACATATAAAAAAATGAACAACGGTATTCCATTGCACGAAAGTTCTAAGTTTTCCGAAACTGACACACAAAACAAGGAATATCTCCGAAACGGTTCACTCTACAAAAAAATTTATTGAAACATAAATTGTGTATTTTAGCAAGATCTAATAGCTTTAGAGCTATTAGTTACAAATTATCAATATCAGTTCACAGTGAACATCTGGACTGACGTGAATTTCACGCTCATAAGGCCCTGTTTTCTACCTCCACGTTTGACCTCCACATTTTCCTGCATTTTTAGAACATACTTTGCCAGGACTTCTGGAAGATATTCCTTATTACGCTAGTTAATATGGTTCCAAGGCAATGGGGCACCTGCGCATTATGCTAGTGAAGTGAGGGATTTTCTAAGTGCAACGTATCCTGATTGCCGAATTAGTGAATGAGCTCCAATATTAGGGTCAGTACATTCTCTGACTCAGGGGTCTCCGTCTAGGGGATATGTGAATAGCGACCACAAGGTACCCAAGCTGAGCAGAACATTACTTCCACTTACTGGTGTTTTGCTCCTCACTGTAACTTTTCTATCTGACCTTACCTTGGTCATCTCTTCTCTTCCGACCCCGATGCTATTAGGGTTCCTCAGGGCTAGGGAGTCTTCATTTTTCCAACCTCTCCATTTCTCTAATGTCTCTATAAAATCTTAACCCCTAACATGCTGACCTGTCATGGCATGTAATACGTCCTTTGATTTGATCAGAGGATATGGTCGGTGAATTTATTTTGATAATTCTCCCGGTCAGGTCGGTGAGACCCGTAAACCAACGACAGGTGTGGTCCTCCAGACATTCTGGGGGTTGTGAGAGAGCGATGTGACCGCCAAAACATAAAAATGTGGTGCTCTCTAAAAAGCGGTTACTATTACTGCTATTGCTCTCTTCAATATCATCAGTGAAAAATATTGGAGAGCAAGAGGATTAATGACTTCATTGTCAGAAATCCAGCATTAGCTAACAACAACCTTTCTTGTATAGTAAGATTTTGTCTATCTCTTACGGTTTACGAGTTATTCAAAACTAATCCAGACTAAACAGGACTACATAGGCTATAGCCAGAAAATTCAAAATATACATTTCATTTGTCATAAAAATATCTCAAACATATGGCATTTTAATCAAAATCGTTAGCCATTTTCAAGAAAATAAAAATAATGTTGTTGTGGTTAGCTAACGCTGGATTTCTGAAATGAAGTCATTAATCCTCTTGCTCTCCAATATTTTTCACTGATGGATGGGGCACTACATGTGGCCGTGCATATTTGAAGGTGGTCTCAGTCCATTTCCTCTTGCAGATCACATAGAGGACAGAGTGGTGAAGAATATATACCAATTCTGTTTAAATGTTTTGCCAGACAATTATGTCCTGTAATCAACCTGAAGGTTGCAACTGCTGTTTTTTGAGGATACTCAGGAATTACTGTTTGAATGTTTGATAGTTCCCATCGTTTATTCTTTGATTTTTCATAGTAATATTGTTCAATAATTTTTTTGTATTCAGAGTTGACTAATCTTTTAGCTGCATAAAATGGTAGATTAACTATAGATTTCTGTACACTACTGGTACCCTTTTTTGCAAGAAAATCAGCTTTCTCATTACCACTCAGTCCACAGTGAGCTGGTATCCATTGGAAGACTAGGTGTTTTTGAAGTGCTGTTAGATGGGTAAGGATTTTCCAACAATGTATAATTGTTTGGTTTTTCGGTGACAACTTGGAAGTAATTGCTATAATTGCTGCCCTGGAATCCGAGAGAATAACCGCTTGCTGAAAATGTGAAATTCTGTACAAAAGATTTTGTAGGGCCATAACTTAAAGATTTGTAATAGGAAAAGAGGTGACATGTGACTCCAACCCCTGCTCCATCTCGGTTTGATATCAATGATCCATCAGTATAAATATGGAGCCATTCATGTTCTGGAAATCTAGTATGGATTGTCTCTAATGCCAATAATTTGAGAACACTAGTTGGAGTATCACTTTTCTTAACTTCTTCTGTCAGGTGTAAATAATACGTGATGTCTAATTTTTGTGTCGGATTGATTTTAGATATGAAGTTTTCCTTTGAATTAGGAAGGTATACATTCTTCTTGATGTCTTGAATTTTTAAAAGAAAGCTCTCCTGAGTCTTTAGTGTATGTGTAAAATTTCTCTTGTGCCATGTATTGAATGGGAGTCTGATCAACTTTTCGTGTTGAATAAGAGCCGCTTTTTCTATTTCATATTCAATGGGGTATTGGTTGGTTAGTACTTCCATAGCTGCTATTGGTGTGGTTTTGATAGCACCTAATTAGTCTCAAACTTTGGTTTTGAAAGATTTGAATTTTTTTTGTATTTGCTGTTATAAGAACTTCACTGCAGTAAGTAAATAATGGCTTTACTTATACATTGTATGTTGTGTTAAGAGTTGCTCTGGAACATCCCCACTTCATTCCTGTTAGACGCTTTAACAGTGAAAGGCGCCTTTCTGCTCTTTGTATTACATTTTCTATTTGTTTGGTATCGAATGTAACTCCTAAATACTTTGCTTCCTTTGTTTCTGGTAATTGTTGACCCTCAAAATTTTGTTTTATTTTCAGTGGTTTTTCTCTTAGTGAAAAGATTTGGTAGTTTGATTTTGTTGCATTAACAGTCATTAAATTTTCTTTGGTCCACTTTTGTAGGTTGGTTAAGGATTGTTGCATGGTTTTTTCTAGTTCTGTACTTTTGCTTTTTGGTTTTGAAGTCCACATTACTAAGTCATCAGCAAATAGTGCACACTTCACACCTGATTCTTATATTTGTTGTGGCAGATCGTTAATAAATATATTAAAAAGTGTAGTGCCGAGCACTGCACTTTGTGGTAAGCCACAGTGCACTTGTTTTTATTTAGATATATTTCTTCCATATCTGGTAGCAATAAAGCGTTGTGTTAGGAAATCACATACCCACGGAAACATTGGACCTTGTATCCCCATATATACCAATTAATAAAAATAATGGTATTAATAAAATAATGGTACAAGAGTGATTCAAATATAAATGGTAATTTTGATGAAAATATTTATTGATTAAATATATACATAAGTAACTACATCGACATTTATCTATATAGCTTCCTTCACACTGTACACATTTTTGCCGTTTTGGAAGCTTGAACATTAAGTTTGAGGGCGCGTCGCCAACCAAATGCGCACATGCTCATCAACGTCGTCGCTTTCGAAATATTTCCTTCCAAGCGATTCATTCATGGGTGCAAACAAAAAATAGTCTGGGGGGGACAAGTCTAAACTATAGGGAGGGTGTTTAAGGGTTTCCCAGTGCATGGCCACCATTGTGTCCATTGTCAAATTGGCGGTGTGAGGCGTTGCATTGTTTTGGAGAAGGATGACATCTCTGATGGCCATACGACATCTTTTGCTTCAGTAGGCAGCTTTTACAGACCTTAACAATTGGCAATAGTAAGCTGCAGTCACTGTACATTGATCATGAAGAAAATCAACCAACTTCTGATGCGATTTCTTCAACAGTTGAGCGGGGATCACCTTCAATAAGCTCTCGAACGGCACGGATGTAATCATCTGTGAGATTTGACCTTGGGCGTCGAGCATGACTTTCGTTTTCCACAAATTCTCGGCCACCCTTGAATTGTCTGGCCCAAGTAAACTCTTGAGCCTGTGACAGTGTAGTGTCCCCAAACTGCACCCTTAAACGAGTTAAAATCTCCGAAGATTTAACCCCTTCATTGGTTAAAAGCTTAATATTAATGCGCTGCGCAACAGACGAAGGAACCTCTTGCTCACTCATGGCTGTACTGACGCCAGAACCTAGCGAAGCAGCTAATAAAGCTAGTTCCCCCTCCCTAACACACCAACCTTCAACCCCTGCACTCCACTGCCCCGTTCTGAACTGCTTCCCCCGTGATATGCAATAATTACCGTTTATATAATTACCCTCGTATTTAAGAAGGGAGCAAAATTGAGTAAATATGAAAAGTGGAAAAAGGGGAATAAGGAGTATAAAATAGTACGAGACTGTATCTATTTAGGAGTAAAATTAGATGGGAGTGGGGGGCGGGAAAAACAAAATAAATTAGCCCTGACAAAGGGGAAAGGAGCTATGTCAGCAATAAGAAGCTGTAAGTACAGAGTACCAAATATTGGGGTCAAATGGTTGGAAAAAATTTATAATATTGTGGTGGAACCAAAAATGCTCTATGGTATACAAATATGGGGACTGAATGAGGGAGAGGAAACCAGAGATACATTTCATAGGATGTTTTGCAGGGAAGTCTTGGGTCTTCCAAGGGCGGTGACAAGAGAAGTAGTGCAGATGGAGATGGGAAGGGTGTCGAGGAAGAGTATGATTATAGAAAGAGCTCCGAAATTTTGGTACAGGATTTTGAATTTAGATAAAAATAATTTGTTAAGGTAATGTGCAGAATACCAGGAAAAGAGTCTAAGGGAATCTGGATGGACAAGTAGTATTCGAAAGAACCTAGAAGTAAATGGGATTGGGGACTACTGGAGGAGAGGGGAGAATAATCATAAATTCTGGAAAATAATAAGTCCTTACCACGTGTGCAAATTTTCAAGTCAGCCAACTCAATGGTGAAAATTACGCTGAAAGATTCTTTTCCATTGATAAGTTTAGCTTAGTTATTTTTTATCCTGAAGATCTTGGTCTGTTCATCAGGACAAATCAAGATATTATGGTATTGTAATTGATCCTTGACATGTGTGCAAATTTTCAAGTCAATCAGACAAATCTAAGTTATGAAAATTACGTTACATTGCTAAATTTAGCTAAGCCACTTTTTTATCCTGATGATCCTGGTCATAGCATAGGACAAAGTCATGATACTATTGTAATGTCTTTGGTCCTGGAAATTATGTTACATTATAAATTTAGCCGTCACTTTTTTATCCTGATGTTCCTGGTCAGGGCCTTAATACAAAATTATATTATTGGCACTGTCACTGATCCTTGGCACTTGTGCAAATTTTGAAGTCAGACAACTGTTAGTTGGTGAAAATAATGCCGAAAGATTCTGTTACACTGATAAATTCAGCAAACTAATTTTTTTTATCCTGATGATCCAGGTCAGAATCTTAGGAGAAAGTTATGATATTATTGTATTGTCATTGATCCTTGACACGTGTGTAAATTCTCAAGTCAATCAGACAGCTATAAGTTGAAAACTACATTGGAAGATTTCGTTACATACATACAGGTGAAGCTAATATAAAGCGTGTAAAAATTTATCAAGTCACTACATGTATAGGACGAGTGCATAACAAAGAACATTGATCTGTGCCTGCACAGGCAAAAGAAGGGAAAATCTTTCCCTCTAGGTGCGCCCATATGGGGAGAGAGTGTTTCCACCATATTTCCACCACTTGCCTTACCTGCTAACATGTTTGGACATATTGGTTTATTTAGTTTATTAGTGTGATGACTCCTACAATACTGAAATCTTCAAGTATGCCCAGTAGATTTATTAGATGTCAAGCACGTAAAGTAGCATGAGTTACACAATATTTTAAGAAAAAAATCAAAGCAAATGTAAAAATGTTATCTACAACAAATGAGGCTACTGGTATGCCAGTTGAGTACTGTCGCCACAATTTTAAAATAAAGAAAGACTACCATGAGAAACCTACTCACGCTTTCCACTACAACCAAGAAGAACATGACAAAGAAAATAATCGAGATAGCTTCACAGAATGTGCTATTACACAAAATATTCTTATATTTTATACAGTTCAAAAGGAAACTTCCACCATAAGTAAACTTAACACACTCAAAGAGCACAATATTGACTGTGGTAGGGGAATTTTTAGACAAAAGTGAGATTTGCAGATATGCCAATCTAGGAGAAAATTATTTATAGAACGTCCAGACATTTTGGTGTGGATGACAAAATATTTGGACCAAATTAGGGTTGGCAGGAGGGTGGAGCATTGTTTTATCATGAAACCTAAATTAAAAAGTAACAAATGAGAAAACACCAGTTACTGCTCATCACATTTTATTGCCTTATAGTCAGCGTTATGCTAACGTTACACTTATATCACTTTTGTACAAACTATAGCAAAAGAATCATCGAATCACAATAAAGAAGTAACAGATTATGACTCTCACTAAATTGCACTTGGCACGATTCACAGGTGCTGCCCACTAAACCCTTCGTCAATGTTTTACCAACTCACTCGGCACTCAACAGCTTCTTATATAGGTCATTACACAAAGGAAAAGTTCTGGAAGTAGAATGGGTAAGACTGGTTTAGGAGGAACAGTCTAGAAGGGAAAACACTACATAATAGGTCTTGTTTCCTAATGCTGTATTGTCCGGTCAGAGGACAGGTCTTCAGAGCAGATAGGAACCGGGTCCCATTTCAAGTGTAGCTAATTAGCAGCAGGCACAGTGACACTGCTCCCTCCTCAGTGCTGGTCACCCCGACCAGCACTAATGTAGCAGGCCAAACGATCAAAGTGCATCTTCCCCAGGACAGCCTCTGAAAGTGCTAGACCACATCATTGATCCTTATCACCACACGGTATGGTCCTTGCCATGGTTGCTGAAGTTAGTCCAGTTAGGGCAATAAAGCCATACCAGATCTCCCTGCTAGAAGCCTTGGCTGTTGGCTTGCCAGTCATACCACGTCTTTATCCGATCGCTCACTACCTGGATGTGTTGACAGGCCATTTCGTGTGCATCGTGAAGACACTCCACAAGGTTCTCCACATAGTCGACCACTGGCAGTCCTGCCCCAAGGGGGTTTCCAAACAGATTGCATGAAAGACTAAACTCCCTGGCAAAAACCAAACTTGCAGGCATTAATCTGGTGGTGTCGTGGATAGACGAGTGGTAGGCCAGCAGGAAAAGTGGCACCTTGACATCCCAGGCCTTCTGGTGGTTGGCCACAACTTTCTTCAGGTTTTCAAGAGTTTTAATGTACCACTCGACTATGCTGTCTGATTGTAGGTGGAGTGGTGTCCTTTGTGTCTTGTGTATTCCAAGCCACTCCAGTGCTTCTCTCATTAGGTTTGATTAAAAGTTTTTGCCATGGTCGCTTACTTTTACTTACTTTTCCTTACATTGCTTGTAATGGTGTAATGCAATGCTTTATGCGCGAAGCTGTCTCTTCTTTCATCGATCGCTCACTGATATCAAACAAAGGAATTGTCTTCTTGCTCTAGTCGGACTATCACCCGAACTTGTAATTCTAGCAGCACTCCAAAGCAGCAGAACGCTTCTTCCACCAGGCAGTGTGCAATCATCTTGGACTCCTGGTTAGGTACAGTGTACACTTCTGGCCACTTTGTGAAGTAATCCATGATCACCAGCAGAAGTTTGTTGCCCCTGTCAGAGACAAGGAACGGCCCAGCTGCATTGACGACGATGTGCTCAAAGGGCACTCCCATGTTATACTGCTGCATGTGGCCACGGTTCCTGGTCTGCAGGCCACGGCTTGTCACTCATATATAACACTGTGAGCACCCTCTCTCGTCATCTACCTGCAGCCTCAACCAGTAGTACCGCTGTCAGAGTTTGTCGACTGTCTGTTTGGATCCAAGGTGCCCTCACGAGAAGCCTGCATGAATTTCCTCCAGGACTTCCATGACCTTATTGCGAGGGAGCACCAGCTGTTCTTTCTGGGTCTTCCCATTGGGCGACTCCCAGATCCTATACAATACCCTGTCTTCAGCGAGTCCCACTGGGCCCAGTATGACTTATATTCACTGCTTCTTGGAGCAATATCCTCCCAGCTCGGCCTAGTACCTGTTTCCACTTCTCCCAAGTTGGCTTCTGCCAGCTGCTCCCTCCATTTTCAGGCACTGCTGAAACCACATGGACAGCTGCAACACACTCCTCCTCCACCCTTGTGCAGTGACCACTCTCTTTCGGACAGGAGCTTCTTGATAAGGCATCAGCATTGGAATGGCTATTTCCCTTCCGGCATTCTAATGTGAAGTTGTATTCCTGGAGCTTCTGGCCCTCTAGATTTTTAAAGTTCAACAGCCAGGTGGGTGGTCAGTTCTCAGGTGCAATGACTGACTGTTCAGATATTTGTGGAAGTGTTTCAGTGCCTTCACTACTGCTAAGATTTCATGCCAAGTAACACAGTAGTTCTTCTTGGCCTTAGAGAGTGTCTTACTGTGCTGTATCACTCACTTCTCTCCATCCTGGACCTGGAATAATATGCCTCCAACGCTGCTATCACTGGTGTCAGTGTCTACGATGAAATCACCACTTGATTGTGGAAAACCTAGGACAGGTGCACTACAGAGCTGACTAAAGCGACTGGAAGGTGGCCTCAGCCTCTTCTGTCCACAGGTAGGGCCAGCGATAGTAACTGTACAGACCTAGAAAGCTGCACGCAATTCGCATTTATCCCTCGGACGAGGCCAGTCTCTTACACTCTGGGTCTTCTCCAGATCCGCGGCCACCCCAGTTGGTGAGACCATGTGGCCCAAGTAGTGGACCTCCTTGCAGAAGAGCTGTCACTTCTTCACATTCTGTGTCAGTCTAGGTGGCTCAGTTGGTTAGACGCTGATCTACTGATCCCAAGGTCAAAAAAAATGTTGTCTAATGATACTGTCAATCGCCAGGATCCCAAGGGAGCAGGTTCAAATCCAGCCCAGACCAATGGCTTTTAAGTGTGCTCAAAAACGACAGATCCATGTCGGCAGATTTACTGGCATGTAAAAGAACTCCTGCGGGATGAAATTCCAGCACACTAGCGAAGGTGATGCGATCCTGGCAATTGACAGCATCGTTGAACAACTATTTTTGCGTTCAGCTTCAGGTTTGCTGCAATACCTTACTCAGGTTCTCCAGGTGATCCTCAAAGGTGTTGCCAACTACTATGATGTCGTCTACGTACAGGAGGCAGGCATCGTAAGCCAGCCCCCTCATCACTGACTCCTTTAGGAGCTGGGAAGTGGCTGGGTGCAGAGGCCAAGAGGGCATAAACCTAAACTGCCAGAACTAGCCCATCGAGAATGCGGGGCTCTCCTTATCTCTGGGATCTAGAGCCACCTGCCAGCATCCTGATTTAAAATCCAAGGCCGAGAACCACTGGGTACCAGTAAGTGTCCAGCGTGTCGTCCATCCGGGGTAGGGGAACAGTCCTTTCGAGTGACAATGTTCAGCTTCCTAGACCACAAAGAAGAGTAGTTTGTCCTTCTCCTTCACGAGGACTACAGGTGAAGGCTACCAGACTCCTCAATGATCCCTCTGGATCTCATGTCCTGTACCTCTGCCTGCCGAATAGATTGGCATCTTCGATATCGATGTGGTGGGACACTCAGTCTGTGTAGCTGTAATCGTGGTCTCCTTGGCTGAAGACTGACTGGTTACATCTAAGCAGATGCTGGACCCTCTCCAGTTGAGCCACAGCTAGATGGTCGGCCACCCTTTTCAATAAATCTTCCAGTTGGGGCCCCAGGTCGTGGGATGGCCCTGGCTCCACAGGGCCGTCGCACGGTGTCACGTTCACAGCTAGCTTGCAGCATCCCAGCTCTGTCCTCTCCCTTACGCCTTGATATCAGTCCAATGGATTTAGTAGCCTAACAGGCACTCCCTCCCGGAAAGGCAACAGTGGCCTGGCAATGCATATCCCATCGAAAAGCATCTTCTGGCCTAACACCAGCTCCCTTGATCACTGCCCCTCAGGGCATATCCTAATGACCACTTTGCTGCTTATGGGCACTGCCCCCCAGGGCATGCCCTAACGACCACTTCACTCCTTATGGGCATTACCACGTCCTCCGTCAAGCTTACTGTGCAGATTCCTGGATGCTTGCTTGGGCTGCGAAGCGTAACCTCATCTTGGCTGAGTTGTAAGACCCTTCTGCTGATGTCAACCATCGCATCGTGGCTCTTGAGGGCATCCAGTCCTACTATCGCTTCTCAGCCACCCTCATGACAAATACCCACAAACTTACCACGCTCCCCCCAAGGTCAATTCCAGAAGGGCCTCCTTTTCCATGGACAAAGTGTCACCCGACATCATTACTAGCTGGTACGGCCAACTTGGTTTCCTGGACAGCAACCCCTCCACCATGTCAGGTCTGCACCTGTGTCCACCAGTATCTGGTACAGCTTCCCTCACACCCATCCATCTGCGATGAGGCTGTCATCCATCCTGTGTAGGGCATGCAGCATTACTCGAGGTGTGGTAATGACGGCCTTGACATGCCAGTATGCCTTCGTTTCTCACGTGCTTGCTGGGCTGATGCTGACAGTTCTTCACCAGGTGTCCTGATTGGCCACATTCCCAGCACACACCACTGAGAAACCTCCGTCAATGTCCCTGGGTCGATGCTCTGTCATGGCAAATGCTCCTAGTCTTTGAGGTGTAGGCAGTTATTTCATCAGAGGCCTCCATCCTCATCGCAGCCGCCAGTCCCTCGTGGATGGTGTTGCACTCATTGGCCATTAAATGATTTCATGTCTCACAGTTACGTACTCCGCCAGCGAAGCAGGAGACAGCCAACAGGGACATTTCAGTTGGTGCTACAGCTTTACTTGCCAACCGTTCAATTGCCAGGGCAAATTCTTGAAGCGTCTCCCCTGGCTGTTGCCTCCCCCACTTCAGTAAGATGGGGTGAGATCAGATGGCAGTTGCCAGACTGTGTATCTTGGGCCTTCCAGATGTCTTTGATACTGTGGACATCGGAATCGTATTCAAAAATTTCTGCTGTTGGACCCTGCAGGTTGGCTATCAACTGTGTGGCCTATTCTTCTGCTGACCACTGGTTGTGAGTGGCTGTGAATTGCCGGCAGAAGACTCCAAAGGTTGACATCCCGCCATATTTGGGTGGCTTTGACGCATGCCAATGTTGTGTTGTGTGTTGAAGCCTCGGTATTGTAGTTCTTGAGTTTTTCACCGAGTATCACTTGCATCATGGCATTTAGTCTAATTGGCTCTGCCATCGATCCTTCCTTCAAGAATGTTAAGGCATTTCCCGACATAATCCAGGGCGTTAACATGTTGGCCGAGGTCTTCCACATCTTTCCTCAAACCAGTCAGTTGCTCGTCAATAACTCCATCTTCATTTTCTCCATCTCAGATTCGATTTTTGCCTCCATCTTTTCCATTCCCTAATTCATTTCCATTTTCATTTCTACCACCATGAAGTTCACTGCTGTTACTTCATTTCCTATCTTGTCCACTCCAGATTTCATCTGTTCCATTCTGGAGTTTATGTTATTTATTTCTGTTTTAATTTCTGTCTTCAACTCGCCCATTCTGGAATTCATTCCTATCTTCATCTTGTCCTTTCTGGAATTCATTCCTGTCTTCAGTTTGTCCATTCTGGAATTCATTCCCGTCTCCAGTTTGTCCATTATAGAAGTCATTCCATCTCCATTTTGTCCATTTGGGCTAATAATTCTTTCCTCATCTCCCTCATCGTGACTCTTACATTACAACTGCTGACAACGATGTGACAAAGTGGCAATTCAATGAATCCCACTTCCTGACACCAGAGTAACAAATAAGAAAACACCAGTTATTGCTAATCACACTTTATTGCCTTCTAGTCAGTGTAGCACTAACGTTACACTTAGATCACTTTTGTACAAACTAGAGCAAAAGAACAACTGTCGAATTGAATCACAATAAAGAACTGTCAGATTATGACTCTCACTGAACTATACTTGGCACAATTCACAAGCACTGTCCACTGAACGCTTCGTCAATGTTTTACTAACTCACTCTGCACTTAACAGCTCCTTATGTAGGTCTTTACACAAGAAAGGTTCTGGAAGTAGAATGGTCGAGTGGTTTGGGAGGAACAATCTAGATGGGAAAACAACATAATAGCTACTGTTTCCTAGTGTTGTATTGTCCAGTCGGTGGATAGGTCTTTAGCGCAGGTAGGAGCTGGGTCCCCTTCCTAGAGTAGGTAATTAGTTACAGGCATGACAGTATCAAAATGTTGGCAAATGGAAGAAACAGCGGCCTCTACAAGCACTGGAGCATAATGACTTATAATTGCTCATAGAGGCAGTGAGTAAGGTTTTGTGGATGATGCTTACCGATTTTTAATTCAGATCAAAAGTCGATGGAAATCCAGCTGCTTCCAGCTCATTCTTCTCCAAATGTCATTAATGGACAATGCCAAATATCACTGCAATGAAAGCGATACAATCCTGACTCATGCGTGATAGCTGATATTAGTCGGTGGTTACAACTACATGGGACTGCAACTGAAATTGATATGCTAAAAAGCAAAGCTGAGCTTATTACAACTCAAAGCATCCCTTATGGAAAGACATTCCAATTGAACTGATTTGGGGGAACATTAAAGAACTTATTGCGTTGCAGTCAATTTGAACTTTTTCATGAATATATACTCCTGGAAAATGGAGGAACTGCAAACATATGTATGCAAAAGAACAGAAATACTGATAGTAATATGCTGAGAAACAGATAGCGTTATGAAGAGCTGTTTGAGGCGAAGAAGATTGCAATTGCAGCAACAGTGACAATGATTAACCGTGCACAGCCAGTAGACAACTGTACAGGGCCGCAAAGAGGAAAGGAAAGCAGCAATGAAGGAAGCCAAGCAGCAACAGTGAGCCCCACCTCCAGCATTCTTTGTTACATGGTATCCCTAGCAGTAGTGGTACTATTCCAGTAAGCAATAGTAACCATACAAAATATCAAGAACCATATCCAAGAAATTTTTTGACACTTTGGTTTAACAAAAGAAGTAACAAAAATGCAACTTTTATGAGTACAAAATGGAAATTGAAATGCATAGTATAGGCATAGCAGATAGAAGAGAAGTGTGAGCTCTCCCGAGAGTTTACTGCATGATCAGTGGTCCCGTGGCAACTGACCAAAACTGTGGCGTGGCGATCACAGTTGCCTCAAAATGCTGCCGAGCTGCCTATGTGATTCAGAAGTGCAGACAATTTTATACGTATGCGTTGTGTGTTGTGAGTAATTATATAACTTGTGAAATTGCTTCTAAGTTTGTCCATAAATGTGCGTGTTCTTCAAAATGTTAGTTTCAAGCAACATCAATAATTGATTAAAAATGCCAACTTGTTTTGTACCCGGGTGTCGTTCAGGATACAGAAACTGCTCAGAAGCTAGACATTTTTTACTCCTCCTAAAGATAAAAATCTGTTTTACAAATGGGAAAAGTCTATTCCTAGCAAAGACACTAAATTATCTGTTAAATCTAGTATTTGTGACAAACATTTTCTAGAGGACTAGTTGAAATCCCTAGAATTAAGTGGCGGTTAAAGCCAGGGGCAATTCCCTGTATATATCCTAATTTACTCAGCTACTTAACTACAATGCATAAATCCTGAAAATCTGCACAAAACAGAGACAAAAAATTACTGAAAAAGCAATATTCAACAATCAGTAAATTACCAGATGCAGGATCCAGTCAACCAGTTCTTATTTCAAATGACAATGAGGAAATCACAGAAAACAGTTGTAATTCCTTAAAAGACACAAACACAAGTGTCAATAATGAAATTGCTACACTGAAGAAAAGAATTAAAAACCTAAATGGAAATTTAGTTAGAACTAAAACCCTGCTATCTAAAGAAAGGGCTAAATTAAAAAAAGTAGAAAAGAAATTCGCTACTAATTGTTGCGAACATAAACACAGTTTAAATTATTTAAGTAAAAAACAAAAGCTGGTTCTAGATACAATGCTTAATGTCAGACGAGCTGGAAGGGGATGCGTTACACCAATGAATTTCTATGTTATTTAAAATTAAAGGTTATAGACATTGCTTAACACATGAATTACTGGCCCCGCCTTCTGAAGCCCATTTAAGGAAATTATCTAAAGGAATAAAGTGCACATATGGTATAAATAACAATGCTCTAAATGCAATTTCTACTACATTCAGTCACGAAGAAGATGCAAACAAGCGTCTTGGAGTTGTAATATTTGATGAAGTCAAATTAAGAGAAGAAGTTAGGTTCAATTGTAGCTCACGAAAAGTGGACGGATTCGTGAATCTAGGTGAACACACTCCTGACAAATTCTATGGCTACCCATGCTTTAGTTTTTATGTTTGTTCCCTTACTACATAATTGGAGCCAACCAGTAGCGATTTATGCAAGTAGAAATGCTACACCCAGTGATATACTAGCTAAGCTCCTTACAGAAGTAATTATCCAGTTAGAAAACTCAGGGATAAGAACTGTTGATTTCACTAGTGATGGAAGTCAATAAAACAAAAAAGTATGGAAAAATTTAGGAATAGGAGCAACATGTGAAAATGTACAATGTAGTATCCAGCACCCACTTGATGAGAAAAGAAGAATATGGGCTTTTTCCGATTGCGTCCACATAATAAAATGCATGAGAAAGTATTTTCATGATAAGGTGGATGTCTTACATAGAAATAAGAGCATCCAATATAATTTTTATAGATATATTTATGAAGCTGACAATTCTAAATTTTCTTCTTAGAGTTTGCCCGAAATTGACCTCATCCCACATAGACCCCACCTATTTTCAGAGAATGAATGTGAGACTGTTTTCAATTGTTCAGTAACAGCACTGCAAATGGCATTGAATTCTTCAGGAAAATTAATTTTAAAAAATTTAAGGGAAGCAAAAATTACAGAACTATTCACAAGAGATGTAAATAATCTTGTAGATGCATTAAACTCCACAGTTCCAATTAAAGCACTCTATTAAAATTCACAACCTCAGAGTACTAAAACATTTCTTTTGCATAATAACGTTTGAAAATAACACATTCTGCTCAACTAGGACAATGGAATCTCTTAGTCACCTTAAAAAGTACTTTGGAAGTGTCCGAGTATTTATGGAATAGAGGATTTGCATACGTCTTAACAGCAAAATTCAATCAAGACCCCCTGGAATTATGTGTTCGAGCTGTGATGACCATCCTTCCACAGTTGACTTTTTACATTTACATATGCTACAGGCTGTGTATGTCCCTGTAAAACTTGCACTGTCAAATGCTGCTAATTGTGAGAATAAAGTGGAGCCACCACTTACATCTTTTATGAATCAAATTCGTATACTGGCAAAACAAACTGAGCAAAAAAACCGTGAGCTGTTGGATTTTGTTGGAAACAAAATAAAGAACAAAACTAAAATAGTTGACTGGTAAAGTAAAGTTCCCGAACTCTATGAGGACAGTATTTCTAAAAGATGTTTAGTACAAAAA
Organism: Tenodera sinensis; assembly: GCA_030765045.1. Classification (NCBI taxonomy): domain Eukaryota; kingdom Metazoa; phylum Arthropoda; class Insecta; order Mantodea; family Mantidae; genus Tenodera; species Tenodera sinensis. The sequence goes on along the minus strand of CM060966.1, from coordinate 66,874,370 downwards.
AATGCTTGAAAAACTTAGTTGTAAAACCTGTGCCTCTACTATGTCCACCTATCTACCCTCTGACACACCCTAAAAAATCATCGGTGTTTAACCTACCCCTCTGAATGTGTGGTTAATATTCTTTTGCAAGTCAAGGCTATTTTGGAGAAGAAAATGTGCTCATCTGAAAGTTTGTGGAGTGATATATTTTACGAGTGCTTAGATAACATAGACGAAATCATATTAGGGCCCAGTGGAATAGGATACTGCATGGAACACAACTGGATTTAGTTGGAAAGTTAACACTACATTACATGAAGTGTCGCTTCTTTTTTCGTACCAAGGAAATCAGCAGAGAAATGACGTCATCGAAGTCAGCAAAATCAACACGTAAACTCTCCAAGGTCTCCTACATCTAATTTCGCGGTGAGTTTCGATATTTTATATACGTAACATACATAATTTGCATTATGGTTTAATTTTTCAGCGTAAATTCATGTAAGCCGATATTTCCCATTGTTCTTCATTAATTATAACACCCATTATTGTAAAATAGCATCCTATATTGTGTCAAGGAAAGACGATGTTTCAGAACAGTACTTCAAATATTTGTGCTTACGATTTTAGGTATTTAAAATGCTAATTGATAATCGTGAACTAAAGTAAAGCGACTGCAACACCAGTGCCATCTTGTGAGCGAACCATAGTAACTCCCGAAGAGCTCACACTTTCTCTTCTATCCGCTATGGTATAGGGTTACCAGATATCCAGAAATTCCCAGACATGTCCTACATTTTAACCATTTTCCGGCATCTGGGGGCAATTTTTGAAAAGCCTCTGATGTCCTACATTTTCAGAAACAAGCAGTGGTCATTATAAAGTGCATTGGCAACTGGGAAAATAGAAATGAATAATTGGTTATTAGCTGCAACTACAACTCGCTATGGTAACAGAGCTACACCGGCTACAGTTAAAGATAGATTAGCAACGCAGCATTTACACTCAGAGGCAAAAGGTTGTTATGCTGTGGAGGCAAAGCAACACAATACTAATGTTGAAAGAGTATTTTCACTAATAAGAGCACAGTGGACAGATGAAAGGAACAGATTATGTATTGATTCAGTTAGACATCTTAGTGAAGTGAGTTATTGTCCAGTTGATAATGGAGGAAAGTTAACCTCCGAAACGCGTTCCGGAAAATTATAATATAAGTATTGTTTAGAGTTATTAATTGACTCACCTTTTAAGTTAATCAGTTTTAGAAACTTCAGTTGTGTGGAATTTCTTGATTATATTTCAAACAAGCTAGATGTTTTGCACAAGATTACTTCTTCAGAGAAGTATAACTGACTGCTCATGATTACATTTAATACTATATGTTTCACGATTTAAAAAAAAATTTATATATAAAAGTGTGTATGCCTATAAATAGCATTTAAATAATATTATTTTTATATTGACTGACAATGTCCTACATTTTTTACCATTGTATCCCACATTGTTTACCATTGTGTTCTAGATTTCCATAAAATAATCTGGTGACCTTAGCATAGTATGTTGTGAAGATTTCCTAATTAGTGATTTTAAGCATTATCTAAACAATGAATTGTTGGAGTCACAAGCAGCAAGATCCACACAAGTGGACATATCTATGTGTGTGTGCGTGTGAGAGAGAGAGAGAGAGTGAGTGAGTGAGTGAGGAGGAGGGAGAGCGAGGAGAAATATGCTCCACTCTTGGTTAACATGGGCATTGTTAATGTTAAGTCGATTAATAACATTAAACAACACTTACGTTAGAATTTCCCTGAATACGTTTCAGAGGGCCATTTTCCTCCATTATCAACTGGACATCAACTTGTTCTCTGTGGCTGGCAATGTCTCCTCTGAGGTCTCCTATGGTGGTGGTTCAAGGAACTTGCCAAATATATCTTTCTGGGGAATGTCGAAATTGAACACTGTTTCTATTTTTCAAAATGAAGATCTGTTCCCATGTGGACAGCTCATGTTTTCCTGTTGTGTTTGAGAAGTTTCGGTTCTGGATTTTTGCTGATTTTTTTGTCCAAAATTGGGTGGCAACTGCTATTTATCTGTTTTTTGTTTCTGAAGTGTCCCTTGGATCTTGTTTCTAAATTCCTTTTGGTTTTTCCTATATAAACTTGATTACAGTCACTGCAATTTGGTATACACCAATTTTTTTACTAGGTGGGATGGCATCTTTGATGTTTGAGCTTAGTAGATTTTTCAAACTGCGTAGGCTTTCACAGCCGGCCGGTGTCGTTATATAGAAACTGATTATCCGGGCTTGTGGGCCGTGGTCTAGTCAGGAAACTCCTTCCAGACGTTTCGTCCGAAGCTGCGTCGAACATCCTCAGTGGCGTTGCCGTAACACTGGTAGTCTCGGCAATGACTGACACGAAGCCTTTTGGCTTCACAGACTTTATACGTTTGGCGTGGAGCTAGTTCTTGGTTGCTCCGGTCTTGGCTTATTGGTATGGCTGCTGCGGGGGCTGGGTTGCTGCTTCTATTGTCTATGCTTGATGTTGAGGCTGTTGGCGGCGTATGGTCCTGGATTTGTTGACGGTCAGGTTTCCTGCGTGCCTTTTGTAATGCTGGATGCCAGGCTTTATTTAGGCGTTTGGTTTCTTCCTTTCTATTGAAGTTGTTATGTTTGTAGATCTCTATAGCTTCTCAACTTAAACAGGTGTAATAATGTACTGTGGAAGATAGGACCGCTGTGTCTGCATACTGTATAATGTGTTCCCCTGGCGCTAGTAGTACGTGTTCTGCGACTGCAGACTTTTCGGTTTGTCCCAAACGGCAGCACCTCTTGTGTTCCGTAATGCATGTGTTTACCGTACGTTGAGTGGTCCCTATATACACAGAGCCACATGAGCAGGGAATTTGGTAAACACCCGCAGACGAGAGTGGTTCTTTTGGATCCTTGGTTGAACGTAGCATGTTCCGTACTTGCTGTGTGGGTTTGTAGATGGCCTGGATGTCGTGTTTTTTGAGAATTTTCCCAATGCGATCGGTGACACTTTTGATGAATGGCAGATATACTTTATTCTTCTTTTTCAGGTCAATTTGTTCCGGGGTTGGCAGGGGCTTCTTTCTAGGGCGTATGGCACGTTTAACTTCCTGGCTGGTGTAACCGTTGGACTGCAATGCACTGTTAATGTGAGAAAGTTCCAGGTTGAGTAAGTGTGGTTGGCAGATGCGGTTAGCACGATCTACTATAGGGAGCACGAAATAAGAAGGCACATGAGTAGCTCCAATCCCTACTCAGCTATGGAGCACTGTTGCCGGATCATATCGCTATGCGAAAGAAAGAGAGGGGAGATATGCACGTGAGCGTTACCGGTAGACAGCAACGAGGACGGTGAAGGATTGCAAGGTGCACAATTAAAACCTGTCAGAACAATTTGTCTCTTGAAAATAAGACAATAGGTTCTCTAATCCTGTAATTTGCTTCAAATATAAATTCCTCATCCAAGCAGATAATTTTCATTTGCAATCTAATGTTTCAACGGAGTTCATATCTTTCAAGTTGAAAATTGGGTCTAGGTGATAAAATATTACAATGTTGAGTTTTTAGTTTTTTTATTATATCCGATTCTCTAGGAAACGTTTTCGTGTAAATATTTTTGTTATCAGAGTGAAAATGAGAATTACGTGACGGTTTGAATACCGTATTTTATCGCGTAATTCCCCCTCCCCCCCTTTTTTTTCTAAAAAAATTTGTTTGAAGACACTGGGGAGGAAATTATGCGAGTGGTGCTTCTAGGAATTCAGAAAGGAAGGGAAACCATGTAGTATTATGTAAAAGTTATATAGGTAAACAGTAATTTGTGAATGAGCTGGATACATACCACGGTTTCATTGGACCTACAATGTATTGTTTAATTGTTTCTTTTCTCTGACTATTCTGCGGTCTCACTTTCGTCACTATCATCACTATTTTTATTTATATCTGGCTCAGATAACACATCTTCATGTTCACTATTCCACTACATGTCGCCAGAACCATTAATGGCACAACAAATACCAGTTTTTTCTTTAACTCTTCTTAACAATATGACGACTTGTAACAAACTGACTTCGAAACACGTCTGCAACTTCACATTTCAATTTTACGTACGTTGTGACAATGACAATACGAATATTTTTGTGGCCAACAATGCGTTCATTGTTGTCCGTTAAAGGCACCGCTGCGTCCATTGTTGTCATTATCAAGTCATTTGAAGGCTGCTCCAATATGAACGAACCAGGAGAGGGAATTATGCAATGTTTAATAGGTAAATAATTTTTAGTGATGAAAAATCATAGGGGAGGGAAATATGCGAGGGTGGGGGGGGGCTTATGCAATAAAATACAGTAAATCTAAACGGAGGTCGTAGTTGCGCAATTTGAGGCATTTTCTGATAAGTATTTCTCATATTTTTTTTTTTTTTTTTTCATTTTTTCTAAGTGTCTATACAGAGTTTCTGCACATATGTTAATGAGTTTCTATGTTAGGTATTCCAAGTGAAAATCTACATAATTTAGCAACAAATACCTAAGCACAATTTCAAGCCACCTTTTACGAGTAATATTCCAGTGTGGCCTTCTCGGTTGTGTATTTTAGACATTTCAGCACTTAAAATGCTCCTTACAATGCAATTTGTAAGTTATCAGAGCAAAGCTCAGGAAATAGTTTCCCCAATATGTGCCAACCAGAATTTGCTATGCGGTTATTAATATAAGGCAGGTATATTAGGCTAACATGTTCATCAAAGTGTATATTATATTACATATAGCAAAAGCGGAAACTCGCCATTGAACAAAATATCTTTTTTAAACCAGCTGCGTGAAGACTATTTTTAGAAAACTTATTTTATAGCTCAGTAAGAAATATAAATATGCAATGTTGATTAAAAATTGTGAATATTGTATCGCAAAGATAATTTGCCATAAAATAGCTTACATTTTTGGTTTAAAACATGTAATCCAGGAATAACTTAACATATATGCACCAAGCTTTGAAGCCCACTTCTTTATACAGATTCAGCAGTACATCTTTCTGAAAGTCGTCCAGATCCAAAACCCATTTTCCTGTCTTATGGTGTTTTCCGTGGGATTTAAACAAGTGCCGCCCGGATTCAGTAGAGGTCATTTTACCTTGTTACACTATGCGCGACACTGAATGTTCACTTATGTGCATGCGCATGCTTTAGCCGTTAGCGCCCAGCTCTATTTAAATACAATGTTCGGATGCACTTCTTATGAGGACAATTCTTTTAAAATAGTGCAAATACTGAAAATAATAGCCCGCGCTTCTGAATGCAACACTTTCCCTTTTGATTTACTCGTATGTAAGCCGCTTGTACCAGGCTTTGATAATACCATGTTTCTTAGCAACAAAACGAGTTATAGTAATTATAAGACACAGGTAACACTGTGACACTATGTCAGACATGGAACACGCATTAAGAATAAACTATACCTTGTTCCACTCTTAGAAGACAGTATGGAGTTAAATGGGATATATCTGTCTCTATCTAGCGCATACAAGTTGCCATTAGCCTCGTCCTTCTCTACCTTCGCGCTGTTGCCAGGTTCCTAATAGCATGGTATAAATATTCAGTTGTTATAAATTTCAGGTTTGAACACATTATCCTACGCAGAATTTTTTTCTCTATTAGTTTATATCCTTTTTAGAGTCATTATACATTTCTATAGGCCCATATTCCTTCAAAAAACATGTTTTTCAATAGAAGCCTGATATGTGCTGTTTCTATACTCATCACGCACTAACAAACTAACTGCTAGAATGCGTCTATATTTTGTTCTTAGGTAGAGTAAACTATAGTGCTACTACCAGCCCACTTTGAATTCTCTATGTTTACTCAGTTAAATGTTACAATTTTTTAAATTAAATGTTTTCGGAAAATTTTATACCTGTGCACTGCAAAAGTTACGCAGTATGAAACTTTTTTGTTATTGAGTTTACATCAGGCAACCAGCAAGAACAAATGTTGACGAGGGTTGGAGAAAGTTTTTAAAATAAACCAAAAGACTATAACCTCTTTCTTTTATCCAGTAAGACAAATAAAAGGTATTCATCTATTCAGCGTATTCTCGCAACAGGCTTGACACAGAAGATAGTATAAGGAGCAGCACTAGCATTAGTTCGAAAGAAGTCGGTGTGTAACTGTGTGGAATCTATGAGCTGTTATTGCGTTATTTGTTTAATAGTTTCATAAATATTTGTAGTTATGGAGGGGCAAGCTAGGAAGAGACGATATGTTGGTAAATTAAGAAGTGAGGAACGCCAAATAATTATGAAGGTGTTAGATTATTTTTGAAGTAAAATGTGTGTAAGTAAGGCAGTAAAAGAAACAGCTAAGGCTATCGGGTATTCAGAAGCAGTAGATAGGATTAAAAAGGAAGTAATGAAAGGACCTCTAAGTATGCCATCGAAAAAGAAAGCAAAAAGGGCGGGGAAAAAAAGAAGTGTATAGGGAATAGTGCAATGTGGAGTGCGGCGAATTGTTCATTCTTTACTGTTTGCAAATATTCAACCCACGCTGAATATAATTTTGTCACGGCTCAACAGTGATGAGACCCTACCAAATTTCTCAAGGGCCACTCTAAGTCGGTTCTTACATGATTTGGGGTCCGAATATGAAAGAAGGGGTAACAAGTGCATATTAATAGAAAGAGACGATATCGATATCATCAGATGGCGACATAAATATCTAAAAGACGTAAAAAGGTTTAGGGACCAGGGGAAATCAATTGTTTATACAGACGAGTAATTTGTAAATTTAGGTCATACAGTAACAAAGGCATGGAGGGATACCAAAGTTAAAAGTGTCTGTCAAGCAGCAATTGAAGGACTAAGTACAGGACTCGGCTACCTCGGGATCGCGCGCAGAGAAAGATTCGCAAGTTCTAGTACATGTTGCAACACTGCGCTCCATTTAACGTGTACTGTCTTCTAAGGGTGGAACGCGCTTTAGGTTCTTTTTCCTTTCCTGCAGACATCTCATTCCTTGAGAAGAAAGATTTGAGACAATAAATAAACAATTATTATGATGCAAGGCAAGTGTCGTTTGCTATCGCTTAACGCAGCGTTTCTTCAATCACTCATATCTTGGGCTACAGGCCACCTAAAATATTGCTTCTTGGACAGTAAGCTTCAACATTTCTAGCTCTTTACAATGGATTTCTTTGTAATAATGAGCCGTTGCTGGATTTGATGAGCACAAAGAGAAAAGTGAAAAGCAAATATTGCGCTAGACAGCGCGTTACCGAACTGGGCAACGTAGCCTCTCTAGGATTGGCTACTTGCTCTCACACACCTTCTTCTAGCGCCACCTCATGTGCCCTCTTATTCTGTACGGCTTATAGCGTTTTTATGACAGCCCTTTTTTGACCGGGATGGTGGTTGGAGAGCTTGTGTAGGTACTGGTCTGTGTGTGTAGGTTTGCGGTAGACTGTGTGAGAGAGCGTGCCATCAGGCATCCTGGATAAGAGTACGTCCACAAACGGCAATTGTCCATTGTTCTCCATTTCCATAGTGATTAGATTTTTTTATAGGGTAATGGTTGACTGGTGCTAGATGAATGTTATGTTCTTTGAAAACTTTTTAAACTTTTTTGAATTTATCAAAAGTCATGGGTAGTACATGCATTTTATGAATGTCAATTTTGTTTGTGTTGCTGTTCAGAGTTGTAGTTTCTTTGAGCAACTTCTTTGTTTCTGCTAATTTCACTTTTTTATCCACTAATGATTTGGGGAGGCCGTTCTTTGCACTATTTCATTTTATTATATTCTGCTTTGTATTCACCTGTTGAGAGGAGGGATGTTCACCAATCTGTGTGTTAGTTTGTGACCTCCTGGGAACAAGATCCAAGGAACACTTCCGAAACTTACAAAACAAAGACATATCAGCAGTTGCCACCCACAGGACACTTCAGAAACATAAAAAACAGATAAATCTGCAGTTTCCACCCACCTTTGGACATGAAATCACAACATAAATCCAGAACCAAAACTTCTCAAACCACAATGGAAAAACAAGAGCTATCCACAGGGGAACAAATCTTCATTTTGAAAAACAGAAACAGAGCGTTCAATTTCGACATTCCCCAAAAAGGTATGTTCATCATATTTCTTCAACCACCACCAGACATCTCAGAAAAAACGTTGCCAACAACATCAGAGCCAGTGTGAAAGAACCATTCAGTTATTACAATTTAATACTTAACACAAAGTATTATCTATTTTTACTTTAACACGTGCAGAGAAGGTATTGCATTCCACGTTTTGAGGTCCCCTGAATCCAAATGAAGCTTTCTAGAGTGTGAGAGAAAGAGAGAACAGCAAAAATGTTGTCTTTTAAATAGAAACTTGGTATTGCAGCTCAGCATTTCAAAGATGTGATACAAATATTTCCCCACTGCAAACCAATCCTTTATATCGAACACTTCCCAAAAATTTTGATTTGGAGACAAATGAAGTGTGTATCTTGAATTTTCTGGGAATGTCCACAGAAGTCCTCTTCATTACAGATTATTTTTGCGTAACTGGTAAACTGCAAGAATACACAATAAATTTAAATGTCATTAAGACACAATTTATGTCCAATACATTTTTCCTCTCCTGTGGGGTGAACTGCTTCAGAGATATTCCTTATTTGCTTGGATTTTCCAAACTTATACTTTTCTCAAATGGGGAGTCATTCATTTTTTATCTCTTGGCCATGCAAAGAGAGAAGAATTTCAAAGGCATCCCATAATAAGCAGCTTTAGAAGATTGACTATCATGTAAACCCTATATATATTCCACTTGCATCTACAAGAAAATTTAACATAAGAATTTCTGCAAATGTTTACCTTGATTACCAGGTAGAAGTATTGGTAAAATAATCTGTACAAGAGTGAGAAAATCATGTGAGTAAAACATATCAGATACTTTAAATATAACATTCAGTTATGTTTGTGCTACTTCTCATTTTACTGTCCAATATAACCATTTATCCCCATCCCCGAAGCACATGCACTATTTTAAAGTTTAATTTATATTTTCTCTACTATGAACAGTAAGTACAGGAAGTATTGTATTCGACCCACAATTTTGATATCCAGATTTCACCAGAAATATATGTTTTGAAGCCTCCTCAATCCAAAAAATCTGATGTGTTGCACTCACATGACTTTCACTACTCTTGTATTAACCATTCTTACAAACTCTTATTCCTATATCTTCTTTCTTGTTAGTTAAGATAAACATTTGTACAAATTACCTTATTGTTTATTTCCTTGTAGGTGCAAGGGGAATATTAGAATACAATAGGCTTTGTGCAATAGTCAAATCTTTTAAAGCTTTGAGATTCCGTTCTATTTGCACACTTATATTATAAAAAAATGAACGATGTTCCGTTTCATGAAAGTTTTAAAGTTTTCGGAAACTCACACACATAACAAGGAATATCTCTGAAATGGTTCACCCTACAAGAAAATTTATTGAGACATAAATTGTGTATTTTAGCAAGATCTACATTTTTTGTCTTACAAGCAGACATTCTGATGGGGCAGTAGAAAACTGTAATTGTTCTATTTGATGGTGTTCGCTGTTTAAAAGTGATTGCTTCAACAAATTTTGGCCAGATTTCACTGGAAATACAATACATAATAAAGTAAAAATGAACATATATACAATAACACTCAGGGGTCTCCGTCTAGGGGATTTGTGAATAGCGACCACAAGGTACCCAAGCTGAGCAGAACATTACTTCCACATACTGATGTTTTGCTCCTCACTGTAACTTTTCTATCTGACCTTACCTTGGTCATCTCTTGTTCTCTTCCGACCCCGATGCTATTAGGGTTCCTGAGGGCTAGGGAGTCTTTATTTTTCCAACCTCTTCATTTCTCTAATTTCTCTATAAAATCTTAACCCCTAACATGCTGACCTGTCATGGCATGTAATACGTCCTCTGATTGGTAATCAGAGGATATGGTCGGTGAATTTATTTTTATAACTCTCCCGGTCAGGTCAGTGAGACCCGTAAACCAACGACAGGTGTGGTCCTCCAGACATTCTAGGGGGTTGTGAGAGAGCGATGTGACTGCCAAAACATAAAAATATGGTGCTCTCTAAACAGCGGTTACTATTACTGCTATTGCTCTCTTTATATTGGAGAGCAAGAGGATTAATGACTTCATTGTCAGAAATCCAGCATTAGCTAACAACAACATTTTTTGTATAGTATGATTTGGTCTATCTCTAACGGTTTACCAGTTATGCAAAAGTCGTCCAGAGTAAACACGACTACAGGGGTTATAGCCAGAAAATTCAAGATATACATTTCATTTGTCATAAAAATATCTCAAACATATGACATTTTAATCAAAATCGTTAGAGCCATTTCCAAGAAAATCTAAATTTTTGAAAAATGTTCCATGTAAAGGGTAGTTTAGGGTGGGGCTATTTTCTTCAAAATCTTCATGTTGTTGTTGTTTTCTAGTGCCTTGCACCTGGCAATGAAGCCATTAGCATTCGTGCTTTCCAATACTTTTGAACTGTAGTTTCTTCTGATCTTAATGCTTCACAGGTCTTCAAGTGGTCTTCATTCATTTCAAAATCTTCATGTCGCATCCTTGAAAGACATTAAACTTAAATACCAAGTTTGGTTTTTAACCGACTTTTCGTTTTTGAGTAATGCTGTCCACAGACTGACACACACACACTGACCTTTTTCTAAAAATGCCTTTTTTGGATTCAGGGTGCCTCAAAACATATATTTTCGGTGAAATCTCGACATCGAATTTTTGGGTGGAATACAATACTTTCCCTACTTAGCAGTAGAGAAAGTAAAAAGGCAGTTCTAGAAAAAAGTGTGCGAGTGTCAAGAACAAAAAGTTGGTATTTCAGTTTAATATATTTAAAAGATGTGACACTAAGATTTTGAATAAAATTCCTCCACCCGAAACTAACCCTTTGCATGGAAAATTTTTTCAAAAAATTTTTATTTTCTCAGAAATGGCTTAATGATTTTAATTAAAATGCCATGCATCCGAGATATTTTTATGGCAAATAATTTTTTATTTTTTATTTTCTCACTATAGTCTGCGTAGACCTATTTACTCTTGATGACTTTAGTATAAGTGGTGAACTGTAAGAGATAAACCAAATCTTACTATACAAAAAATGTGGATCTCGTTAAAACACAATTTATGTCCAATTTTGTGAAGTGAACCATTTCAGAGATATGTTATTTGTGTGAGTTCTGCAATACTCATACTTTTCTCAAATAAAAGGTCATTATTCACTTTATCTCTTGGGCATACAAAAAGAACTACATTTCAAAGCCTTCATTTAAAAAGATTTAAAAGCTTTAAAAGATTTGACTAATATTGAATTTTTTAAATTTTGACTTGAATTAGTAATAAGATAATTTCTGCGAAGTTCATCTCAATTAACATGAAGACAGAGGAGTAAGAGTTTGTAAGAATAGTTTGTTCAAGAGTAGAGAAAGTCATGTGAGTGCGACACATCCAGATTTTCAATTTTGTGATGCAACGTAATATAAATTGTGAGACCATTTAGGACTGGGTTGTTACACTGCTCTGGATAATGAAGGGATATGAACCTAAAAGAACTACAAGTAGGGTGAAAGTGGGCTGTTTTTTCCATGCACTATGAACAAATTGCTGTGTTTAAGGTGAAAAGTGTTTAGGTGAGAAATTATGTCAAGGAGGAGGAATGATTTTCTTCATGCTTCACGTGGAGAAATTCTTAGCAATTGGTAAGACAACAGTGGCACTGGATATACAGAAACTCCCAATTGATTGGAGATCCAAAAATTGGTCTGGATCACATTATAGGTTATGGAGGAATACTGAATGCCATTTAACAGCATAATAAGAAAACAAAAACAGAAGAAGACGAAGAAGAAGAAGTGGAAGAAGAAGAACAAAAAGAACAAGAAGAAGAACAAAAAGAAGAAGCTTCTTATTTCTTATTTGCTCTTATTTCTCAGGTTTTACTACACTAATATAAGCACAAAAGAAGCATGTGTTGTGAGCATTATTCCTTACAGTATGCTTCCAAGAGAGGTGTAAAACAGTATATTGTATGCAACAAATTATTCAAAACTCAAAAAATATTAGACACATGGTACAATTTGAAACCACAGATATGGAATGAGATATCCTTAGCTGACATTCTTATATTCATGAGACCATTAAAGCAAGGTCAATTATATCAACTTTATACCTTAATCAGTGCTGTCCAACTTTCTTATATGCTCAGGCATATTTAACTTATGCCTAAAGAAGTGCTCACCCCATCACAATCACTGTTAGGGCAAGTACCCTTCTTTTGATAAGAAAAAGGAAAAGCAATGGTTAGTGAAGCAATGAATACAGCTTTAGGTGTACAAAAACATACCTCATGTTGGACAGCCTGCCTTAAGGTGTACATTATAATAACCACATGAAATTATCCCTTTTAATGTTAAGATAATTACTCTCTATTAGGAAAAACCTATAAAACTTGTATTCAACTTGGATTCCGTATGAATATAAACTGGAATGGAAGAGATTATATGACTTTTTAAGTAGACTTCTAAGATGTATATGAAAACACTTGTGTTACTGAATGTATGTGAAAAAAATTGTGCTGGACACTTTGTGTGCAAATAATTGCTCTAACAACCAAAACTTGGAAATGGTACACAGTGAAGTACAAATAATATATTATTGCTAAATCATAAATCAAGTCAAATGCATACTGCTTCACTAAATACTACTGAACATGTTCCATAGGTGATGCTGCATGTATTACTAGCAGATTTTGAATGACTTAATAACTAAAACTAACTAACCCTGCGATGCAACAGCCCTTTTCCAGGCAAAAGCCTACTGCCCAGTCACTGCATCCCCATTTCTCCCACCACAGGTGTTATGAGTGGGGTACAGTACTGGAGGTGGGATGTATACCCTGGCAGAAATAACCTGGCACTTGACGTTACAGCTGCCTGCTGGCCGCTCTGTTGCAGCATTCCACTTATTCACTCGCTATCTGTGGACAGTGGTTCCACCATAATAAGAGGTCCACCAGTTTTATTTTATTACTTTCTCTACTGGTAAGTAGGGGAAGTATTGTATTCCACCCAAAAATTCAATGTCGAGATTTCACCGGAAATATATATTTTGAGAACCTCTTAATCCAAAAAAAAGCATTTTTAGAAAAAGGTCTGTGTGTGTGTCTGTGGACAGCATAACTCAAAAACAAAAGCTGGTTAAAAACCTAAGTTGGTATTTAAGTTTATGTCATTCAAGGATGCAACACGAAGATTTTGAAGAAAACAGCCCCACTCTAAACTACCCTTTACAAGGAACATTTTTCAAAAATTTTGATTTTCTTGAAAATGGCTCTAACGATTTTGATTAAAATGCCATATGTTTGAGATATTTTGATGACAAATAAAACGTATATCATGAATTTTCTGGCTATAGCCCCTGTAGTCATATTTACTCTGGACAAATTTTGAATAACTGGTAAACCGTTAGAGATAGACCAAATCATACTACACAAAACATGTAGATCTTGCTGAAATACATAATTTATGTCTCAATAAATTTTCTTGTAGGGTGAACCATTTCGGAGATATTCCTTGTTATGTGTGTGAGTTTCTGAAAACTTAAAACTTCCGTGAAATGGAACATTGTTGTTCATTTTTTTATATGTTAAGTGTGCAAAGAGAACGGAATCTCAAAGCTTTAAAAGATTTGACTATCACACAAAGTATTCTAGTATTCCCCTTGCACCCACAAGGAAATAAGCAATGTTTATTTCAACTAACACGGAGGTGAGTGAGTGAATGTGTAGGGTTTAATGGCCCGTCGATAACGAGCTCATTTGGGCCAACACAAAGAAGATCTAGAAATAAGAGAGGTAGAACTGGAACTTAAAAATTCAATGCCACAGCTGGGATTTGAACCATAGACTCTCTGCTTACCAGGATGGTGCTCTAGTCATTAAGCTACTGTGACAACCTGCCAGAATGACTATGGGTGGTATAAATAAAAGCAAGCAATAGCTTTTTCTCACTAATTCGGAGCAAGAGGTTGGTTTCGTATAAATAAAAACCTTCTCCTCCATCTCCTTGCAAGCTAAAGCTTCCAGACCTTGACCGCGGAGCTACTGCTCGCAAAATGGTATAAATAAAAACCTGCTTTCCTCGCTCCGACGGAGCTTTTGCTGGCTTTTTCTGAGGTAGCTCTGTAGGTACCTCAGCTTGCTCAATCAGTCAGTACCATGGCCAGGATTTCCTGCTCTCACTGTATTAAAACAACTAGCTTATTGCCAATTAGTTTCAAATCACTTTCGGACTTAATTCTTGTTTTTAAGTATTTGTATTGTATTAGTATTTGCATCTTGCTGATGGATGTTTTAAACTCTTCCTCCAATTGTTGCTTTACTGTAGCTACTGCTAAACGTTTGCGCTTACTTTCTGACAACTGTGCTTTTAATAGAATGTCTTGATTTTCCTTTAATAGATGAACAAAGCGCCTCATAAATACACCGCTTTCTTCAACCATGGTGACTGAAATACGTGTTGTAAAATATAAACTCTACTCTTGGAGATATTTGCTGCTATATCAGCTCCGATGATACAAGGACATTTTTCTGAGGTGTTATGATCAAGCCTGGTTAGAATGCGAATGATGTCATAGTGATCCACTTTCATTACCGGAAACCTGATAATGGAATCAAAACATATACGAACGTGCTTATACAAACATGCAGCAAGTATAAAGAGCATAATGCTCGTACAAATCAAGGTCGAGTTATATCTATAAAATAAGCCTATATGAAACTCTTTCACAAAGTAGGTATAGCTTTAATTCAGGTAACACTTTTAAAATCTTAGAATTGCCTATTTTGATGTTCCATAAATTGTCATTGCCCAGTTCTAGAGCAGATCAACAGAACACCAGTAAAAGTAATCTTTCAGTATATCACTTGTAATAGACGCAGGGCATCAAATTATGGGAATCTGGGTTTAAATTTATAAAAGGATAATCGCCATGTGTTGGAAGTTCGGATCAATCCCAATTACTGTTTCATTTATCCCTGCCCCCCCCCCCCCCAAAAAAAAAGAAATTGACGTAAACTGTATGCTTTAATTATATACACATTTTTGTGTAGTAAGACTTCCCCTATCTCCTACAGTTTATTAGTTATACAAATGTGATTCAGAATGAAAAGGGCTTCACAGGCTATTCCCCCGAAATTACAGGTATACCTACATTTCAATTGTCATGTAAATATCTTAACATATGTCATTTTAATCAAAATACGAGTACAGTGGCTATTTTTGAGAAAATTAAAAATTAGGAATGTTTATCCATGTAAAAGTTAGTTTTGGATGGAGGGTTTCCATAAAGTCGTACTCTTGGAGATTACTGAACTTCAATACGAAATTTGGTTTTTATAAGCGCCTTCTGATGTTCACACTTACACACATACAGGCATGCACACCTAGGTCTCTCTCTCTTCATTCAGAAAGGCTCAGAAGCTGTATTTCTGCTTTAATCTCGATATCGAATTATTGGGCGGAATGCAATAATTCCTCTACTATACGTTTAGTGGTTGAGGAACTAAAAAGTTACACAATATGTAGGGACTTGGATGCAGATATAAACAATTATAATCACATTTAAATAGAAAATGTGGACTTGCTTCCGCAGCATTTGCTTCCAGAGGGAAATGAAACACAAAGGGGACCTTTTAACTAACAATCTGTATAGATCCTAAGGTGTTGTCATCTTTCCTGCGTACGATAACGCTAAACAAAATGCTCTCATTACCAACTATAATGTAATCAAAGCGATACATTGAGTGGAATACTGTGCAAATCAAAACCGGGTTATAACTGAAGACTTTCATATAAAACCAACCCTAAATTTAAATTTCCACGAAATGAAACTTCATCCGGTATAGCTTTAATTTATGATTAAGTCTTATATAATCTTGGAATTAGTCCCCACACACTCACTCTTGGAATTAGTTATTGATAGCTTATATGTATAGATGTAAAGGATACCAGTATAACCGTGCAAACACACGAGTACAAATTATCTACTTCCATATATCAGTTGATACAAGTTTTCAATACTATAAAATTAAGAAAATCACTGATGGAATTTAGAAAGTGTATGAACGTTATAGGTGGAATGCCAGGCGAATCTTAATTTCTATTTAATTTGCCAAATCTTTACTTACGTTTTTGTTCTTTAAAATCAGTATCTCTATCAGATATAACATGAATAAGTATATGGATATTTAAATGCAGCAAATATTTAAATCCCCTCCAGACATGAAAAAGGTCACGGAGCTAAAGGTTTGTGTTGAAAGCAAGAGCTGGCGGAAGAGGGGAAGTTTTTATTTATACCAAATCACGACCTTTTGCTTATTCTCAACTTGCTTACCAGCTTCAGCTCACAAGCACTAGCTAGTTTTTATGTATACCACCCATTGAATTCTCAAACCAGTTTGTATTTCTCCCGGTAAACCACAAGGGCTTGAGAATTCAATGTCATTCTGGCAGGTTGTCACAGTAGCTTAATGGTTAGAGCACCCTCGTGGTAAGTGGAGGGTCTGTGGTTCAAATCCCAGCTGTGACATTGAATTTTACTTTCTCTACTGGTAAGTAGGGGAAGTATTGTATTTAAGTTCCAGTTCTACCTCTCAAACATTGCTCACACACGGCTTGTGTGTTTAAAAACACCAACAGTAAGTTTGTTAGCATAAATAAATAATAATAGGAATAAGAGTTTGTAAGAATGGTTAGTATGAGAGTAGAGAAAGTCATGCAAGTGCAACACATCAGATTTTTTTTCAAAGTATTCTCTTACAGCACATATCATCTCCCGGGCCTGACTTTTTAGGGTTATTCATGTACCCAATACATGCCTTTTGGCTTTACCAGGATTATAAGCCATTTGTAAACAAAATGCCATGTAACCAAGACCACTAAAATCTGTTACAAATGCAACAAAACACTGAAATATGCAGCGGTAAACTATATAAAATATATGAAATGATAAGACTACAATCCCCCTGGATACACTGCTGTATGCAATTCGTTCGCACATCATCTTCTTTCACTCTGCACTTGTTAAACAATCAAACAATACATTGTTGCGAGCGGCAAAATATGCGGAAGGCAGAAGCCAGGAATACACACACATATTGCAACATGGGTGAGTACACACCTCTGGTCACGTGATAGTCACATGGTGTATTCATAACACAAAAGGATGTGATAAGCCAAGCCCCCCTACTTGTCCCTTATGAGCCACATGAGTGACGAGGCTGTCAGGTGCCAGGTTATTTCTCCCAGGGAATAGTCAGCACCCCAGTCCCTCCCAGTCAGTTATGCAGTCTGTACAACCAGGGGCCATTACTTCACAATCAAGGAGCTCCTCAACTGGTCCCCAGGGACTTAACGAGGCTGAGAGTACCCCGGACCAGGTCTCCCAGTGGGAGAAAATCCCTAATGCCAGTACCAGGAATTGAACCTGAGTCTTCCACTTGGTAAGCAGTAGTACTACGACTGTGCTAAGGAGATGAACTGACTTAATAACTATGTGTGCAATTTTACCCACCATAATCTATATTTTGAAATTCAGCACTAAGTTGACAATGAATATAACACAACCTTATAATTACAGATATAATTATATAACATGTATTAAAATGAATTCTGTACTTACTTTTCTAGGTTTGAGTATAGTTTTGGGTTTTGCTATATCCCGTGAAGCTTCAAGTGTTGCATCTCGCTTTGTCGTGCGATCAAACATCCTAAAAAAATTGTTATAAGACCCAGTCATTATGGCTGTATCATTACCATTCCAGCAGCACTCAAATTTGTCGAAGATGCAATCGTTTTCATACAAGGAACACAACTTCGAACGCAGGTACTCGTGAACCTGAAAACAAATGCAACAATGAGCTGCTTTACAGAGAAAACACATCCTATTCCTTGTTTTTAAGAGGACCCAGGTGCTTTTTGCACAATTAATGATACTATGAAAATGCCCTCATATACCAGTCAACTAGATGAGCCCAATGAGAACTTTTCCGGTCACAGCAGATTACATATTGATTTTCCTATGTCAATCCCATGAAGATATTCGCTGAGGCAATCATGGTCTGTTAGTAATCAAACATTGCTATCGAGGCTTTTTTTGGCACTGGCCATCTTATCATGTAGATTTTCCCATTGCTTTCTGTTTTCTTGTGTTACATATTCTTTAATTTTTGTATTGTATGTTGAGTGAGTGAGTGGAAGGAGTTTAAGGGCCCGTCAACAGTTACATCATTAGGGTCCTAAGTCATATTTTAAAAACTAAAACACTCACAAAGTGATGTGATGAAAAGATGAAAGCTCAAACACAACATTAAAATAGTAAATAGTTAAAAACATTAAAATTAAAGGTGAATGCTAAAACAGTAAGGTCTGAAACATTAAAAATAAACAGTAAAAACAATACATACCAAGATCGTACTCTAAAACTGTAAAAGCAAATTCCAAGGAGTAAAACACAAGTTAAACTTGTTTTGTGAAATCAATTTCAGCAACAAATCATAGCACCACATCAACAGAGAATTGTTATCTACAATTGACTGCAGGGTAGAACCTAGACCAAGGGATTGGCATTCTCTAGTGTATTGTGGACACTCAAGCAGAACATGCGAAATGGAGAGTTGTGTGCTATACGTGTGACACACAGGGCCGGCTCACCACGCAGGTGTGTCCTATCCTCAACCGCGTTAAAACAACCTCTGACAGATGGGAATCCCTACAAGATGTCAGACAGGGTTGTATTGAGTCTTTTATTTTCTGTAGTTGAGTGCCAGTTAACATTTCCCACGACTGCTGCCAGATCAAAACCAGATGGCGACAGAAGTATCGCTGCACATCTGTGTAAGGCAGAGTATCTCTAGAAACCTTCGGCAAATGGCAGGCAGACTTAGCAGCCTCATCCATCACTTCATTGCTGGAAATATCCACATGGCCTGGGGTCCACGTAAAAACAAACTGGTATCCGTGTGGGAGCAACTGTGAAACGAGTGTCTGAATTTTCACAATTAGTGCTGACGTGCTGAGAAACTGTTACAATGCCTGTAGGAGTTGCAGCAGATCATGAAACTTCCAGGATGGAACTGCAGATAAAAAGGGCGAAATAAAATATTGCAAACAGCTCGGCGGTAAAAACGTAACTGTTGTCCGGAAGACGGTATTTATGAGCCTCACTGTTATACACAAAACTACAGCCTGTAGCACCACCCACCTGGGAACTATCAGTACTGGAGTGTAATTCCAGTAACGTCCCAGGACATCAGTGAAAAGCTGACAATGCACCGATAGAAGGGCAGTTACCTCAGCACATGTCGCAACCTCCAGGTTAAACTGGGCACGCTGTAATTGTCAAGGAAGACAGTGGCCAAGAGAACACTGTTTGACAGCAGGCATTCAGAGTGAAGTGCACTGAGCAGCTCACGAAACTGAATCCTGCTTGGGCGAGACATTGTGCTATTCCGGAGATAACGATGAGCATGTTCCAGGCGTAATACAGGGTTAAAAGAAAGGTGACCAGGGTGGGCTGCCAATCTGGCCATGTAAGAACATAATAAAAATGAGCGCTGAATAGACAGTGGAGATTTGCCAGAGTCAGCATACAGACAGCCGACACGAGTAGTGCATAAAGCCCCAGTATGATGTATGATGTTTAAAAACTGAAGTTCAAAAGCGGATACTATGCCATAAATAAAACTGCCATAATCTAGTTTGGTCTTGACCAATGCACGATACAGGCATTTTGGATGTAAGCTTCCAAGTGTGTCATATTGTTCACACTGGAGTGATGGAGACAAAAAATACACTTAACGTTGCTGAACAGGTTATTCGTCTCTAGCCACCTCACTCGGCAGCGTTAATCATCCATTCGAAGGTCTTCCAAACAACACTTGTCAGGCAAATAGGGCAGCAGCTAGAGGGAAGTGTCCGGTCTTTTCCTGGCCGAAGAGGGATGACAATGCCCACTCGCCAGGATGACGGGAAAACCTGCTGAAGTCAGATATGGTTGTAGATGTGGTTGAGGATGCAGAAAGCTGTAGCTGGAAAATGAAGCTACCATTTGTCTGTGGATGTCATCAGGACCAGGAGAAGAGCTGTGAGCAAGAGAAAGAATGTGACAGCTCTGCTTGGTAAAAGGTGTATTGCACGGTTCACTACAGTCACTGTTACAATGTAGGATTATCCACTCCATAGATTCCTTGATAAGTAGGAAAGGCTCTATCATAGCTTTGGGTTTGGCTAGTAGTAGTGAAAGAACTGGCAAGGACATTGGCGATATCCTGCTCGCTGGTGTATATGGAGCCCTGTACTGTAACAAAGGGAAAGACCATGTGGCGACACTTGCCATACATACACTGAACAGCAGTCCATACCTTCTGCGCTGAACTGCGATGGGGAAAGGAAGAGATGCAACATTCCCAGGATGTACGTTTTGTATTGCACACTACAAAGTAAGACCTTGTACGAGAATGTTTAAAAGCAATGAAATGTGCCTCTATAGGGTGTACACAGAAAACACGCTAAGCATGCTTGCATGCTTTAATAGCCAATGTATGTATTGCATATTTAATGGTGCTCAACTTCATGGTCATCAGCACCCTTATAAAGCATTTCATGGCAAAAGTCAGATATAAGCTTCAATCAAAAATAAAATTACTAGTAAAAAGGAAAATAAACATACATAAATGTACAAAACAAAGTAACAAAAGTCAAAATTAAAACAAAATGATCAATATGTCAAAAGAGTACAATAATTAGTTATCTTAATCACGTCCTCAAATTCATGTTACTCTCTGCTAAAAACATAAACTCTTTCGCCCACTTGTTAATTGTCCATTAATCATGTGTTCCATCACCTTGCAAACGCAACTGGTGAGGGAAATAGGATGGTAGATGGAGGGAAGATGACGATCCTTTCAAGCTTTTAAAATGGTAATAAGGTGGCCTCCTGCCAATTTTCTGGAACTATACTGTCAACACAAACACGATTATGGACCTTGAGCAGGAATGCCTTTCATTCAGGAGAAAGCTGCAACATTTGTAGAGGAATGCCGCCTGGTCCTGGTGTTGATAGTCGCGAAGATGATACAGAATATTCTAATTCCAACATGATGAAAATACAATTGTAATCTTTTATGTTTCTGGAATGAGACGCGAAGCCTTGAGATTTCACCTGAATTTTGATTGGAAGGAACTTAGGGGAGTAGTTATCCGAGCTAGACTCTTGAGCGAAAGCACTACCTGGCAACTTCAAATGAATAAACAACAGCTTCTGTATTGGGTGTAAAGGTTCCAGTTGACATGATCCAAGTGCCATCTAGGCATACGTGTTGAGACAGAATATGTGGACAGACCCCAAAAAGTAGGTATTTATGCAAATATTTATTGTAAATATAGTTTATTTTTCATGCTGGTAAGGATTTGTTAAGTACAGAGTGTGTTATACCATTGTTTCATTGTTAAGAATAGTATTCGTTTAATAACATCATTAATGTTTAGTAATATATTCAAATTTAATATTATAATTATAAGAATTATTTTAGATTTAATATTAGGAGTGTTGGGAGGACATCGCTTCCTCAACAATTTGGGAACTATTTAACATGTAAGATGTCATAGGAGACGCCGTAAAAAACAAGTATACGCATACGCGTATGAATACAGACGCGTTGTTATGGAATGTGCTAGATTCAATGTCTTAGCGCTCCATTAACTGAAGAGTCGTGTTTTTGAGATGTGTGAGTTAAGATGCTAAAAGTATAATTTAAAATGACAAGCAGTACGAAGAAACAGTTGAAGTCGGTCTGCATGCATAGAATGTTCATCTAAATAACACTTGTGTAATTCCCAGCGAAAAAGGTGCAAATAAAAGATTGTGAAAAAGTTTTATCCTGTGTCCACGTTATTTCACCCTGTACCACGACCCGAGATAACAAGAGAGTCAAAAGCTCAGCACCTTCACCATAGCTTTATTGAAAAACTGCACCAGTAAGAACAAATTAGAAACTAAAAACTTCACTTATCTTACTTTAGAATCTTGTTGCTTCACTGTTAATAGCTTCAATTTTCTTAATTAACTGCACCAGTGTTAAATATGTATCATGTGTTAGGAGTCTAATAAGACACAGAAAGTGCTGGATGAGGTACAATAGTTGTGCGCAAAGCTAAAACAAGCTAAAGATATGATACAATGCTTGAAAGAAGAAATTAAAAGGTTAAAAATGCAAGACGAGCAGACACAAAGGAAACCATGTTTACTTATAGGAGACTCAACAATAAAGCATGTCGAGAAACACTGTACAGCATTGAGCGTGGAGTGCTTCCCAAGAATACAAACGGAGCAAATGAAGCGGGCTGCAGAACAGACACATCTGGAAACTGTTACTGTACACATGGGATCAAATAATCTGAAGCGAAACACAGACCACATAATGGGAGACATGTACATTTTGGCTACAACAGTGAAAAGTAAATTTTCAGCTGCTAAAATAATTTTAAGTGGTGTTATACAACGCATAGACATAAACTGGTGCAAGGTGGGCCAAGTTAATGACTCTTTCCAATGGATGGCAGAACAACTGGGACTTCTATTCGTAGACCCAAACTCATGGCTGAGAGAAAACGATTTAGGACGGGATGGAGTCTACCTGAATAGGAGAGGAGTGGCGACACTGGCATCACTCTTTACTAGAGTGGCTGCATCTTTCGGCTATGGAAGTGATGAGGATAGCAGTGACCGGGACAAGGATGGCGGAGAACAGGATAAGAATGGTGGACGACGGAACGACGTCAGCGACGGATAAGACGAGGATGGTGGTGGATGGAACGAGGACCAAGGAAACTGACAATGGGACGTCAGGAGGTGGGTCTCTAGTGATTTTGCAGGTAAATTGCCAAAGCACCTTAAACAAAAGAATTCTCAAACTTAATAGACATATATGATCCAGACATAGTAATAGGTACCGAATCTTGGCTACAGCCGGATATCACAAACGCTGAAATATTTATAAATAACCTCGCAGTAATAAGGAGAGATAGAAATGGTAGAGGGAATGAGATATTTATTTGTCAAGAATATATACAAAGTTACCGAATTATGGTGGGACGAGGAATACGAAATCTTGGAAGTAGAAATTTCAGGAAATTACATTAAAAATAAATGGCAGATAGCTGGTTTATATATAGGCCATCAAGTGACGGCTTGGGGTCATTGAAATCACTTGCAAAACGGATTCTTAAAAGCAAGGTCAGGGAGTAGGTAGTCGTAGGGAGAGACCTAAATCTTGCAAGAATCAACTGGGAGAGTGAAGTGAGGGGAGGAGAATTGCAGGCTATTGTAAATGACCTAATTTAGGAAGGTGGCTTTGTTCATCCTGTAAAACCCCAACTAGGAAGGGGATGGTTTTGGATGCTTTTCTAGTAAAGCCGGAGGAGGCAGTGCCAGAATGTGAAATGGGTATAAGTGACCATAATTGTAGAGTAGTTACAGCAGAAGGAATTTGAGCCCAACGGCATACAGGGGAAATGAGACACATTTACCAATATTACAAAGAACATATTCCGAGGCTGCAACAATTCTTAAAAGGTAAATATTTCATGTGGTCCCAAACTGGAAGTTTGGTAGGAAAAATATGGCAAAATTTAAAAAAAAAAAAAAAAACATAGTGGAAGTGACAAATAAATTTATACCCTGTAAAACACTTACTAAAAACTCTGACCCAGAATACAACAAAACAGTAAAACAGCTAAAGAAACAAGTTAGGAGAGTATATGGCTCACACAGAGTTAATAGTTATCACGCAAATAAATTCAGTGTCTTGGCAAATAAACTTTTAGTAGAGAAGAACATTTCTTAAACATTCTCTCACCTAACAGAAATTACTTACAACAGTTTTTCAAGTTTGTGAGAAGGTGCAGGGTAAATGAGATTCCTGGAATAAAAAATGGAAATGTACTAATTGCTGACTCTTTGTTAAAAGCGGAAGTGGTTAATCGGCAATTTGCTTCAATTTTTCAAGAAAAGAGCAATGCCAGTATTAAAAGAACAGGAGGGCCCCCTATGATCGTGAAACCAAGCGACATTCAAAAAAGATTAGCTAAATTAGAGAAATACAAATCAAGCGCACCAGACAGCATTCCAGGTGACTTTCTTAAAATTAGAAGGGAGGAAATTGTGCCATATATGTTGAGGCTATTTGAAATAATGATGAATAACAGAAGCATGCCACAAGATTGGAAGCAGGCTATAGTCGTACCTATTTATAAAACAGGGGATCGAACAAAAGCGGAAAATTATAGGCCACTTAATTTAACATCTGTAGAAAGTAAACAAGTCGAGCATCTTATAGCGCAATATTTAAGACGAGAACGGGATAAATCACATTGGCTCTTTGATGGACAACATGGATTTCAGAATGGACACTCTTGTGAGAGGCAGCTAGTAGCTATTTGTCAGGACGTAAGTGATGCACTTGATGTGGGCGGTGTAGTGCATGCAATAGTTATTGACTTTACTAAAGCGTTTGACCTTGTACCTTATGGACCACTTAAACAAAAACTTTGCAATATACAAACAGACAACAGAACAATTACTTGGATTCAGGAATTCTTGAGCAGACAAATCCAAGGAGTGCGGGTGGGATATAGATTATCGTCCCCTATTGAAGTAACCTTGGATGTCCCCCAGGGTAGTATGGTTGGACCATTGCTTTTCTTAGCATGTGTAAATGACTTATGGAAAGGGATAACATTGCAAATTCGCCTTTTTGCGGATGATTGTATATCCTATAGAAATATTAAGAGCGAATGTGACATTAGAAACTTACAAGAAGATTTAAACAAAATTCAACTCTGGGCACAATCCAATCAAATGTAGATAAATCCAAGTTAATGCAAAACAATTATATTTTCAAGGGCAAGAACAGAAGAAAATGTGATGTACAAATTAGAAAATAAGAAAATACCCAGGGTAAATAGGACTTGATACCCAGGTGTAATAATAAATGACAGATTGGAGTGGGGGAACATGTAAACTCGGTCACTGGAAAGGCGTGGAAAGCAATACACTTTGTAATGAGGGTATTAAAATGCAGCAATGGGAAATCACGAAACTTAGCATACACATCCTTAGTCCGGCCAATATTAGAACATAGCGCGGGATGCTGGGATCCTTATCGAATTGGGTAAAAACTAGCACTTGAGGGAGTTCAAAATAGAGCAGCTAAATTTGTAGACAGAGGAAAGCGTTTTGAAAATCCTACGAGCACTGGTACCTCTTGGGAAATACTAGAGAAACGTAGAAAACGAGCAAGGCTATGTGCAATTTTTAGAGCATATAAGGGGGAATCTGCATGGAAAGATACAACAAAGTGGTTGTTAACCCCATTATATAGGGGGAGAAATGATCACTCAAAAAAAAAAAGATACAAAACAGGGAACAGAAAATCGATGTAGGTAAAATTTCCTTTGCAACCAGGAAATCCTGGTCATGGTACTAACTGATTGAGCAAGCTGAGATACCTACATAGCTACCTCAGAAAAAGCCAGCAAAAGTCTCCAATGGCAAGTTCACTTCCTGGGCAGCACTCCAGCTTAGGTGAGAGTCCTGGCCTGGACCTCACTCACCCTAGGGTCACACATCCCAGTGTGTAGACAGAGGGAACCAACTGCCTTCAGGAATGCATCACCTCATGCAATGGTCCCTCCCCAGAACTGATCTTTATCAGCGGATACGAACACAGGTCCTACACGATAACCAAGAGCTGGGAACTATGCAGTTACCCAGTCACCCCTTGCGTCGCCCCATCCACCTACAACCCGCGCATAGGTCATCCATCAGACTGTGTTCAGGGAGGTATACGGTGTGAGAAACACAAAAGTGGACCAAAGTTGATTGGGCACCCAGCAGATGTTATCTCGCTCCTTAACACTAGGAGGACAGACATTACCTTGCTACCTAAAAGGACCAACATCGGTCATTTTGACCGGTACCTTTTTCAATCAGTTTTCAGCGTTTCATTTATAATATAATTTAAATCAGGATATTTTATGCATGAAATAGTACCTTTATTTACATTTTAAAGCACATATTTACTCATTAAACAACATGAATCCGTTATAATTTGAAGTATACTACTTACAAAACATGGGATCATATAAAAGAAATGTGTATTCAGGTATATTTACTTTAGCATTCTGAAGTAGTGTGTAACACTGGTAACAACACAGTAGAGTGGGATACACACAATGATCACAAAAACAGCTCATTTTTGTATTTAGTCACATCTGCCATCTTGTACAAATGGACTCCAGATTGGTGTGGCCGCTGCAAAGCCATCTGTCTTCAGTCTTTTGTTGTGTGTATGTTTATAATCAAATCTCAGGACCCTCATCTCAATAAATTTGTTCCTTCCCATAAAACACGAGAGAAAAATGGTGGTCCCCACACCTTTGACCACAGAAACTTCAAGGGGAAGTTCTTCCCTCCATATTATCCACGGTCATACAATATGGCTATAGATGCTTCAAGTTGATCTATCTTGAATTGAAGGGCTTAGTGGAATAAGGGGGTATCCCTCAAAATTGTGTTTCTGAGATATTTAGTACTTTATTAGATTTTCCATAACTCAAACAAAAAATTACCAATCACTAAATAATTTTGGTACTAAATTAGGAAGGTTTTGAACTAACTTTCTGCAAATGTAGGACACAGTATGTTAATTATTATTTATTTATGCCAACAAACTTACTGATGCGAGACTGCCTTTGTGGTTTACCAGGAAAAATATGAACTGGGTTGAAGATTTAATGCCATTCTGGCAGTTTGTCACAATAGCTCAGTGGTAGAGCATCCGCCCGGTAAGCGGAAGGTCTGTGGTTCAAATCCCAGTTGTGGCATTGAATTTTTAAGTTCCAGTTCTACCTTTCACAGTATGTTAGTTTATAGCATAAAGAATATTCACTTAACTTGAAGACGGCATACAATATTCTACATTAAAAGTGACAATCACAACTTCCAAACATCACAATCAAATGATTTCATCTTCATTGTTCTCTCCCACTTCACACATGCTGCCTGATCTCAAATTTAAATAAAATTCATGGTACACAGGGGGTATGAACTTCAACAATGAGGTTATGTCTCAATGTTTTGCTTCTTTGATTGACCTTCCATTAGGGTACTTTGGTTCGAAGACTGTGTTTGATATTTTCTGTGGTTTTCTTTTTCCTTTTTGAAAACTGATGGTAGTATAAGGACCTAATTGACTGTATGCTAAACACACGTCTACTTCATGCCCACCTTCGAACCTTAGAATGGATGCTTTCCGGAAGTCCACATTTACACCAGAATGGAATTTGTTTCTTTTTGTTAATTTACTTGTTGATGGAGCCAGACTAACAAAATCTTCTCTCTTCATTTCCAGTACAGAGAATGGCTTCTGCTTCCTTGCATTTCGTATAAGATTTGCCCACTACTCAGGTGTATACACATACTGGGTACATTGTTTTAAGTTTTCAATAATGCCAAAATCTGCATCACTCTCTTCTTCTGTAATGTGTTTATAACCACACCATTCAGTTTTGCAAGATTGGATATTGGTAAATGCTTTAGCAGGCACAATTTTGCCTTTTTGTGTAGAATATTCTTTTCTATTATTCCATGCTAATTTCCTGCTGTTGTACTTCCATTTTTCTACATCTCACTTCCTCTTTTTGCATCTATTTTCCTCATTTTCTTCATTTACAAGCACAACAAACCTTTCATCATCAGCCATCTTGTTTCCAAACCATGAGATGTGAAAGCTGGTCTCCCATTGGCCAATGCGGTATACAGCTGACCTATCAGGACAAAGGTTTCGAACAGGAGTGGGATAGCCCCATATTCCACTCAGAATATCTGAAAGCTCTTCAAAAGACTTTTATCTATCTCTCCAATATGTCAGAGGGGCTATCCTACACTCTTAATAGTTCAATAAACTAACACTAGATGGACTCAGGTTACATAATATGCAACTAGTTCATATTTGACCAAAATGAGGGATAGCCCCTTATTCCACTAAGCTCTTCAATTGCCCCGAAGGTCTTGACGGGCCCTTATCTCATTGCACTTTTTATATTCTGGAGAATCTTAGCATCCATCAATACTAGCCATGTGCTGGCATAGGTTCCACTCACTATGAGTTTCTTTGAGTAATCTTTAGGACCCAGCCTTTCTGTCATACATTGTGACGCCCACGTCTGCCGGTGTATTTCCCGGTTCAATTCTTGCCCACATTGTATCATCAACAGCAGACTCGTTACTTCCCACAGTTGGAAAGTTTACTTCTTGTGGAGCTCAATGTCCTCGATTGAACCTGCCTCTCTTGCATGGGACACGGTCATGTGGTTCTACAACAGCACGGTCATTTGCCTGTTCCTGTACAGGTTCTTCAATCATTGTATTATCACCAACATCCCATTTCAACGATTTGCTTTTATCCAATTGATGAGGAATATATTTAACATGGGCATCATTATTGGATAATTCATCATCACTAAATATGTTCTCTCCTTCTGGCTCATTGTCTGGTTAACTATGGAAATAATTCAACATTTCATTTTCTTGAAGATACTAATGGTGATAATTACGATGTCACATGGCAATGATGGCAGGATGGCCTCAAAAATTTTTACCATTTACTATATTGATATGACTTCTAAAATACGTCTGCTCTGGAGCTAAACTTTTTCAAACTAAGCTTCCACAATGATCGCAAACCTTGGATTATTTTCAGACATTGTGATCATTGTTAGTTACGCCATCTATTCTAGCATTAAACATTATTAACGTTGGGTTATAACAATGACCGAAAGCCTTGGATAACTTTCAAATACATTGATACCACTATTTAGTTACGACATGTGCGAAATAATCGCATCGTCAAAATAACCGGCTATGGTCCTTTAAGGTAAAAAGCATGTATAATGTTTTTAAAACCTGCTATAAAAACGTAAACATTTTAGGGTATCACCCTTGCTCTATTTCGTTAAAGCGATAATCACACCACCTCAATGTATATACTTTTTATTTAAAGAACGTTAACCAGTCAAAATGACCAGTACGGTCCTTCTAGTGTTAAGGAACCCAATTGAGAGTATGGCTCAGGACCCCGGGTATGGTAAACCCATACCTACTGTAGTAGGCCTCTGGAGGGTTTAATAGCCAAACAGCATTCCTCGGACCACCAACGTACAGGAACGTGATGTGGTGTAGATGAACCTCGAGGAATTATGGAATCTGCTGCAAGGATAGAGCAAGTAAAATACTCCATTTCATCAATGGCAGCAAATACTTTGTCGTTGACATGAATGAGGGAACGAAATTTCCACCTGACACCCTTGGAAATAATCCAGTGAGGATATCATGTCAGCACAGAATGGTGACAGAGGTGAATACTAATGGGATAGTGATCACTGCCAAAGAGGTAAGCACCGACCAATCAATAAGCGGTGTCAATGATGGTCTAGAGAATGAAATGTCTAGGGCAGAGTGTGTACCATAGCCAGATGATAAGAACGTAGGGACACCGGTATTTAACAAAAGCAAGCAGACATCACAAACGTCTGCTACAAGGCACCCACAAGCATCGTCAGTGCCAGAGTCCCATAAGGTGTGTTTGGCACTCATATCACCAAGAAAGAAGAGCAGCAGTGGAGTCTGTGCCAAAAGAGCCCTAGGATCGTTCTGGTGTACGACACTGAGCGGTGGCTAACAGATATTGCAGACACACAAACGTAGGCCCTGCAGCTCTACATGCACTGTTACATCAGCATGTTAAGCGGGTTGCTGGTGGCAGAGATGTTATGTGCCACCTGAATAGCAACATCACTGTTTGCTTGTTTATCAGCTGCAGTCATGTCTAAATGCCGAAAACCAAGGAATTGGTCTACATGTTTTTCATCTTTATTTTGTGGCACTTGGGACAGATGAAGCAATTTTTGCCATCCTCAGGGCGACTCCACCAATGTCCAGGAGTCTGAAGATCCCCGGCGGCTCGTTGAACAGGAATAGGACTTCATTGAGGATGTGCAACTACCTGCATGGTGTTGAAGTCATGAATGATTTGTGCTTACAGGCAGAATGGTGTGGCCAATGCTTTTGGATGGCTGGTGAGCAGATGTCTGCATGGCAAAAGATGTTACCAGTGCAGTTGTATCACGAGACGGTGGAGAGGTGCTCACTGGTAAGTTAGTCTGCGTTGAAGCATCGCGACTGAACATGTTGAACAGCAACAGTGTGGACAGGAGTGCAGCGGACTGCTGACACAAAACCTATGGTGGTCGCAGGTTTCAGCTGCTCAAAGCGGCAGCTAGCTTCCAAAAGTCTTCTTTCCTGTACAGCCTTCTCACCCAGAAACTTGGAACACACATTCAAGCTTAAGGGATGGCATTTTCCACAGTCTACACAAAGAGGATTCTATATACATGCCGTGCCCTCATGGATGGGTAAACCACAACACTCACAAATAGTGGAATTATTACACGACAGATTCTGGTATGACAGAACTGCTGGCACATAAAATAGTGCATGGGGTTCAGCACATACTGGCATATGGCAGCACATTTGTTGTATTTCACAGTGTGCTGGTATCCATTAAAGTACTACTCTTAATAAAATTGATTAATAAATTACTTCATCATTTTGTGACATTTCAACTTCAGATGTTACGGATATTATAGCTGCTTTAGAGTCAGCTAATATTATGACTCTCTTAAATTTATTTGATGTAATATATTTGATAAGCTGATTTATAAGTTTTGATGAAATTCCATTATCAAAGGTAGAATCAAGACTGAAAAATTCAATGCTATAGCCGGGATTTAAACCACAGATCTTTCGCTTCATGCACGGCTACTCTAACCACTGAGCTACCATGGCTAACTTGCCAGTATGACATTAAATTCCCCAACTGATTCATATTTTCCCAGTAAACCACAAGGGAATCTCACATGTGAGATAAGTACACCAAGAGTGATTTGAGAACTTTATTACCTTTACATGGTAATTGTCATATTTGTATTTGGTTGATATACACACACAAATATAACAATTCACCATCAAAATTTGTAGAATTTAAACTTAATCTTCTGTTAAAAGGAAAGAGTAAACATATTGCACCAGCACCAGTGCCACCATTATTTGGAAATTGGATCTTGTCAGTGTAAACATTTAGCCACTCATTGATAGGATATTCTAAATTTTTTTTTTTAGTGACATCCCTTACAAAACACATGGAGGAGTCTGATTTTTTAAATTCTTCTGCTAACTGTAAACAGTGTTTACTATTTGCAAGTTTTCATTCAACTGCAGGAGTTTTCATTTCAGTTTGCCTTCTTGGGCTTTATTAGGAAGTTTTATTGAGGTTTTAAGTTCTTTGTGGTTTTCTTTTTACCTAATCATGAAACCAATATGAGGGAAATCAGATTTATTATTTATTCCCAAAACTAAAGATTATCTTACAGGAGACTTCTGTGTGCATCCTGTGTTTTCTTTTTATCCAATCATGAAATCAATGTGAGGGAAATCAGATTTATTATTTATTCCCAAAACTAGAGATTGCCTTACAGCAGACTTCTGTGTGTAACCTATTATACAAAAATCCAAAACACTCCTACATTTTGAAAAATCTATCACAGCAAATTAGTAAAAGCTCACCCCTATAAAATTTAAAACGTCAAAGTTAAAATAACTAAAACGGAAAGTTAAAAGTACTAAAACGTGAGTCAAAATGGCTAGAAGTTAAAACTGGTAAAAACAACCTGGTAAGACTGTTAAAAAGCTAAAACCACTCTAAACTCCTAACACCCTACACTTGCTTGCCAAAATCAATCTTGGCAACAAACCGTAGTACTGTACTTACAGCTACTGGGTCGCTGCCTAAAACAGAGCACAGTGCAAGGCCCAGGCCAATGGACTGGCGCTCACGAGTGTATTGCGAAACATCAAGGACATGTGCGAAGGAGAGTAGAATATTGCACGTCGCAGACAGGCTCTGGATCACCACGCAAAACATGTCCATGCATGGCAGCTGGTCTGCAGGGTTGTACAGTGTCCTTTATTGTCCGTAACTGAGTGCCAGTTAACGCTTCCCAAGATTGCTGCCAGAGAGTAAATAGATGGCGATGAAAATACTTCTGCACATCCATATGTGAGAGCGTACGGGTGGTATATTCCGGAAGGCAACATGCAGACTTCGCAGTCGCATCTGCCGCCTCGTTGCCCGGAATACCCACATAGCCTGGGATCCACATAAAAACAAACTGGTATCCACAAGACAGTGGTTGCGAGATCAACGTCTGGATTTTAACAATCAATGCCGAGGTGCCGATAAACTGTTGCAGGGCCTGGAGAGCGCTTAGAGAGTCAGAACAGATGATAAAACTACCTGGACCTGAACTGGAGATAAAAAGTAGGAAATAAAATATGGCAAACAACTCGGCGGTAAATACTGAACTGGCACCTGGAAGGCAGTACGTGTGAACGCCACCATTGTATACAAAAGCGGAACCTGTCGTACTACCCATCTGTAAGCCATCAGTAAATACCAAGGTATAAATCCAGTATCAGCCCAGAACTTCGGTGAAAAGTTGGTGAAACACCGAGTGAGGGGTAGCTAACTTCAAAACCTCGACAGCTCCAGGTCAAAGCGTGCATGCTGGAGTTGCCAGGGAGGGCACCAGTCAACTGAATGCTGCTTTACAGCTGGCAGTTGGTGATCGTGTGTGATCACCAGTTCTAGAAACCTGATACCACTTGGATGGGAGATAGTAGCATTCCACATATAACAGTGCACTAGGTCTGGATGCAAGACAGGTGGATACGAAGGATGACCTGGATGAGCACCAACCTTGCCACATAGGAACAAAGTAACAATGAGCGTTGAACAGACAGTGGAGGTTCGCCAGAATCAGCATACAGACAATTGATCCTACTGGTGCAAAAAGCCTCAGTAGCGAGACGGATACCAGTGTGATGTATTGTGTCTAAAAGGCAGAGTTTAGATGCAGACACCCCGCCATAGATAAACTGCCGTAGTCTAATTTGGACCGGATCAGTGAGCGATACAACCTCAATATCACTGTGCAATCGCAGCCCCAAGATAAAACTCTCAGTACCCGCAGGGAACATCGCAGGAAGCCCAAAGTTGACGAATATGGTACTTCAAGGTGAGCTTCCTGTCGAGGTGAAGGTCCAAGAACTTGAGGTGCGGAACAAACGGCAGACGTGTCATGCAAATAAAGATCAGGAGGAGGGTGTACGCCATTAAGTTGATGGAAGAGGACACACTGTGTTTACGTAGGGTAGAACTGAAAGCCAGTGCGAAACGCCCACTCGGCAAAGGATGTTACGGTCAGCTGTAGTTGACACTCGATGTGCTCCAAACTGTGAGAGCGATAGTGTATCGCGAAGTCATCAACATACAGCGACATCGGGATTCCACTACAAACAACAATAGTGATGCCATTAATAGCATTGGCAAAAAGCATAACACTGATAAACGACCCCTGGGAACACCATTCTCCTGGACCTTCTCTTGGGAGAGCATGCTTCCGGATAATGTTTAGAAACGTTCCCGCGATGAGTTGGTCAGAATTTCGGCAAAGTCCCATTCGTCAGTGTGTACGAATGGTCACGAAAGTTGCTGAAGTTGCTGTGTTAATGCAACGCTGCCAACAGCAGAATCTCCCTAGGACTTTGTTGCCAATAGTAAGTTTGAATGTTTTTGCAGGAGTCGGCATTATGCTATTGACCTTCGTACAAGGAAGAAGCAATCGCTCGTTTCATAAGCATATTAGATTTGGCCCCTCTGTTGTCAGACGAAGAGCATGCATGCAGTTTTTATATGATGAAGGACTGTTGAGGACTCGCATGCTATGCAGGGAATGCGATGCCGTGCTACACCCCGTAAATAAAAGGGGAAGAAAGTTTCAATAAATAAAAAAGAACGATAATTAATAAAAATAATATAAATATAATAATATAATACTATTAAATATAATATATATAATATAATAATATTAAATAGAAACACAATAAATAATATAATATAAAATAAATAAAAAAGAACGATAAATAATAGTAATATAAATATAATATATATAATATAAATCTAATAACATTAAAAGCAATAATATAAAATAAATAAACAAAAAAGATAAAGATAAAAGATAAAGGTAAAAGATAAAATAAATAAACAAAAAAGAACGATAAATAATAAACATAATAAAAATATAATAAAAAAATATATCCCACTGCCGAGTGTGACTTTGCCGAAATTCTCACAAAATCATCGTGTAAGCTTTCCTAAACAATATCCATTTCGGCTCATAATAATAATATAATAAAAATAATAATATAATAAAATAATATAATAATAAAGAAGGAGCCAGCGTATCGTATAATAATAATAATCCATAATAATGGATTAAAAATAATAATAAATGCATTTCGGCTCATAATAATAATATAATAAAGAACGAGCCAGCGTATCGTATAATAATAATCCATAATAATGGATAAAAAATAATAATAAATCCATTTCGGCTCATAATAATAAAGAACGAGCCAGTAATAATGTATGGAGTTGCGCTACGCGATAGCGGTGTATGTCATTGTTATGTTACTGCTAGATTGCAGGTGGTTGCTGCAGGTGGTTGCATCACGTGTTAAATAAATATCGGTGTTTAATGTGTTGGCAATGAAAACTAGTGTAGTGTAAAAAGCAATGTTGGCAGATGTGAAATAGCGTGTGCTGAAATCTAGTGGGCGATTGTGAAACTACTGCCGGCGCATGCGCAGAAGGTAGGTTCGGACACTTAGAATCTGGCTGGCAAAAAGGGAACGTTTCTAAACATGAGCCCATGCTTCCTATACGGACACGAAAATGGCAAAGCAGTAAAAAGTTAAAAATAACATTGCAAAATGGCCGTGTAATCTGTTGGTGTGCAAAGTGCGGAGGATTCCATAGCACCAGGTGGTATTGTAGGACTTCTCCAAATCAAACAAGACACCTACGACATGCTGCTTCAGCAGAAAGGCATTTTGAATGTAGGCTTCCAAGTGTGCCAGATGGTCAAAACTGGAGCGATGGCAACAAAAACCACACTCAAAAGGGCTCAGCAGGTTATTCGTCTCTAGCCACCACACTACGAGTGTTAATCGTTCGAAGGTCTTACAAATGACACTCGTTAAGCAAATAAGGCGGTAGCTAGAGGGAAGCGTCCGATCTTTCCCGGGTTGAGGGATAGGGATGACAATACCCTCTTGCCAAGAAGATGGAAAAACATGCTCGCGCCACGTACAGTTGTACATGCCCAACAGGAAGGACAGAGCCATAGATGGAAGTTGAAGCAGCATTTGTCTGTGGATGTCATTGGGTCCTGGAGAGGAGTCCTTTGCGAGAGATAAGGAATGAGCCAGTTCCGCTTGCGTAAAAGGTGCATTGTACAATTCACTACAGACACTGCTAAAATTAAGAACTATCCACTCTGCAGATTTTTTGATAGAGTTAAAAGCACGATCGGAACTTTCCGTTTGGCTAGTAGCAGCAAAGTAGCATGAGCGTCTGCGATATCCTGTTCGGAGGTATAAGTTGAGCCCTATACAGCATGACCGGGAAATATCGTCCGGCAATACTTGCCGTACATACACCCAACAGCAGTCCACACCTTTTGTGCCGAAGCCTTATGGGAAAGGGAAGAGACGTAGGTTTCCCACGATGTGCATTTTGCATTATGAAGTACAAAATGTGCCCTGGCTCGAGAATGCTTGAAGGCAATAAAGTTCTCCTCCATAGAATGTGAACTGAAGACATGCAAAGCTCGCTTGCGTGCTTTGATAGCCAAACGGCATTACTTGGTCCACCACGGCACAGGAGCGTGTTGTGACGTAGATGTACCATGAGGAATGCTGGAATCTGCTGCAAGGAGGCTAGTGCAAGTAAAATACTCCACCATTTCATCGATGGTGGCAAAGACTTCGTTGGTCAGGTGGATGAGGAAACAAAATTTCCCCCAGTCAGCCTTGGAAATAATCCAGTCAGGGTGTCGTGTTGGCAGAGGATGGTGGCCGATTAGGTGAATGTTAATGGGATAATGATCACTGCCAAACAGATCAGAAAGTACGTACCAATCAAGAAGTGGTACTAATGACGGGCTACAAAAGGAAATGTCTAGAGCAAAGTGTGTACCATAGGCAGATGATAGGAATGTAGGGACACCAGTATTTAACAGAATTAAGTCAGACAGATCGCAAACATCTGCTACAAGGCACCCACAAACATCATCAGTGTCGGAGCCCCATGAAGTGTGTGTCGTGTTGAGTGGGATGTTTGTGGCAGAGATAGTGTGTTCCACCAGAAGAGCAACACCACCACTTGCTCACTGATCAGCTGCACAGTCATGTCTAAATGCCGAAAAACCGCGAAGATGGAGAGCATTGAACAACTAGATGTATGTCTGGAACACGTGCCTGGAACCCATTAACATTGCACTGGATTACTTCCAGTAAGTAAGAGATTAGTGGTTAGTTTTCATCCTTTTCTTCTTCATCTTTACCTTGACCGACTTTGGACCTGGAGTTTGAAATTCGCCATCCTCAGGTGACTCCTCCGGTGTTCGGGAGTCTGAAGAGCTCCTGCGGCTCGCAGAACGGGAATGCGAG
Organism: Tenodera sinensis; assembly: GCA_030765045.1. NCBI lineage: Eukaryota > Metazoa > Arthropoda > Insecta > Mantodea > Mantidae > Tenodera > Tenodera sinensis. The sequence continues at coordinate 66,837,549 of CM060966.1, read as the reverse complement.
TGAAACTTCATTGAGGATGCACAGCTGCTGGTGCAAACAGTAGTTCTAGGAGAGTGGCTTTCGACAGGCTGACTACAACTAGTTGGTGTGTGAACTGAGGTCGGCGAACTGCTGACGAATAACCGGAGATTGTGGGTGGTTTGAGCTGTTCAAATCGCTGATGGGCTTCAGGAAACGTAAGATGTTCCTTAACATGTAGCTCTTGAATGCTCTTTCCATCCAGATACTTTGAACACTTGACGCGAGCTGGATGGATGATTCCCTCCACAGTTAACACAATGAGAGTCATGGGTACAAGCCGTGCCCTCATGGGGTGATAGGCCACAACGCTCACAAACGGCAGGATGGTTGCACACGGTCTTAGTATATCCGAACTTTTGACAGTGAAAATAGCGCATAGGGTTAGGAACATATTGACATATGGCGGCACGCTCATTGCCGCAGAAGATGTACTCTGGTAACTGTGTGCCCTTAAAAGTGAGGAACACCATCCTGCTTTCGTATTAGACAGTATGCTTGACACACACGCTGGTTCGGAGAGGCAAGAAACAATCTCATTAGTGAGGTTGTCCAGACTAGACATGGTGACAACTCCTCTACATGTGTTCAGCGACTTGTGTGGGGCTACCCGGATTCGGTAGGATCCCAACAAGGTCACCTTAATTAGTTTCTGTACCTGGTCTGCAGAAGTCACTTCGATCAAAAGCGTACTGTCTCGAACTCTTGTCGCACTTTTCACAGTGCCACAAATCCTGTCTATTTCCCTTTTGATATAAAATGAGCTAAGGTCCTTTAATGTTTTCCTGTCACATGCCATTATCATTACCAAAAACAAGTCAAATGAAGGGGTTTTGTGTGGATGCATTTTGAATTGGACCCCCATCCGGAACCCTCGGCGTCAGCCTGCCATCCGGGGGTCAAAGAAAAGAAAGACACCAAAATCTCCACGGTCTGTGCCACCATGGGGACCCCTCCATGACTGACCTCAAGGCGTACTTCAGAGGGGCTACCCTCCGATCTCCACTGCTTGTCCGCATGCCCCCACCACAGGAATAACCGCCTGTGGCTCCCCGCTTTAGGCCACGCTACCTCAACAGTCAGCGTGGATTCAGGGAACTTTGGCTTGATTACACCAGGGTTCCGTCAGCAAGTCCGGCTGGTGATGCAAACCAGACGGCACACAGCCATCGGGAAATTAACACCGGCCGTGCCCTCAAGGAGCTACATGATGTACTTGACATGTGGACAGGCTCCGCACCTAAGGCTACACATGGGGGCAGTGTGAAGGGTCCACCTAACCTTTACACCTGAGACCTCCGAAGGGCACACAAGTCGGGAGCCATGCTAAAAACCGTGGGACAGGACCACGGAGATAGGAAAGATCCCTGCTGGTGAGACAGGAGTTATAAAACTAAGGTCTTACTAACTAATAATCATAATAAACCTAGAAGAGAAACAGGTTGATGAAGAGTAGCGGTCAAACCAGCTACATGTGGCAACAGTTGATGGGCATGGTAAGGGTGAAATGAGGGTGAGTGGCTCGGGGCCCCAGGTGTGCCAAACCCGCTCCCCCTGGGAAATTGTTAAAAGATTATGTAAGACAGTGGCATCATATCTAGTTTGACAATTTCTTCCCCTCCACTAAGCAGATGAAAATATTAATACAAAACAATACTACTGCAATTCTATGCTTGTAGCACAAACCATACTGTGACGAAAAACTGGCTGAAAGAGTTCTGCAAACCTGTAGAGCTGATGCCAAAACATGGGAAATCTTAAAGTGCAATATGAGGATGTGTTTTTGTGCCACAAAGTTCAATGCTGGTGAGACAGGAGTTATAAAACTAAGGTCTTACTAACTAATAATCATAATAAACCTAGAAGAGAAACAGGTTGATGAAGAGTAGCGGTCAAACCAGCTACATGTGGCAACAGTTGATGGGCATGGTAAGGGTGAAATGAGGGTGAGTGGCTCGGGGCCCCAGGTGTGCCAAACCCGCTCCCCCTGGGAAATTGTTAAAAGATTATGTAAGACAGTGGCATCATATCTAGTTTGACAATTTCTTCCCCTCCACTAAGCAGATGAAAATATTAATACAAAACAATACTACTGCAATTCTATGCTTGTAGCACAAACCATACTGTGACGAAAAACTGGCTGAAAGAGTTCTGCAAACCTGTAGAGCTGATGCCAAAACATGGGAAATCTTAAAGTGCAATATGAGGATGTGTTTTTGTGCCACAAAGTTCAATGATAGTATATCCCAGTGTAAGCAAATAAAACTGGGAATTCCACAAGGATCAGTATTAAGTACAACTCTAACATTTATGTTAATGATCTCCCAACATGTCACATTTTCTGACATGAAAGAACCCTCTTTGCAGACGACATGATTTTGTGGACAATATCACTTCAATTAGATAAATCCAAAGCAACAATGACTATGGCCTTGAGTAGACTAAAAATGTGAAATGATAACAAGATGACTAAATACAAATAAAACTACATTTTAAATATTTAACCTTCAGATAAAGAACCCTCAAATAGACCTACACTATAACAAAATATCTCTAAATCAGACATCACAAACAAAATACCTAGGCACTATTCTTGATTCAAAAACTTTCATGGAAAAACAAATAAAGCAACAAAAAGATTCCCACATCTAAAAAGATTAGTAGGAGCCAAATGGGTTAATTCCCTACCAGCATTGCCAATCCGTACAATAATTATGGGGGCACATGATACTTTGAATGTATATACTCATGGTTGTCAACCCGTATGATAATTATGGGGGTGTACGATAATTTCAATGCCGGCGAAATATTATTTTCACTGGTTTGTCACGTCAACGAAACGAAGTTAATTACAAATAGCGACATCACTTTTGCCCTCATGTCTGTCTCTACCCCTCTAAGGCAACCATTTCACATCCTACTGATCCTTCTACCCTTAACCTCTTGTTGCCAGTTGCCCAGATCTGGTAATCTCAATGAAGAAGGCACTGTTGAGAAAATTGATGATCAATGCAGAAACCTCGGAATACGTGATATTCCGCGTGAAATAAAGAACATGCCTGAACCTGGCAGTTTCTGGAGCACTGTTAAGCACATGTCACCTTGGTGGAAATACTGATTTCAAAGAACTGGCGGAGGTTGCATTATCAGTGATTTCATTGCCCCACAGAAACGGTTCTTTTGAAAGATTTTTTCCAAACTAGGTTTAATAAAACCAAAATTAGAAACAGATTGGCGCTGGATATGGTAAATGGACTTATTCGGTCGTTTCAGCTTATGAAAGAATGTGGTGGGTCTGAAAATCTGCAAGCCACCGAGATGTTAAAGTTTATCTCAACAACAAATTTGTATACTGCTGCAACAGTTGAGGAAGATGATGAACTTTCAGATGAATAGTGCGAGAGACATAAGTGCTAAAGTTGTAATACTGCTTTAAGTATTGTAAGTGGATACCGTAAACATCACTACTATTACATTTTCATAAATGCTATGCTGATACATTTATTATTACAGAATTTGGTTTATGATGTACCATAATTTTGAATCCAAATCTATAATTTTGAGTGGCCGGTAGAGTAATTTTACTTTTAAACATTGGTAAGCCTATCTTCCTTTCATAGAAGTTTGAAAACAGTGTTGTTGTAATTAATTTAATTTAAAAGGTGAGTTAATAACACTGAACAACACTTACAACATATTTTTCCGGGATGCATTTCGAAGGTTAACTTTCCTCCATTATCAAGCGGAAAAATATGTTGTAAGTGTTGTTCAGTGTTATTAATTAACTCACCTTTTAAATTAAATTGGCAAGCCTGTTCCCTACAAACTTTGCACACTACATATAAAACTTTCATCAAACCTATGCTTCTCTACAATGGGGATATATTAATTACAGTAGACAACTCTAATCTCAACAAACTAGAAATATGTCCAAATCAAGCACTCGGACCAATCGCTGGAGGTGCCAAATCAACACCCATAACAGCAATGCAAGCTCTAACCCAAAATCCCTCAATACCTTCAACATTAGAAGAACAGGCATTAATCCAACATGAAAAAAGATTACCACCAACAAAAAGGGCAAAAAAATCAGTTTCTACAAACCAAATTGAAATCTAAAGAAAGTTTCCCATCAAAAATCACAAAAATAAAAGTATAACTTACCTCGTTCAAAAGAAAATATTCTTCACTAGGGAAATCCTTTAAACTATCAACCACTTGACAATTACTTGAACTTAGAAGTACCGCTCTTAAAATCTATAATGCCTGATCTATATTAAAAGCCTTAGCACTATTAACCTATAAACAAAAGATTTAGCACTATTAACCTATAAACAAAAGATACCCACCAGAAGATTGGTTTTACATATATACTGACGGATCTACAATTAACAGTTCAGGAGCAGGAATAACTTGCAAATTATTTTGTATTATCAACCAATTGGGTACCACAAGCAAACTGACACAGAAATTTGGCCATACATTTCTCCCTTCAACAACTCCTCTACAGAATAAATAAATTCCAAAAAGTTGTCATTTTATCAGATTCTGAAGTGGCAATGTAACACAAATAGAAAGGCGTCTCTCAAAATTAAAGAATGTCAACAAATGTTCCAGCAACTCCAAAAACTACACAAACAAGTAATACTTCAATGGATACCAGCACATTGTGGAATTGCTGGAAATGAGACTGCCGACCTTCTTGCAAGGAAAGGAACTAAACTACTTCAATCCAATCCTATTACATAAGCGTCCAATCTATGTATCAAAAGAATCATCATAAATATTTATAAACAAAAGTAATCTCATGACCAGAGACCGGAACTTGGGCAGAATGCCTTTTTAAATGTGTCACATGTATCTTCAATTTGAAAGTGAATCTGTACGAATTATACCTTTGTGATTAAAATGCCACAGTTTTATGTTGCCTTTTTCCAGCCTTTTTAAATATAAATGCCTGTTATTTCATTATTTATCTATTATTAATTATTAAACATTTTCTTCAGGTACACTTTAGTTCAATAACCGTTAGTCCGTGACGAAAGTCACTTCGCTGAGTGTATATTATTGTCTTTAAGTTGCAGACAAGATAGGTATCCTTCATTCAGTTCATTATTTTCTTTGCAACAATGAGTGCTGTCGCGCAAATAAATGTATAGTATAGATAACAGAAAATGTTTGAATTACAGCGTGTGTTTATTTAACCTCTTGAGCGATGGCCATTTAAAACGTCCGCGAACCGAAAACTGCTGCCCAATATCCAGCGCAGGGCATTTAAAGTGCTTCGTATATTACACAGCTGTATTTTGTGTAAATATTAAGTTATTTTAATGAAACGAAAACTGGTATAAAACTCGCTATATGCAGTATACATGTACGTCATCAGCAATGTTGAGTTGCATTTACAAAATGTTGAGATGGCACTATTTTGTTTCACTGTGGTGAAAAGTTAACTTTGCTCTGTCAAATGCATCTAACGTAAGTTCTCTGAAAGAAACAGTAGTCGACCCATTGTATGCGTGGCTTGTGTGGTTTATGCGTGAGCATAATGTGAAATAGAGACCAAGCATACACTAGTGCTTTGAGTCATCGGAATATAGCAAGTTTGCAACTTTGCTTACGCGTGTTTTGTAACTTAGTAGACTCCGTCTCTTTCTTTCTTGAAATACATTCGAATACTTCCCTGCTTGTAGCTGAAGGGAGAAGTGGTATAAAAAGGTATTTTTGCACCAAATGGATATAACCATATACAATTGTTTTGTAATTTGGAGAGCTCTAAACCCACACAAGACAATGACCTACCTGGACGTCCGACTATCAATAGTTCGCAGCTTAATTGAACAATACCACATTGGGGGTAGAAAATCCAGAATCCCTGCACCCTTCAGACTTCAAGGAAAACATTATCCTAAAAGGATACCCACCAACAGCAAAGAAATCCCACCCATCTCGAAAGTGTTTCGTGTGCCGCAAGAAGGGAATTCGTGAATGTGGAGATGTACCCTTGTGTGTTTATCCCTGTTTTGAGGCATATCACTGCACAAGGAACATATAAAGGTATGGCAGTAAAGTATATAGACTTTACTTAAATGTTTCATAAAGGGAAAATTAAAATAAGTTGAGTTAGATAAGGGATAAATAAGGGTTAAATGCACAAATGCACAGGACGTGTATACATGCCCATATTGCTCATCCGTCATTTTAAATGGACGTGATTTCACGTCCATATCGCTGAAGAGGTTAAAAGGCAATAATGAGTGCGGGTCTAACTTTGTTTTTCTTCCAGTTATCATTGCCACATTGTTCAGCAAGATGCCGAAATACACTATTTCTTTGTGCAGCAAATTATAAAGTTACATTAATATTTCTGGATCCAACGTACTTCGTACCAACGGTAAAGTACTCACATGCAAAATATGCGTGCAGCCAGTGAACTTCGAAAAGAAGCATTTTATATCACAACTTATCGGCACAATCAAACACAAAAATTGCACTTTCCAAGTCTGATGGGAAGATTTCTTTGCTTCCAACAGTAATTGCAACATCCAGTCGAAAATCCGAGTTTGCATTCGATTTACATATGTGGAGCTTTCCTCAGCACCCTTTGTGGAAATTACAGAATCCTACATTATCACAGTTTTTGGAGATGTATACTAACAAATCTCTACCTAACAAGTCAAGTTTGCAAAAATGTTACTTAACCGAATGTTACAATAACAATGAAAATCATTAAAGATAAAATGAAAAATAAGATATTCAAGATGCTCTCGGGCTTTGAGCCAGGTATAGTGATGAAAAGACATCAACGTTTCGGGAGTGTACATCTCTCCCATCTTCAGGATGAATGACTAGCAAGAGTGAAGGGACCAGTACTGTCAGCCAGTACGTACCGAGTAGAAAACACCCAGTCTAGTGTGGAGGTGGTTCACCACTCCGTTGGAATCTGTGTTTTCTGAGTCGGTCGATTTCCAAATTTAAGGCTGGTTTCCAAGATGGACTAAACTGCAATCCAGCGTCCCGGTTCAGTGTACTCTTCTCGGAGGAGATGGCCAGAGCCTCCTTAACCCTCCGTTCCCATAAACCGCTACATTTTGCCACAATGGTTGTTTCTTTGAAGTTGGCTCTGTGGTCTTTTTCAAAGCAGTGCTCCGCCAGCCCTGACTTTTCAGGCTGCATTAATCGTATGGACCGTTCGTGCTCCTTGACTCTGGTGGAAATGGTCCTGCCGGTTTGCCCTATATACGGCGTCCCGCATTCACAGGGGATACGGTATACCCCTGGTACATTAAGGAGCAGTTTGTCCTTAACCGGCCTCACTAGGTGTTGGATCTTCAAAGGCGGCTTGTGGATGGTTCTGATGTTGTGTTTAGCGAGAATTCTACTGATTCTGCTGGAAAGATTGCCAGTGTATGGGATGCAGGCAGTGGCGGTCGGCTGGTCTGGTGTTTGCTGAGTTTGTGGTTTTCCTCTCTTGGCCTTGGAGATAGAGGCTTCAATATCCTCTACAGAGTAGCCGTTTTGGCGGAATGTGTGCCTCAGGTGCTGCAGCTCTTGTTTTAGGTGGCTGGGATCGGAGATCGACAGAGCTCTGTGGAACAGAGTGTTGAGAACTCCGACCCGTTGAGACTTATGATGGAAACTGCGAGCATTCAAATAGAGGTCAGTATGTGTTGGTATGCCTGCATCCCATACACTGGCAATCTTTCCGGCAGAATCAGTAGAATTCTCGCTAAACACAACATCAGAACCATCCACAAGCCGCCTTTGAAGATCCAACACCTAGTGAGGCCGGTTAAGGACAAACTGCTCCTTAATGTACCAGGGGTATACCGTAATCCCCTGTGAATGCGGGACGCCGTATATAGGGCAAACCGGCAGGACCATTTCCACCAGAGTCAAGGAGCACGAACGGTCCATACGATTAATGCAGCCTGAAAAGTCAGGGCTGGCGGAGCACTGCTTTGAAAAAGACCACAGAGCCAACTTCAAAGAAACGACCATTGTGGCAAAATGTAGCGGTTTATGGGAACGGAGGATTAAGGAGGCTCTGGCCATCTCCTCCGAGAAGAGTACACTGAACCGGGACGCTGGATTGCAGTTTAGTCCATCTTGGAAACCAGCCTTAAATTTGGAAATCGACCGACTCAGAAAACACAGATTCCAAAGGAGTGGTGAACCACCTCCACACTAGACTGGGTGTTTTCTACTCGGTACGTACTGGCTCACAGTACTGGTCCCTTCACTCTTGCTAGTCATTCATCCTGAAGATGGGAGAGATGTACACTCCCGAAACGTTGATGTCTTTTCATCACTATACCTGGCTCGAAGCCCGAGAGCATCTTGAATATGTTCGTCGCCAGGAAAGCTACAAATCTTATTTGAAAAATAAGATCTTTTTGTGTTTATAATGCCTTTTTGACTGCCAATTTTAGTGATTTATAATGCCTAAACTTCCAGTCTCTGCTCATGCCCTATAACATGCCTCTCAAGACAAAAAATCTGATGTGTTCCACTCACATGACTTTCTCTACTCTTGTACTAACCATGCTTACAAACTCTAATTCCTATATCTTCCTCGTGTTGCTTGAAATAAACATTTACAGAAATTATCTTATTGCTTATGTCCTTGTAGGTGCAAGGGGAATATTAGAATACAGTAGGCTTTGGGTGATAGTTAAATGTTTTAAAGCTTTGAGATTCTGTTCTCTTTGCACGTTTAACATATAAAAAAGGAACCATTATATTGCATTTCACAGAAGTTTTAAGTTTTCCAAAACTGACACACATAACAAGGAATATCTCTGGAATAGTTTGCTCTACAAAAAAAATTTATTTAGACATAAATTGTGTGTTTTAGCAAGATCTACATTTTTTGTACAGTAAGATTTTGTCTATCTCTTACAGTTTACAAATTATTCAAGTCATCCAGAGTAAACATAGGCTACAGCCAGAAAATACAAAATATACATTTCATTTGTCATAAAAATATCTTAAGCATATGTCATTTTAATAAAAATCATTAGAACTATTTTGAAGAAAATCATAAATTTCGATAAATTTTCCATGTACAGGGTAGTTTTGGGTGGGGCTATTTTCTTCAAACTCTTCATGTCGCATACTCGAAAGACATAAAAATTAAATACCAGCTTTGGTTTTTTAAACCAACTTATCATTTTTGAGTTATGCTGTCCACAGACTGACAGACACACACACAAAAATCTTTTTCTAAAAATGCTATTTTTTTTTTATTCAGGGGGCCTCAAAACATATTTCCAGTGAAATCTTGACATCCAATTTTTGTGTGAAATGCAGTAGAGAGTAAAAATTGAATATCATTTCCAACCCAGAGAGTATTCCTCGTATACTAAATAAATGCAAAGGAGCCTTTATGTATGTGTGCTTGTGTAGGCAGGTATGTTAGGAAAGTTAAAAAATCTGATGTGTTGCACTCACATGACTTTCTCTACTCTTGTACTAACCATTCTAACAAACTCTTATTCCTATATCTCCATGTTAGTTAAGGTAAACATTTGTACAAATTATCTTATTGCTTATTTCCTTGTAGGTGCAAGGGGGATATTAGAGTACAGCAGGCCTTGTGCGACAGTCAAATCTTTTTAAGCTTTAGATTCCGTTCTCTTTGCACGCTTAACATATAAAAAAATGAACAACGTTGTTGCATTTCGCTAAAGTTCGAAGTTTTCCGAAACTCACACACATAAGGAATATCTTGTAGGTTCACCCTACAAGAAAATTTATTGGGACATAAATTGTGTATTTTACCAAGGTCTACATTTTTTTGAAGAGTATGATTTGGTCTATCTCTAACGGTTTACCAGTTATGCAAAATTCATCCAGAGTAAATACGACTACAGGGGCTATAGCCAGAAAATTCAAGATATACATTTCATTTGTCATAAAAATATCTCAAACATATGACATTTTAATCAAAATTGTTAGAGCCATTTTCAAGAAAATCAAAATTTTCGAAAAATTTTCCATGTAAAGGGTAGTTTAGGGTGGGGCTATTTTCTTCAAAATCTTCGTGTCACATCCTTGAACGACATTAAACTTAAATACCAACTTTCGTTTGAGAGGTAAAACTGGAACTTAAAAATTCAATGCCACAACTGGGATTTGAACCACAGACCTTCCGCTTACCGGGCGGCTGCTCTAACCACTGAGCTATTGTGACAAACTGCCAGAATGGCATTAAATTCTCAAACCAGTTCGTATTTCTCCTGGTAAACTGCCATTCTGGCAGTTTGTCACAATAGCTCAGTGGTTAGAGCAGCCGCCCGGTAAGCAGAAGGTCTGTGGTTCAAATGCCAGTTGTGGCATTGAATTTTAAAGTTCCAGTTCTACCTCTCAAACTTTGCCGATACACGGCTTGTGTGTTTAAAAATACCAACAGTAAGTTTGTTGGCATAAATAAATAATAATTACCAACTTTCGTTTTAACCTAATTTTCTTTTTTGAGTTATGCTGTCCACAGGCTGACAGGCTGACACACAGACACACACACGGACCTTTTTCTAAAAATGCTTTTTTTGGATTCAGGGGGCCTCAAAACATATATTTCCGGTGAAATCTCGACATTGAAGTTTTGGGTGGAATACAATACTTTCCCTACTTACCAGTAAAGAAAGTAAAAAACATTTCGGAGACTAAAGTTTTCAAGACTTCAAAGCAATGAACATGATCAAGTTCTCAGAAACTGAGGTTGTAAATTTACAGACAAATATAATTTTTAAGTCATAATTACAAAATAAGGCTGGTTTAGATTTATTTAGACATATGGCAGAATTTCCATCTCTCCATTAATTTGTCTTGCATAGTGTTACATTTAACCCTATACATTATGTGAACAATTTTTACTTTCTCTACTGGTAAGTAGGGGAGGTATTGTATTCCACCCAAAAATTCAATGTCGAGATTTCACCAGAAATATATGTTTTGAGACCCCCTGAATCCAAAAAAGAAGCATTTTTAGAAAAAGGTCTGTGTGTTTGTATCTGTCTGTGGACAGCATAACTCAAAAACGAAAAGTAGGTTAAAAACCAAAGCTGGTATTTAAATTTAATGTCTTTCAAGGATGCGACACGAAGATTTTGAAGAAAATTGCTCCACCCTAAACTACCCTTTACATGGAAAATTTTTCAAAAATTTTGATTTTTTTGACAATGACTCTAACGATTTTGATTGAAATGTCATATGTTTGAGATATTTTTATGGCAAATGAAATGTACACACATGGACAGAAGTATTCATACACAACCATGTTAAGAATATCATAGCAGTTATTACATATAATGTTTATTGGGTATCAATTTTATTTCTAGATAATATATTGGAATGCCCACCATGCAGACATATTGCAAGTGTTCTGCTATTGTGTACAATAGAAGTATAGGAAGAGCCTCTGTTTGTTTACATGGATCAATGCCCGAACAGAAGTGTTCCTACAGTTAGTTACTACCCTAGTTGACGCACGAGTAAACAATGACCCTTGTTTGGCTGGTTCAGTTGAGTAGCATACACCCCGAGAGACAGACTGATTGCACTGATAGATACAGTTTAGTTAAAATGGGAAGAAAACAGAAGGAAACATCTGTTGAAGAGAGAAAAATTGTTCTCAGACTTCATAATCAAGGAAAATCACATTCTGAGATTGCAAACTCAGTTGGGAGAAGCCGAACTACTATACAAAGTATAGTAAATAGGTTCAAAAGCAAAACAGTGATGATTAACAATAAAAGAAGTGGACGTTCACAAAACTTTCATCAAGAGAGCAGAGGTATGTGATTAATTTAAAAAAAACTAAAATAGCTTCATCAGAAATAGCAGCAGAACTAGATGAATATTTTCACAATCCAGTATCTTCACGTACAGTAAGACAGATCCTTCGAGATGCATACTGAGCAAGGGTACCAAGAAAAAAACCCTACATTAGTAGACTTAATAGGATGAAGAGGTTGCAGTTTGCAAAAGAGTTTGTGCAGAAAGATAGTGAGTTTTGGGATGTGTTGTTCACAGACAAAAGCAAATTTAATATTTTTCGCAATATGGGTGCATTTTGGTTTGGAAAAAACCCAATACACAGCTCGAGGAGGAGAACCTTATGACAACAGTAAAGCATGGAGGTGGTGGTGTGATGCTGTGGGGGTGTATGGCTGCTTCAGGCGTAGGAGGATTGCTTTTCATAGAAGGAAATATGTACAAATACATGTACTTGAACATCCTGAAAGAAAATCTTAAGAAAAGCGCTGAAAAATTAGGCTTTTCTCTGGGATATTACTTTCAACAGGACATATGACCTGAGACAGGATATTGTAAGACCCCAAAAGAAAATCATTTATGTGAATATTTGTTGAGAGTGTAATTTGTTTTTGGTGTTGGTATGAGTTGGTTGAGGGACAAAAACGTGTTGCTATTGTTCATTGTTACAAACAATTAAGTTTGTTTTAGACGTCATAAATATTTCCATATTTAAATTTAATATACATGTATAAATAAAAGAATTATATATGTTTAATATTGAAAGCGAAGGGAGAATAGCTAAAGATCGCTTCCTTAACAATACAGGAACTATTTGATGGACGCATACGCGGATGTATACAAAACGAAGGGAGCATCATGTGAAGAGGCACCAATTGTTTAGTTAATACCGTCCGTGTCGTCTTTGGTATAAAAAGATGTGTTTTTATAGTGCTCTTGGATGTGAGTAGAAAATTGAATAAATTTTCACGAAGCTTTTGTTCTAAAGTTGTTAAAAACTGGAAAGACTATCTATATAATGTAAATTGGTGCGACGAAAGGAAATTTAAGTGTAGAGCCGAGAAAAAGTGTTAATAAAGTAATATATTATAGTGAGGTAACTTCGAGATGATTATTATTATTATTATTGTTGTTGTTGTTATTATTGTTGTTATTATTGTTGTTATTGTTGTTGATATTATTATTATTATTATTATTATTATTATTATTATTATTATTATTATTATTATTATTATTATTATTATTATTATTATTATTATTATTATTATTATTATTATTATTACTATTATTATTATTGTAGAAAGAAATATATTCCGGGCTGTTATGCCGTGGTCTGCTGGAGATCTGTCTTCCAGACGTTTCGTCTACAACTGCGGTAGACATCCTCAGTGGCGTTGTCGAAGTCTCCTCGTGGAAGGTATCACTACGACTGATGCGTCGACTGTCTGTGGGGCTCCATTTATACCCTGCGCAACGTGCGCTGATTGGCCCGGGGCGTCCAGAGGCGTGGTGGCTGGTGGAGGGGGTTCTATCTCTCTTATGCTGCTGGTCTCTCCTGATTGGCTTACCTTGCTATCCTGCTTCTTATGATGTTCTATGACCGGATGCCAGTTGCTGTTTAATCTTAAGGCCTCTTCCTTCTTATTAAAGTTGTTAAACTATCCAGTTGTTAAGCTATCCTGCTTCTTATGATGTTCTATGACCGGATGCCAGTTGCTGTTTAATCTTAAGGCCTCTTCCTTCTTATTAAAGTTGTTAAACAACTTTAAACAACTTTAATAAGAAGGAAGAGGCCTTAAGATTAAACAGCAACTGGCATCCGGTCATAGAACATCATAAGAAGCAGGATAGCAAGGTAAGCCAATCAGGAGAGACCAGCAGCATAAGAGAGATAGAACCCCCTCCACCAGCCACCACGCCTCTGGACGCCCCGGGCCAATCAGCGCACGTTGCGCAGGGTATAAATGGAGCCCCACAGACAGTCGACGCATCAGTCGTAGTGATACCTTCCACGAGGAGACTTCGACAACGCCACTGAGGATGTCTACCGCAGTTGTAGACGAAACGTCTGGAAGACAGATCTCCAGCAGACCACGGCATAACAGCCCGGAAGATATTTCTTTCTACAATTTAGACGCCAGCCGTGAAAGCCTACGTAGCTTTATTATTATTATTATTATTATTATTATTATTATTATTATTATTATTATTATTATTATTATTATTATAGAAACAGCACCAGACCACAGCATACAGCACAAATTGTTTGTCTGTGGCTTCTATACAACATCCCCCAAACACTGAAAACACCTCCACAGTCTCCTGGTACTAACCTAATTGAATATCTGTGGGATGAATTAGAGACCAGGATTAGAAAACTTCATATAACAAGCAAATCTCAATTGAAACAGCTACTTCAAATGAAATGGCAACTTATTGGGTTAGAAATCACAAAAAGCTTAGTATATTCTATGCCACATAGATTAAGAGAGATTATACGTAGAAGAGGCAAGCAAATTTGCTACTGAGCATTATGAAAATAACTCCTTTCATGTTCTTTACATGCTGATAATTGAATGTGTGTGAATAGTTATGTCCGGCCAAAAATTCCTATTCATAGAGAAGATATATTTTTATTTTATATAATTATACTTGTATAGGATTTTTTGTTGTTAATATTGTACATTGAAGTACTGTTTATAATTCTAGTTAAGGCAATTTTGCCCTTGTGCCATATTTATGTAGCAATAAACAAAAATGCACATAATTTTCCTCTGTATGAATACTTTTGTCCATGTGTGTATATCTTGAATTTTCTGGCTATAGCCCCAGTAGTCGTATTTACTCTGGATGACTTTTGCATAACCGGTAAACCGTTAAGATACACAAAATATTACTGCACAAAAAATGTAGATCTCGCTAAAACACAGAATTTATGTCTGAATAAATTTTTCTGTAGAGTGAACCATTTCGGAGATATTCCTTGTTATGTGTGTCAGTTTTGGAAAACTTAAAACTTTGGTGAAATGGAACATTGTTGTTCATTTTTTTATATGTTAAGCATGGAAAGAGAACGAGATCTCAAAGCTTTAAAAGATTAGACTCGCTCAAAGCCTACTGTATTCTAATATTCCCCTTGCACCTACAAGAGAATAAGCAATAAGGTAATTTGTGCAAATGTTTATCTCAACTAACATGAAGTTATAGGAATAAGAGTTTGTAAGAATGGTTAGTACAAGAGTAGAGAAAGTCATGCAAGTGCAACACATCAGATTTTTTTCATATAAACTGAAGATTGTAAAATATAAAAGTGGACCACGGTTAACATAAAAATCCAAGTGCTCTGTTGTGCATCAGTAATTATGAATTAACAGATGTATACAAAACTTACACTTCAGATGAAGTAAAAATAAGATGAAAAAATAATGTGTAGCCTCTCAACCTGTACACATGCATTAGGTATAAATAAAGTCTAACGTGCATCAGGCAAGTTCCTATACCAACAATGTGGCTTCCGAAATTCCCTCCTTCGATGTCACATGCAACATTCCATGATATTACCATTCGTGCAATTACAATGACCAATTTGCAGACTCCTGCCTTACATCATATGACAAGATTTGGTATTACCAAACTAAATACACTTTTAATTTGATAAATACTTTGGCTAGATAGAAGATCAACAATCTTTTTGAAATAGAATAAAGAGCACCATTACAGGATTATTCCAGCTAAGTGCAGATGCAGGATTATACACCAGAAGCATTTATGGCTTTATCATCTAACACCTTATGCATTTCTAAAGAATTTTACACATGAGCAGGGCTTATGACATTTCTGCATTAGACCCTGGAGTTACATACAACACCTCTTTCATAATAGTTTTTAATAAGGCTTGTGAAATCACCCAATGTTCTATTTGTTCCTTAAATAACATACTCACCGGGTATGATTCTATAGGCTTGGTCTCCATATGGAGGTCCCATACTTTTACAGAGAGATAGTCTCTAGATATCATATATCGTCCTGAATTGGAAAGTTTCACATCCGATATACTTGAGATGATTTCTGAAAAGAAGCTCCTATTCGTTGGATCTTCAGGCTCTTCAAATACTGAAAAGTACAGTACAAAAATCTTATAAGTATTTTTAAATTAAATTACTCTGTATTTAACAAAACAAACAAAACATTTTAGGGAAAACCATGAGGCTAGGGTTTTTTTTTTTTCAGAATTTATTCATACATTAGAGAAAGTTGCAAATTTTCTCCCAATATCATTTATGTGAAACCGCCCATGTGGCAGAATCGTAATTTTTCAGCTGGAAGAAAAAGTGAGTTCAAGATCAGTATATACATAATTTTATATGTGATCACCTACTAATGCAGGCAAAAACATGTAATTTTAACCATTAGACATGTTTTTAGACTGTAGTACTTTGAAAGTAGAAATCAATAACATAACTGCAAAATTAATAACTATCCGACATAGCTGGATTGATAAAAACAATCAAACTTATATACACCGAGAGAAAATTACTAGTTTAGTTTAAAAGACACTAATAAAACGTTTAACTGTTAACCTTATTCCACATTTACACTCAGATTAAACACCCAGTGCACAATGTCCATGAAAGGAATTGGAAATGGGAAGCAGAACAGATGAACAATCCTTGCACAATAAATCGAGACCTTGAACAACAAATAGCAATTCTGACTTCTTCTGACTCGAAGAAGGGGAACACATCATCCAATATGGTAACACAGATATTCTGGCATCTACATCCCACTACTATTCTCGCTTATTCCGTGAAGCCATTGAAATACACAAGCACAAAAATAATATCAATCGCAAAGAGGAAGGACTTAAACTCAACAGAATATGGCAAACAGCGTTAACAAAAAAAAAAATCCAGAACCCCTCTCCAGCCAATCAGACGCCAGCTCCTTGTAGTACTCCACTGGTACAAGTCCAGCCCACTGGCCACCTGGACCTATCACAACGTACTTCCCCTCCAGCCGCCGACATAAATACCGCACCTCTGGTGGTGACCAGCGCAGTTGGTGCTGAGATCTCCACTAGGAAACTTCGACCTCGCCGCCACTGAAGATGTCTGCCGTAGTCGCAGACGAAACGTTTGGGAAGAAGAAGGAACCCAATAGACCACGGCCCACAAGCCCGGTTAATATTGCATCTAGTAATTCTGACTTCAATTTGATAACTACAGGTTCTCAACAATAAATAGGAAATAGGGAGCACAACAAAAATGTAATATGCCCTCAGTACAGAGCTTTTGATTCGCAAAATGAGAATGGGAATGGGAAAGCCCATTCCTTAGAATTTCAATAAAATGGCAAGGTGATTTCGCTCATCCATCTTTTATAAAAAACAAATGGTACTTATTAAACTGAATGCATGTTAGCCTACGAAATTAAAAATGATTAACATTTGTCAACATTAATGTTCTACCTGTTTGTGATTTTTCACCTAAATCCTGTCAATAAAACAAACTGAAGTGAGAGTGGAAGCTTATGATATTGATGGGAGTCATCATGGTTTTGTTTCTTTAATTTGCAAGAGTTCCAGTAGCTGTTATGGTTCACCTCCCTTCCTTTGCTCCCTCCCCCTCTCCCTTCCACTCACTCTCCCTCTCTCCTACGCACTCCCCCATTCCTTCTCACCTTCCCTCCCACTACACTAGCTCTTCCTCCCATCCACTCACTCCCTCACACTCACTCTCCCTGGGACATAAAAGCTTATCTTTAATTACAATGACTTTGTAACTTGTCCCTTGAAGAATTGAATGTTTAAATGCAGGAGTGTAAATGTGGATTCAAAGTCATAAATTGTAAAATCTCAAGTTAAAATTCTTCAGTCAATGAAGCAAAAGGACCAAGGCATTGGATCTAAAGACAAAGCTGCTGAAAAGCTGATCATATAAATGAAACAAATATAAATAGAAATGCATATAGAAGTCCTTAATCTGAATGAAACCTATAACTTTTTTCAGATGTTCCAGGAGTCCTGAAGATCTTCTGTTTACATATTTTTTATGTTTTAGACTTGTCTAACTCAGACCATGTTGGAGCATAAACTTTGATACAAACCCTGATGGAATCTTCAAGACTTTATGGAGCTGCACTAGATATATCTGGGTAACGATCCAGAACGTGAAGAAGTTACTGACAACTCTTTTTAATGAACAGCCTGGAATTACCCAAATGAAACTCCCTTGTTCATTCATAGATATTTTTGATCAGTCAATAATTCCTGATCTACATCTGGCAGTTTCACAGCAACCACCTCAAAGTTTGAGAGGTAGAATCAGGACTGAAAAATGTAATGCCATAGCCGGGATTTAAACCACAGATCTTCTGCTTCTTGCACGGCTCCTCTAACCACTGAGCTACCATGGTAAGTTGCCAGTATGACATTAAATTCCCCAGCCAGTGTGATTTTCCTGGTTGACCACTAGGGAATCACATCTGAGATAAGTACATGAAGGGGGGCTTACAATTGTAAACAATGGGTTGTTTGGCATAAACAATAACAATTACAGTCTAAAGGCTATTTAAACCCGGGACATAAAGTACTTACAATCGTAAGTCATCCTTGGGGTACTTATCTCCTACCCGCCTCTGTAGCGTGATGGTTAGCGTGTCTGCCTCACGTTCAAGAGGTCATGAGTTCGAATCTCGCTTAGGGTAAGTTATCCGGATAAGGTTTTTCCCTTGTCCTGAAAAGATGAATGTCTATGGACCTCGGGCTCATTTGAGCATCATTTCACCCATTTCAGTCATTCACTGTCTGATATGACATTACGTTGGAGGACGACAACAAAGAAAAAAAAAATAGTACTCATCTCAGATGTGAGATTCACTAGCGGTCTACTGGGAAAATACAAATCGGTTGGAGAATTTAATGTCATACTGGTAAATTGCCATGGTAGCTCAGTGGTTAGAGCAGCTGCACATGAAGCGGAAGATTTGTGGCTCAAATTCCAGCTATGGCACTGAATTTTCCAGTTCTGATTCTACCTTTCAAACATTGCCCACACACAGCTTGGATGTTTAAAAAAAATGGCAATAAGTTGGTTGGCATTAAAAATAACAATTACCTCAAAATTGTGTATATGTTACAGACAAGAGCTCTTTCAATGCTTTAAAGTAATGTATTGCGTCCAGAAGTATTTCCATTGAACTTACAAACAAATGCCAAAATGTTTTCAGTATGCAAGATACATAATCAGAGCAACTAGGAATTTTGCTGATCTATGCTCACCCTTTTAAACATAACCAGCAATTTCAGTCCTCCATGACCACTTATTCTAAAACACAATAAATATATGGTTAACAATATGTGTGAAAAATGTTTTTCATCAGAATACTCCTGTTAGCGAATCCTGGCTTGTAGAGTTATCCTGAGTTAATAAGTGGTGGATTAAGAATATGGTAATTGCCATCTAAGAGCTTATTTAACTAACCCCAAGATAAAGTACTTCGATTGTAAAGTCACCTTTGGGGTAATTATCTCTGATGCAAGATTTGCTCCTAGTGGTCTATTAGGAAAATACAAATATGTTGGGAAATTTAATGTCATACTGGGACGTTGCCATAATAGCTCTGTGGCTAGAGCAGTCATGCATGAGGCGGAAAATCTGTGGTTCAAATCCTGGCTATGGTATTGAATTTTTCAGTCCTGATCCTACCTCTCAAACACTGCCTGCACATGGTTTGTGTGTTTAAAATCAACAGTAAGAAGGTTGGCATAAAATTACAAGTGCATAAGTGTTTATAAATGCTGTTCAAAATACCAGCGTTGAACTTCGGAGCATAGTTGATAACATCATATGATTGTTGAGTTCTTTCAAGCATACCCAGCATAGCATTCATAGCATTAAATGCTACAAAAATCCTGACCATTTATTCAATGACAGCTTGTGGAGGGGGACTTGGCACCTCAACCAAAAGGCGATCTTTTATGCCTAGGCCCCTGATAGGGTATCCGCAGGGGCATGGATGAGGCAAATGGATCCTAAGAGTGGCTGAAACATTGCCAGAACAAAGCAGGTGGCAGGGTCCCTGCATTTTCCCAGTTACAAGCACCTCCCCTCGGACTTGTACCATCCCATGGGAGCCTGGAAACCAGTGGCTCGCCTTCCAATCTGGGGTCGAGATTTCCAAAGCGCATTTGTTCCCCCTGCCATGCTGCTGCCACAATACTTGCCGACACTTCCAACCCTGAAAGAAACCTAATGGGAAGAAGGGTGAAATAAAGTGATTTATGTAATGAAATGGAGGGACAGAAAACTCAGTGGATATGGAAATTCATCCCAGCATTCCTCTTGCAACCCAGGGAAACTGCTGAGAAAAACCCACTTTTCAGGAAGCTCGGCCATGGTGATCGAACCTGCAACCTCCAGAATGTGGGCCACAGACGTTACCACCTGAGCCATCCTGCTCAGTATCTTGGCCATTAACCTCTTGAGCGATGGCCATTTAAACGTCCGCGAGCCGAGAACTGCTAGCATTTAAATTGTTAAATGCGCTTCGTATATACACAGCTGTATTTTGTGTAAATATTAAGTTATTTTAATGAAACAAAAACTGGTATAAAACTCGTTATTTGCAGTATAAATGTACGTAATCAGCAAAGTTGAGTTGTATTTACAAAACGTTGAAATGGCACAATTTTGTTTCACTGTGGTGAAAAGTCAACTTTGCTCTGTCATACGCATCTAATATTAGTTCTCGGAAAGATTCAGTAAAGAAACACCCATTGTATGTGTGGCTAATGCGTCAGCATACTGTGAAATAAATCGCTACTGCATGCGTGGTCACTCGAGTCATCAGAATAGATCAACATTACAACTTTTGCTTACGCGAGTTTCGTAACTGAGTAGAGTCCGTGTCTTTCTTTGTTGAAATACATACGTATTCTTTCCTGCTTGTAGCTGAAGGGAGAAGTGGTATAAAAAGGTGTTTTTGCACCAACTGGATATAACCATACACAATTGTTTGGGGATTTGGACAGCTCTCTAAACCCACACAGGACAATGACTGACCTTGACTACCGACTATAAATAACTCGCAGCCTAATTGAAGAATACCACGTTGGGGGTTGAAAATCCAAAACCCCTGCACCCCTCAGACTTCAAGGAAAACATTATCCTAAAAGGATACCACCAACAGCAAAGAAGTCCCGCCCATTTCGAAAGTGTTCCGTGTGCCGCAAGAAGGGAATTCACAAATGTGGAGATGTACCTACCCTTGTGTGTTTATCCCTGTTTTGAGGTAAATCACTGCAGAACGAACATATTAAGGTAAGCCAATAAAGTATATAGACCTTACTAAAATGTTTCACAAAGGGAAAATTATATTAAGTTGAGTTGGATAAGGGATAAATAAGGGTTAAATGCTTAAACGCACAGGACGCCCATATCGCTCATCCGCCATTTTAAATGGACGTGATTTCACGTCGATATCCCTCAAGAGGTTAACCCCTCTTCACTGTTAACTGAGTCTTGTATACAAGAGACTGAACATGTCCCCAAAAGAAAAAATCAAAGGTGTTGGATCTGGTGAATATGATAGCCATGATAATAGTGATCTGCTACTGATCCAGTGATCAGGGTAATTCTGACTTTCTCTTCATCACCAGAACAAAGCTCAGGTGCCTCATTGCTGTGGAACAACTTTAACTGGTCTATTTCTAAAGAAACATCTTCCTGAAATCCTGCCCAAACGTGTTGTAAGAACTAGTAGAAGTTTCAAAATGGAGGTAGTAAATGTTTACTGCAAATTGCATTGGTATTTCTAACTCTAGCTCTAGAATTATCCTGTGCTAAACATGCGTTTTGTGTTAAACATACTCTCTGTGTAAAAACCTTCTCGTCCGTCAGCAACATGGTTATGGGAAAGCTCGGTTGATCAATACATTTACGAAGAAACCAGTGGGCAAGCTGTAATTGGAGTATAAAGTCATTTAGTCCCAGTCCTTGAACTCGGTTGAGATGATACAGGTGTAATGGCTGCTCCTGCAGAGTTCTAGTAACTGAAGACTGACTTGTATGCATGGCATGGGCTATTGTTCTTGTACTGCAGAGGGGGAATTACAGCCCAGTCAAGAACCATCTCTTCTAGAGCCACTGTTCCTTCATTACTTTGGACTCCTGAGCGATGTGCCAGTTTTTGGACAGTTCCTGTTTCTTGCAGTATTTGTTATACAGCAATAAAGGTGTTGTGATGAGGTAAATGTTTCCTTAGGTAAAGATCAGCATAAAGGTCTCGTGTCTTTTTCGCATTTCCCCAAGTAGCATCTTAAATGTAATGCCCATCTGCTAGTTATGCGTAAATTAAGTGGAACATTTTTATAACTTGCTGTAAAACAAAGTACTTGCGGTAAATGCAGTACTTTAGTATATGCTGATAGGTGAGAATAATAACCAGAGCCACAAAATGCTGTATAATATGCGACAGAATCCTTTACCCTTTAAGTAAAGGTTAATGATATAAACAATGTTAAAAACAAAATACAAGCGATATTCCATAATACAAAGAAAACAAAATGTGAGTGAGTGGTGTTTAAGGGCCGTCTAACAGCTACATCATTTGGGTCCCAGGTCAAAAATAAAAACAGTGAAACTAGCCACCCGTTAGAAGCCACCATTAAAATGTTAAAAAGAGGAAGTTAAGAGATAAAAGGTAAAACAGTTAAAATTTAAAGCTGATCCTAAAAAAGTAAGGTGTTAAAATGTTACCAAGGTAAAACATGCTACAAGTCAAAACAAGGTACAAAATAAACTGTTTGTCAAAAACAACTTGGGCAACAAACTGCAGCACTATATTGACAGCTGCTGAGTCGTTATCCAAAATTGACAGTACAGTAAAACCCAGAACATGCGATTGGCACTCATGAGTGTAACGCGGACAATCTAGGAGGACATATGCCACAAAGAATTGAACGGAGCATGTAACACAGATAGGTGTCGGGTCACCACGCATAAGGTACCCATTGGTGGCTTGTGTGTGACCTATCCTCAAGTGGGTGAGCACCACCTCTTCCTGCCTGGAATCCCTTCAAGAGCTCTGTCAGGGTTGTACGGTGTCCTTGATTGTCTGCAACTGAGTGCCACCTAACACTTCCCAAGTCTGTTGACAGACAGCAAATAGATGGCAATGGAAGTAACGCTGCACATCTGCTTGCAGCAGCATAGGCATGGAAAACTCTGGGAGACGACATGCAGACTTAGCAGCTGCATCTGCCTCCTTGTTCCCAGGAATACGCACATGGCCTGGGGTCCAGGTAAAAACGAACTGGTATCCGCAAGATAACAACTGAGATATGAGTGTCTGTATTTTAACAATTGCCAACAAACTGTTGCAGTACCTGAATAACACTCAGCGAGTCACAACAGATAATAAAATGACTGCTGTTGAAATTCATGTTAGATTTCAACATGCATATGGGGATGTCAGCCTGCACACCAGGGTGTTAGGAAATGAGTGAAACATTCAAAGATGTGAACATAAGATCACCCTCATAGCAGTTGCCTCAAATTGCCTCCATGGAAAGAGCTGACTTTTCCACACCTTCTGCCAGCAAAATGCTGGGTATAGCATTTTGCTATTGTTAATTAGAATAAAAATATGTGTATTTATTTTAGAATTAACCTCAACATTAAGAACTTTAAACAGTATACTGAATTTTCCTAACCATCCTAATATCGACATTGTAACATTGTTGCTAACAGATGAAGCAAGTGATAAATTCTGAAAATAAAATATTCTGCCTCAAGTAGATCACTATGATTGCAAACATTTGCTCACCCAGCAGTGGTAGCCACAACATGAATTAACACAGTAAACAAGAAAGAAGTCGAGATGTTAATAGTAACTCATTGCGAGGTGTTCTGCACAAGCTATTGCTCCGAGAGAATACAGCCATTAGCCGCTCCTAGGCCGATATAGCCTGTAGATTGAACTAATACCGGCAGCCTCTAGGTAGCTTCATGCCATGGTGAATATTGATATTTCCAATAAAATTGTTTCACAAAAAGGTTCATATGTGTACGTGCAACCACTACATGTGCACATAGTACTTTACTCTCTGTACTAAATAAATTGACTGTTGTTTTACTTTACCATCCAGAAGGCTTCACAATACATACATTGCAGTGAATATCAGGCACACCTAGTGGCAGTGACTAGCGCTGTACAAGGGAGTATTTTGTTTACATTTGACATGCCACAAACAAGTTTTAATTGGAGACTCTTAACATAACAGATTTAACCCTTTGCGGTCTTATGTCGATATATGATCAACACGACAGTAATGCTCGTACGGTCGTATGTCGACATATGATCGACAGCAAAGCGCTTCTCGTCTTAGTTGCAAGAAGTAACACTTCTGGCAGCATGTTATAGGCATTACAGTGTTCGTGGAAGCTTTACCCAGCCTATACTGCCATCTGTTCGGAAATTATTTTAACTATTTCAACATACAGAGGAAATGTTTCTGTCTGGGTTGCACAGTATTTTGCAATGGCTTCGAGCACGTATAAACAAGGTCCTTCTGGGATTAAGAAATGAAAGTTTGATGTGTTGTGCTATGAACATGTGGAAGAATTAAGGTTAATGATTCAATCTGAGCTGGATGCAGTGAGTGATGATGATGTGGACAATGAATTTGAAGAGGAGAAGGATGTGGAGCTATCCGGCGCTGAGGAGTCCGTAAGTGAGAGTGAAAGCGACACAAGTGCTGCAAATGTTGCGTGTGCCAATACATAGAAATTGATAGACAAAACTGACCGGAAACATAAAGAATATACCTTTTCCAAGAATGTAGGTCCAAAACTGAATCTTGCCTTTGATGCTGAGCCAGTTGAATACTTTAGTTTATTTTTTACTGATGAGCTAATATCTCAAGTTGCTAAGGAAACAAATAGATACGCGAGAGAAAAAATTGCCTCGTTACAATTGTCCCCGCGCTCTATTTGGAAAATTTTTTGGGGATAATAAACTCGTTCATTTTGTCCAAGGTTCACAATTCCCAGGCAAGCACCCATCCCTTGTTAGATATAAAATACAGAAGGTCACTTGTCGAGAGTCTGGTGAAAGGCATAAGCAACCCAAGGCCAAGGTCACACCCCGGTACGGCTGAGAGAGAGAAAAGGCTAAACAATGCACCACATCTTTTATACCACTTTGAGGGAAAAAACACAAAGACTGTATTGTCTGCAGTAATCGAAAACTCCAGGGGGCGAGAAAAGAAAGGTATTTCTACTGCAGCACGTGTGCAAATAAACCAGCCATGTGTATCGGCGAATGTTTCGAGCGCTATCACACATTTGACAATTATAAAAAGTAATTGTTCTGTAATAATAAGAAGTGTGTGACGTGTATATGTGTGCATAGTGTTCGTGTGTCCGTTTACATTTTATATAAATTACTATTTATGGCCGAACGCTTTTTCATTGCTGTGTTTTTTATGACATGGATACTTTATCTCGGGCTAAAGTGTTTACAAACTTAAAATGATTAAAAAATCCCCATATTAATGGACAGTGTAAGCAGCACAAACTGTTCCAGTGCATCAACAATTCTCCGCTTAGCTCAGCTACGTTTGATAATCTGCAGTGGAGGTAAGTACAGTAACATAGGCCACTTTTGCATGAAGTTTTGCTCCCTTTTGCGTAGCTCTAGCAGCAAATTTAAAGGTCCGTCCTGGCTGAGGAAATTTCTTCCCAGGATGTCGACCGCAAAGGGTTAATGCTAACGCATGTAGCACAGTAAAGAAGCTTATGTAACCTCTTGTTCCTACCCTCAAAATGCTTATCTTGGTACTATTTTTCTACTGCAGGATTTTCTGCAAATTGTTTCTATGCACCCATTATACAGTAAAATGGATTTGATTACCATAAAATTCTGTCACCCTAGCTTTCCCCAAAGATTTCACAGGTTTTGATTTTTCTCTTACTCAGTAACTCTGCAATTCCATCCATCCCTATATCTTAGATTGCAATTCAAAGCCTGTCAGTTTTTCCCAAGATGGACCCCATCCAATCCGTATCTCCTAAATTCCAATTCAAAGAAAGGATTCCCAATCTCATCTCCTATCACAGGTTTTGCCAAGAACTCTTCTTCCATGATGAAATGGTATAACACGTTAATGGTTTTTGCTCTTTGAATTTAATTTGATCAATTTGTTTATTACCACTATGCCAAATCTGGGAGTAAGCTATATGAACAATAAGTACCATCACACTGCTTTACAATGGAAACAATGGCATAAAATTCAACACTTATCTGGCAGTCATAAATTCTCATCCACTGATCACAAGATCATGGCGGATCTGCAGTTAGTGGATGACCAGTCCACTTCTCACCAAACAAGGGAATTTGTACTTCCTCTCACACACAGCATCAATATATGACTACTGACATCCGCTGCTATGTTGCCGCAAACGTACTTTAGCCATTCATGAATATACATAGGCAATT
Source organism: Tenodera sinensis (assembly GCA_030765045.1). Lineage (NCBI taxonomy): Eukaryota > Metazoa > Arthropoda > Insecta > Mantodea > Mantidae > Tenodera > Tenodera sinensis. The sequence continues at coordinate 66,811,254 of CM060966.1, read as the reverse complement.
TAACTCCCACATTCAGGAATTCTATCATGCAGCATCACTGTCTTATATACATCTCACTCTCAGCCATTTTATAAAACAATTATAGCTGTTGAGCAAGATAATTTTGGGAATAATAGTCAATCAATTGAAATTTTCTACACTACAACCTAATGTTTAAGAGAGAAAAGAAAAATAGGAGGCATTGGTTTCTGACTGATCCTCATCTATATGAGCTTGGCCTCATAAGTAGGATTACAAAATAGTCTCAGTAGATATACCATAAGTTCTAAAATCATGACAAAAGATATTTAGTAAAATAAAAAAATTTTGAGTTACAGACATAAATAATAAGCTTTTTGTTTAAATATTATCAACAGTCTAATTAGTCACTTTTCAATATTTCTTGTACGGCCAGTGGATCTCCGGCCCTGACGTTTCACACCTGTGATGAGTTGGAGGGGGAAGGTTAACTTTGCCAATGTATGGTAATGAGTTTCAGAAAAATGGATTCTCAAAACTATCTTAAAAATTAAAGTGTATGATATTTATTAAGGTTAAAACATTGAAATACAGGTTTTGGTTGTATTTTCATGCAATATCTTCGTTACACCACTATCCTGTTTGAAGATTATGGGCAGTAGCTGTTACTTTTGGCAATACTGGAAGTGAGTAACGTACCGGATGTTAAAACTTTCTGCTAGCACCAATCAGCAGGATCACTGCTAGGTGTGGCTTCCAAATGTAGCACTGTGTTGCCAACTACATTTTAGAAGGACCATTTGGTTTCAATTGCTTTGGTGTTTGTGCAGGTTTTTTCTGGTAGGTAAATGGTATAATTGTCTCCATATTCTACTATTCTGTGATCATTTATATGCATACTGTCCACCTGAATTTAAGAAGTAGTGATGCAATCTGCAGATGTATAAAATGTTTCAAATATCCTGTTTCAAATTCCCACTAAAAAACTGGCAACACAGTGTCACGAGACCCTCAGAAATGTCAGAGCCGGAGATCCACTGGCTTTACAATAGCACTACAATTATGAGCCACCAATTTGTCAATCTTTGCTTGCTTATTACACTAGCATTCATGTTCTCGCTGAGCAGGAATGGAATCCTCTATATTGATTGTGTGGTTTTGTCACTCTCCTTGGAAAACATTTTGTTGTATCTGATGTGTTGCCTATGCCGCTACATTTGTATCAAGAGGACTCCATGGATTGGTCCAGATGCTGGATGGCTGGCAAGATGGGATGGGGGGGGGGGGGGGGTGTACTTCTTCCATGGCATTGCTCTGTTTTCTATCAGCTTTAGAGCACAAAAGAAGCTGCCGCCTGAATCGAAGAGAAAAGTTCAGTCTCCCAACCAGGGGGCAAGCACATCATTAAGCACCAGAAAACAAGCATCCTTTCATCCATAATACACTATTATTCCAGACTACACAGCACAAAGCTTTCAAAATTTACAAACATCCCAACAATGTCAATAACAAAGAAGCTCCAAAACTCAAAGCAACTTGCATCCAGTCTTGGAAGGCAAAAATGTTGCATAACTGGAAAAAAGTGAGCTAATCAAAAGGGAGCAACAAAGTCCCCCCCACCCCTCCCAACCTGCCAGCATTCAGATAAATGCATGAGAGCACTCTCAATATAAATATATGGCATAGGCAGCCAACATATCAGACGTCTCCTCGTTCCCAAGGAGACTTCAACTGCAGCAGTAAAGACCTGCACCACAGTAGTGGAAGAAACGTCTGGAATACCTATCTCCAACAGACTTTGGCATAAATGCCAGGAAATAACTTCGTTATATTGCCGTACAAGCCTACTTCTTCTCAAAGTAATACAAGATGTCATTAAGGTATTGAAAGAATATGAACAACATTTTCATACATAAGAGACATCCATAAACATTGTTTGGTTGGCATGCAAATGAACCCTAGGAAAAAAGGGGTCCCTTAGGACACTTGCTTCCTACCTTGGGGAGTCACCATTCTCTCTGAAAAGATGTGTAAATTCACTACAGCTGTTATTATATACTAGTAAGAAATAAAAAACAAATTACATTTAGAATGTCTGTCACAAAGAGCAGCTGCCCTCATATCACACAGCCTGATCGTCCCTTTACTGCTACTGTACACAAACAGGTTGCATTCAACTGGATGGAACTCTGCTGCTGTGATCACTTCTGTCAGCTCCTCCATATTTGTTGGCTTAATGTCAACAATATCTGAGATAAAGTGTTAAGGAAACAACAAGGTTGACCCACTTCTCAACAATTTATAAAAGAATATCTGTTGGTCACCCGAGTCTCGCTTTCCCAAACTAAATTTAAAAAGTTATATTTGTTGGAATGTAACAATTAAACATGATTTTAAAATAAAAGAAAACTACACACCACATCTTCCTTGGATCATACTGCCTTAACAGTGGGCTGGAATCCATAATCATACACATTAACGCACCTCTGCATTACGCAATCTGCAGCATTTTTTATACGATAATAGCAAATATTGGTGTAATGGTGCTAATCATTAGGAAACAAAACCACTATGCAATGTGCAACACTTCCTGTTGCTGAATTATGTTGGCAATGGTAACACTCAGCCACATTGAGATAAATCTAGCACCTAAGTATCTGTGAAAAGGATCTGAATAATATGAGTTAATAACTTGGTACAGTATAGCATAATAAAGGTTTAAAGTAAAGTAACTTAGCAGTAGCAGCAAAAATTAATGTAAAGCAAAGTACCAGCATCACAGCTGCTTTTTTACTACATAAATATACATATTTTAAACTTTATTACTTTCTGTAGCATGTGCCAACTTTCAGAAAGATCAATTGGTAATAAGGGTTCAAGGTCACTGGGAAGTGCACATGAAATAACTTCAAACAAACAAAATTTAAGACTGTATTGTAGTTCTAAATAAATTATAGACACTTGAGAGGTAGAACTGGAACTTAAAAATTCAATGCCACAGCTGGGATTTGAACCACACACCTTCCATAAATAAATAATAATTACCATCTGAAGGTTATTTAATACCGGAACATAAAGTACTTGCAATAGTAAGTCACCATTGAGGTAATTGTCTCTGATGTGAGACTGCCTTTGTGGTTTACCGGGAGAAATATGAACTGGTTTGAGAATTCAATGACATTCTGGCAAGTTGTCACAGTTGCTTAATGGTTAGAGCACCCGCCTGGTATGCAGAAGGTCTGTGGTTCAAATCCCAGCTGTGGCATTGAATTTTGTTCTACCTCTCAAATATTGCCCACACATGGCTTGTGTGTTTAAGAACTCAAACGGTAAGTTTGTTGGCATAAATAAATAATAATTATAAACACTTATCAATTAAAGTCCCTCTTCATCAATAGCCTGCTTTGCAATGTCTACATCAACACCAGATACTTAATTGGAGGGGGAAGGTGCACACTTAAAATTTTGAAGCCAAGTAACCTGTTTGGCAACTCAAATGTACTCTAAATGCATAGTATCCTGTACAAAATCATCTGCATTTTTAGTACCAGCAGATAACTAAGCAATTATGTGCTAATATTGACACAAAATTCAATTTTGTTTTTTCTTGCCAAGTTTTTAAGAGCTGTATATGTAATGGCTTTGAAGTTCCAATCTTAGTAAGACCATGAGAGAAAAATTCTGTTATATTAACAGGACTTTCTCTTTCACAAACTCTTCTCACTGAAGTTCATTCCTTTATGTACTTTGTTAACTGAGATAAACATTTGAGGATATGCATTTATTATACAGGTGGAACGCAACCAATGATGATTCTTGAACAGGATGAATCTTTGTAATGAATAGAACTAAACAAATCTTAGTACAATTTTGCTATTTTTAAAGTACTTTTAAAGAAAAAAGTTAAGGTTGCTTAATATTTTAAATCAAGATTTTATGAAGTTTGAAACTTTTTCAAATATCTTTTCGCAACAGATATAAATACAATATTTTTTTGCACGTTTACATACATTTTAAATTAAAACAATTCACAATTCAGCAATTTCCATAATGGAAAGAAAAGAAAACTAAATTAGTCACTGCACTTTAATTATTAAATAACTTTGCAACTATAGGAACTCCATGATAATATAACAGTAATTTTCTCAAGTGTGATCAATCTGTACAGTTGGAATAATTTCTAAATAGGGATTTACTGAAGAGCAAATACAATATTTTTTGCATGTTTACATACATTTTAAATTAAAACAAGACACAATTCAGCAATTTCCATAATGGAAAGATAAGAAAACTAAATTAGTCATTGCACTTTTCTTATTAAATAACTTTGCAACTATAGGAAACCCATGACAATATAACAGTAATTTTCTGAAATGTGATCAATCTGTACAGTTGGAATACTTTCTAAGGATTTACTCAAGTGCAAAGGTGTAAGATCAAACATTTCATCAGTAATGCCCTGTCATTACTGCTATTATCCTATAAAGATTATCAACCTCTCAACTTGTTGCTACAATAATCCATCTCTTTTCCCAAGAATCATCAGCAGTTCTTTTAGTCTTCTCAGTGGCAACACTATGAATTATATACCATCTCTTGCACATGACAATGAATAGAACTGCCTTTATTACAGCATAATAATGAATATTGTACCCGCAGTGAATGTATTTCAATTAATATGCTCTTCTTCGAAATAAGGACAAACACAACTGCTATTGTGCACAGTTTCCAATCATTAGTCTTGAGACTGCAAACATAACACAATGATCAAAAGAAATATACTTCAGCTGTTTGTTAATAAAAAATACACTTTAGCTGTTGCTTAATGCACTTATGGCTTGTTTCCGAAACAGCAAATTATCGGTTGCAAAAGACTCATTTTACTAATTCCAAGTATTTTGAAATGCTGTTCATTTATGGTAAAACATATTGCAATACAGAAGCTGCACGTAGAATTTATCAGAAAGATTTACATCACTTCATAGGACATTTGTTTTCACCTGTCAAGAGCTCTATGCTATGTACACCAAGCAAATAAATGGACATAAACAAAACCACATGAATTTTGACTGTAGTGTGGCTTCCTGACATTTTCGCTGTCTAAATAGTCCTTGAAAAAAAAACACTACTACTACTAAGGTCTGAAATCTCACTTAATGTTTGCTAAATCACGAACTATTGAGTCTTTAGCATAGTTGAAGTTCAAGAATACGCAGCTTAATGACCCTGTAACCAGCCTAGCTCATATGATGTGTGCATCTCACCAAGAGAGAGGAGGAAGGCAGAGGACCCAGTATGAAAGTAACATGGCAGAACAAGTAGTGTTGTGAAATGCTGAAAATCATTACAAAATGGTGCAAAGACAATACTGAACATGTTTAACAAGTTCTGCGAGAAATATCCCAAAGTTGCTATAGGTGATATAGTGAAATTAACATGCGAGTTTATCGATGTGTCACAAGTATTTACAGCACACACAAAGAAAAATCGTCAGTTGGTGAAGTCAAAATTCCTGCCAAGAAAAGACTGCAAACTAGATGAGTGCTAGATGATGTTTGTGAGGCCTACTATCTGTCAAAAAGTTCACCAGTTCTTTGCTCTTACCTTAAAGTGCTGTTGGCAGTTTACTCTGATTCCAACCTCCCAGTTTTAAAACAAACTTCCCTTCATAAGCTGCTTCTGGAGATTGGGTTTGAGTTTGTGAACAAAAAATGAAGTGTTATTGTGGTCAGAGATCTTTTATGGCAGAGATTTCCTCCGTAAAACAAAAGAACTCCGTAAAACATGGAAAGTGTATGAGATATGGGTTCATGAGGAACACATGACAAGAAAAGCATGGACTGACACCACAGTAAAACCAATTGGGTTTAAGTGCAGAGATTAAAAATCCTATGGGGAGGGGTAAGTGCCTGATAGTGCTGCACGTAGGAAATGAAGGTAGTTTTGTGGAGGTGGCAAGCTTGTGCTCATATCGAAACAACCCAACTATCATAAGCAAATTAATGGTGATGTTTTCAAATCCTGGTTTCAAAAGGTTCTCACCAAACTACTACCAAATAGCATCATCATGATGGACAATGCCCCTTACCTCAGTGTGATTTTAGAACGTATTGAGACAGAATATTAGAAGACCCCAAAAGAAAATCGTTCATGTAAATGTTTGTTAAAAGTGTAATTCGTTTTTTGATGTTGGTATGAGATAATTAAGCGACGAAAACATGTTGATAAGGTTCATTGTTACGAACAACTAAGTTTGCACAAAGACGTCATAAATCTTTCCATATTTGATTTTAATATATGTGTATAAATATTAGAATTGTTTGTGTTCCATAATAAAAGTAGGGGACGATGAATGGGATCGCTTCCCTAACGAGAAAGAACTATTTGCGCGGATGAACATGAAAAAGGCGGTGTCGCGTCAAAATGACGCCAAAAAAAAACAAAAAAACAGTTCATTAGCGTCTATGTCATTGGTGTGGATGGACGTATTTTTATGTGTACGCGTCATGAAATAGTAAAAGTGAATTTACTAAGTGTTTAGAGACCTTTAATTAAATTTCAGCGATGCTAGGGAAGTTGATCCGCTAAAATAAGACTTTCTACTGTGATACGATTTAAAAATTGTGAACAAGAAGGTGCAAATAAAATGTTTGACTAAAGTTAAACCCGAGTGTATGTTCATTCCATCCATTACCAAGCCCTGAGATCAAAAAGATCTCATTAGCTTAAAGACACAGCGACAATATTAATTGCAAAAACAGCACCAAAATGGCTTGCCCAACGTGGAACACGAATTTAGGATGGGATAGAAATAACGGGAATTGAACTTACGATAAACATCAAGTGATGCCATATCATCGCGCCAAAAGGAAAGAAGACGCCATAAGACCATCGTTTGATATCGACATCAGAACACCGATGAATGGATAATCAACGATACATCAGAACACCGATGCACGGATAATCAACGCGGGAAAACACCGGAGATCGTCTAGCGAAGCCAACTGCCCAGGAGACGTACATAACTGGACAAATCAACAAAAAAAAAAAGTAGGATCAAAAATTTTTATTTTTACATCCAGTTTATTTTTATTTTTATGTTACTGCGAAGCGGCAAAGTAGTGGGACTTTTAACCCTAAGTGAATTGAATAAAGAAACTAAAATGTCGCGAAAAGAGATAGAAACAGGAGTGGGGGAAGGGGCAGATAGGCCTAGTTATCAAATAGAACCAGAAAGTGAGGAGCAGGTAGCGATAGGAAAAGACTAAAGGTTATTAATGATCATGTCTGAAAGACTAGAACAGAATATGAAGGAAATAGGTCAGAAAATGGAACAAAACACGGTAGAATTAGGTCAGAAAATGGAACAAAATAACGCAGAATTAAAACAGGACATAGAACAAAGTTTAGGTCAGAGTATAGACCAGAAACTAGAACAGAATAAGGAAGAGATAGGTCAGAAAATGGAGGAAGTGAGAAAGGACTTAGAACAGAATTAGGAAGACAGAACTTAGAAGAACAGAAAATGGAATTAGGAAGACAGAACTTAGAACAGAAAATAGAATTAGGAAGACAGGAGTGTAAAGAAAATATGAAAGTAATGGAAACTAATTTAAAATTAGTACATAAAAACTTAAATGAGACAAAGGGAGCCTTAGGAGCTAGGATAGAAATCATAGGAGATAGGATGGGAAAAATAGAATCAGAAATGAGAGAAAATAAGATTGTATTAGAAGAAGAAATTGCTAGATGTAGAGATGAAATAACAGAATGTAATATAAGTGTAGACTGTAAGATTACAAATGTAAAAGCAGAAATAACTGAGGAATTAAGGAAAGAGATTGAGGTAGTAAAGAAAGACATTATTAATGAAACTGTAGAACAAATTGTCATTCCTAAAATTAAGACGATGACTAATGTAGTACATTCGCAACAGGATGCTATAAATGATATGAAACAAAGTCACTTAGAAATAAAGAATGATTTAAAATCAGTTTGTGAAGAAATGAAAAAAGGGAAAGAAAGTTTGGCTAATGTAAATGATGTTGTGAATGCACTACAAAGGCAAGATGATTTAGATGTAAGTAATGTACAAGATGAGAGTTATTTGAATAATGTACAAAATGTTGACTCACCATACAGAGAAAGAGGTTCACAACCAAACAATGACACAACACATGTTACACCAACAGCATACTACATGAAATCACACCACCTACATTTGACGAGGAGAAGGGAGACGATCCAAAACTCTTTGTTAAAGAGATGGAAGAGTATTTTAAAGTGAAAAGGATACCAAATGAGCTTAGGATGATGATAGTCAAGAAAAGCTTAAAAAACAAGGCATTAGAATGGCTCAGGTTAACACTAGCTGGTCATGAGTCGTATAGCTCATTCAGAAATTTATTCCTATCAAGGTATTGGGGCCCAGCTAAGCAAAACCAAACTAGGGTAGAGCTAGCAACAGGTAGATATGATGCAACCAAAGGGTTATCGCTAGTTGATTATTTTATGAAAGTGGCCAACAAAGGAAAGCTATTAGACCCTAACTTGTCGGAAGCAGAGCTAATTACCAGCATAACAAGACATTTCCCAGACACGGTGAGAACAGGGTTAATTGTTGCGAGGCCAGTAGATTTTGCAGATATGATAGAATTGCTGACAGCCTTCGAAACACAAAATGGTTGGCCTAATGAGCATAGACATAGGAACGGTCACCCAAACTCACCCATCTTAAACCGGAGCACGGCTACGAACAACCAGAATGAGGGAGAAGATAGAAATACTAGGAGCACCCATGAAAGGGGGAGAGGGGGACACCATTTCCCACAACCACACAATCATGGCGAGAGCATGGAGAACACAAGACAGCGGTACCATGACACAATACCAAGGGTTGAATCGAGATACAGAACATATACATATGATCGTGGAAGACCAAGAGACCGTACCCATCAAGTGAACCACATACGATTCAGTAGGGAATACTTCAACAACCAAAGATCGTCATACGACAGAGGTTCACGCCAAAGGGGCAGAGACCACTGGTACACTGGCAACATAAGACAGCAGGAAGTAGATGAAAATGTGCCAAATAGGGCAGAGGTTGCACAAAATACAGAAACAACAACCACCACCAACACTCAGGGAAATTACAATAACTAAGTTCATCCCAACCGAGTGGATGACCAACAACACAAACCATAAGCAGTTAACAATTGACATCGACAACATGATGACTACACGAAGAGAAAGATGGAACTACTGTACACTGGACCACTGGTCATAACAAAACAGCTGGGTGACCACACGTATGAGCTACAGAATACAAATGGCAAGTTGGTAGGAAGATACCATAAAAATAAATTAAAACCATACAAAGAAAGGACCAAATAGTCTTTGCCAACAAATATGTAAGGCAGGAATAGTAGAGATGATGGAAAATAACAATTTTTAATGGGTTGCTTATAGAAAATTATGTTCAGATTAGAAAATACAACAAAGAAGAAAATCAACATAGTCATTAGCTATATTGATCACAAAGAGCATTGTCAACAAAGACAGATGAGGACACTGATTGTCATTAAAGAAATGAATTATAGAGACGGAAAATAATGTGTTTTTGACATAAGGATGTCAGGGACAAAAATAAAAAGGAATCAATTGTGATGACAAAGATAAAATATTTCGACACAAAGATGTCGAGGGTGAATTGAGAAGAAAAATAATACAATTGCAGAATAATTATAAGTATAGAAGTTTTCTCTTATAGAGATAAGAGACAAAGAGGTGACAATTAGTGAAGTAAGAAAAACCATAATCAGAAAAGCAATGCCCATGAATTAAGATGGATATAGCCAATGCTAAGCTCGAAGAAATGCTGAACCAAATAATAATGAATAAGAACCCAATTAAAAAAAAAAAAATGGTGCCATTAGTAACATCAGAGTATAAGAACCGACTCAACAACCTGCCTATATATAAGACATTACAAGACAAAGAAGGCAAAGAACTGAATAAAATATTGCCATAAATATGATCATAATCATTAGCTCAAAATTTGTATCCTGTTTTTCTCTCCTCATAGCAAGGAACATAAGTCAAAAGCCACATAATAAACCATGATACACTTAAATTATATTTGTGTCAATGTCAAATGTACAATAACTGAATGTGTTGTATAATAACTGAATGTGTTGTATAAGAACTGAATATGTGTTGTATAATAATTGAACATATATTGTATAATAACTGGATATGTTGTATAATAACTGAATGTGTTGTACAATAACTGAATATGTATTACATAATAACTGAATATGTGATGTATAATAACTGAACATGTATTGTGTAGTAATTGAATATGTGAAATTTATAAAGACGCATGTGCCATGTGTCATGCCAAAACAAAAGACAAAGACAAACAGCGAAGAAGACTGTAAAGAAAAAAGAAAAACAAAAAAATATTGTACAAAGTGATTGCATCAGAGGAGTAGGGAGAAGTATTGTATTGTGTTTCAAGATTGTAAATATAGGTGACAACTTGAAAAACAAAACAAGGGGCATGTGAGACAGAATATTAGAAGACCCCAAAAGAAAATCGTTCATGTAAATGTTTGTTAAAAGTGTAATTAATTTTTTGATGTTGGTATGAGATAATTAAATGACGAAAACATGTTGATAAGGTTCATTGTTACGAACAACTAAGTTTGCACAAAGACGTCATAAATCTTTCCATATTTGATTTTAATATATGTGTATAAATATTAGAATTGTTTGTGTTCCATAATAAAAGTAGGGGACGATCAATGGGATCTCTTCCCTAACGAGAAAGAACTATTTGCACGGATGAACATGAAAAAGGAGGTGTCGCGTCAAAATGACGCAAAAAAAAAAAAAAAAGTTCATTAGCGTCTATGTCATTGGTGTGGATGGACGTATTTTTATGTGTACGCGTCATGAAATAGTAAAAGTGAATTTACTAAGTGTTTAGAGACCTTTAATTAAATTTCGGCGATGCTAGGGAAGTTGATCCGCTAAAATAAGACTTTCTATTGTGATACGATTTAAAAATTGTGAACAAGAAGGTGCAAATAAAATGTTTGACTAAAGTTAAACCCGAGTGTATGTTCATTCCATCCGTTACCAAGCCCTGAGATCAAAAAGATCTCATTAGCTTAAAGACACAGCGACGATATTAATTGCAAAAACAGCACCAGTATATATAACCCATCTTCGAGGAAAGGTGACATCACAGCATGGCAACAGAGTAATATATAGTTATGGTGATGGCCTTAAGAGAGTTGTTGGCATTGGTCAAGTCTGGTGCTAAAGAGTAAGAAAAATACGTAATTGATGGAATGGCCAAACTTGCGGGTCACATTGTACTCTGATTGCTGTCTTATCATTGTTACTTGAATCCGATATAGATGGTGTAGAGTGAAGGGATACATTGCCAGAAATAACTGCAGGACATGCATGCTGTGCTTGATGCTGCATTCCACACTGTAACACTATAATCTTTGTAAAAGTTAAAGGCATATGGAGGCAGGTCGTACTGCAGACTCCAGCAAATCCGAAGCTTGCCCCTCCTACCAGTGCTGCCGAATGTGGTACACGCATCTCACACACTCTTATGTACAGAACCTCTGCCGGTACACGCACTACGCTTGGCAACAGCGCTCCGCTTGAGCATTGGCCAGCGTTCACATGCCTTTAACTTTTGCGAGCAGTATAGATGTCATTGCAAATGCAAGTGGCCACAAAGCGATACAAACTGGCAATTTGTTTATGTCCACTTTATTCACTTGATGTATGGTCAGAGGAAGCATATCTCATGTTAAAGGAATGTTACAAAAGAAAAAATCTCTCATTTGGTGGAACAAGATCCTGGAAGAGACAGCCAGGGTATAGCACTGCTATTGTCACATCTCACTGGACTGCTTTGGGGACATTAAAAGAAAAATTGCCATGTCCTTATCGTATCACACCCCGTGTCTCTCTGAAAGATTATGTGCCAAGAATAACATTTTCTGAATGGTTTTTTCAACAAAAAGGGGAGTTTTACCTTAAAATTCCTGCAATGGATGAAGCAACACTTACCAGAACTGGGTGCGCACACATAAGCTTTACAACAATCCACATACAATAAACACAAGACAGCTTTCAGCAGCTTTTCTTTAAGTGTTGGGGCAGGAATCATAGGAAACATTTTGGTCCATACATTCTTCTTAGGTTTTGACAGCAGACATCTTACCTCCAGTTTCTTCAAGAAATTTTACCACTTCTGCTTGAGAATGTTTTGCTACACTGGTTTCAGTGAAAGAATTGGTCATGATGTAAACAGAAGCATGTATACAAACGTGACTGAAGTGTGCGTTCATTGGCTGATACTGCACATCGGTTACAAAGTTGTTTGCTCAATACTACCAAAAGCTACTGATCTTCTCTGTATTATGTAACAATGGTATGTTTAGCGTGTTATTGTGAATGTAGAACCATGACAAAATGAATCGAAAGTAATTAACTGCACTTAAGCAGAAAATGAGCGAAGAACATGTGCAGACTGCCTTCTCCTGCTCAACTTTGGAAGCGGGAGGGTGAGAGTGTTAGTGACCCCTCATGGCCAAACAAGTGCAGTTTATAAAACTTTGCAGAGGGAAGCCTCTAATGAGTAGTGACAAAGTTATAATTCTCAATGTGTTTCACAAACTATGTGAGAAATATTCTACTTTAGCTATCAAAGGCATTGTTAGCCTTACAGCAGAGTTTACAGGTGTGTCTGCATTAAGCATAAATTCCACGTGCAATGAAAGGTTAAAAACAGGGAAGTTAACTACACCTGGAAAATCAAGGAAGCATAAAAAGCCAATGCTAGAAGTTCAGTATGACGAATTTGTTGGAAGTGCAGTGCGACGAAAAGTGCATAATTTCTTCCTCATAAATGGGCCACCTACAATCAAGAAAGTGCTTGCGTTTGTCAACGATGACCCCAACTTTCCTACATTAAAGCAAACTTCCTTTCACAAGCTGTTACTAGTTTCGAGTTTTGGAAAAGAAATGGCAAGAGCATCACTGTTGACCATGGGGATATATTGTTAAGGAGAAGAGGCTACCTCAGGAAAATTCGTGCATACAGACGGGAAGGGCAAAAGCTGTATTTTCTGGACAAAATATGGGTGAATAAAGACCACACAACTTCACACATATGTATAGACACCACCATAAAAAGCAAAAAGCAAGCATTTCTATCAGGGCTATGTACAGGACTAAAAACCCTACTGGTAAAGAAAGATGCCTTATAGTGCTATACATTGGAAGCGACAATGGCTTTTTATTGGGAGGTGGCTTGGTCATGGAATCTAATAAGACCAGCACTAAGTTTTTACTGCATGGTTTAAACGAATCGTGCCCTTGCTTCAACCTAACAGTGTAATAGTAATGGATAATACATCTCACCATGGTGTAAAACTGGATCGCATTCCTAATAGATCATGGTTAAAGAATGACATTATAGCCTGGATGGAGGGAAAATGCTTATTTGACAAGGCCATGGTTAAAGAGGAGCTAATACGCATTATCAGGAGTGCAAACGAGGGGAAAGTTCAGGAGAAGTTTGTTATAGACAGCCTGGAAAGTGTGAGACTACCTCCATACCACTGTATCTTAAATCCAATTGAACTGGCATGGAGTCAGATTAAAGGTCACGTTGCGCGGAACAACAAGACTTTCAAACTTTCTGAAGTGAGGACACTGTTAGTGGATGGCTTGCAGTCAGTAACAGCTGATATGTGGCAGGGTTTCCTACATCACATTGAGAGGGAAGGGGAGAAATTCTGCAAAGTAGATTCTCTTCATGACATAATTTTTTACTGTCTCATTATCATCCCAGGAGAATCTGACAGCAGTACAGAGGAAGATGATTCAGATAAAGGGACAGGGGAGGACAACTCCGATCTAGATGGAATACAATCTTTTTCAGATTAGGTATCTTAAAGCTTTCTTTTCTATAGAGAGTTTATATTTATATTTGTTATTTATGTTTTTAGTTCAGAGTGCTACATGCAATTGTTATCTAATCAGTAGCATGTTTTAAACTATTGCCCGAAGGATTGGTGGGTTGAAGGCAGGCGATATTTGCAGGCTCCACGTGGTTTTCTCTCTTAGCAACACGTGGTTATGAAAGTAGTGCTGTTACTGCTCCAATCAGAGCAAGAAAGTGGAGAGAAAAATTTTTAGGCATTGTTTACATCACGACCAATTGTTACGCTGAAACCAGTATAGCAGTAAGAAATGATATGTGGCTATTACACGATGGGCATACCTCTGCACTTAGGTGCTATAAGTGGCCCTCTATCAAACACCTATGAGTCATTCCATGTCAAATCGCACAAAATTTGACCTTCATATCTCCGATTTCATTAATATTAAATGTACGTGTTCTGTGAATGAAAAAATGATACCCCTATTTTTTTGTTTGTCTGTAAGTTAATTATTTTGGTAAATATAAAGCATTATATTTTCGGATATTTCTCGCACACCGTTCTACATAAACATAAATATCTCTGGTATTATTTTTCAGATAAATATGACCTGTAGCTCATTTTGAACATTGAAATGTGTACTTTATTTATGCGTTAAACAAAAAACAATTAGTTTGATATTTCCTATTTTTACAAGGCCATTAACATTACAAACATCATTAACAATACTTACTGTACACTAAAAATTTCCGGGAAAATTTTTGAAACGTAGCTTGATGATGTCAGGTAATCCTAGAAAAAGTTCAGAATGGAATTCTAAATACATGCAGAGAAATTAAATAACTTAGCAAGCCGTGCAGACTGGAGTAACGCTTCATCCACGGCTAGAAGGTATACACACCGCGTGCAGCTGATTCCGAGTCATGCGTTGTACTTCCGTCAAGGTCAAACTCTAACATAAGTACTGAAATGGGTCATTTCACGTTAAATCGAACATTTTTGAAACTTGACATACTATTTTCTCCATTATTTTAATCTTATCAATAGATGAGATTAACTAATCCGTATGTTTTCTTTTTGGTGTGACACGTTTATTTTGCGCTTTATTAATATTATTTTTACGGTATATTCGCATACTGTATTATATAAAAATCATTATACCGAATAGTATTTGAAGTTAAGAATTTTCGTGGTTGCAGCAGTCTAAAGTAAAAAAAGTTGCAGTTTTGCATGCAACGGAAGTACAACGCATGACTCGGAATCAGCTGCACGCGGTGTGTATACCTTCTAGCCGTGGATGAAGCGTTACTCCAGTCTGCACGGCTTGCTAAGTTATTTAATTTCTCTGCATGTATTTAGAATTCCATTCTGAACTTTTTCTAGGATTACCTGACATCATCAAGCTACGTTTCAAAAATTTTCCCGGAAATTTTTAGTGTACAGTAAGTATTGTTAATGATGTTTGTAATGTTAATGGCCTTGTAAAAATAGGAAATATCAAACTAATTGTTTTTTGTTTAACGCATAAATAAAGTACATATTTCAATGTTCAAAATGAGCTACAGGTCATATTTATCTGAAAAATAATACCAGAGATATTTATGTTTATGTAGAACGGTGTGCGAGAAATATCCGAAAATATAATGCTTTATATTTACCAAAATAATTAACTTACAGACAAACAAAAAAATAGGGGTATCATTTTTTCATTCACAGAACACGCACATTTATTATTAATGAAATCGGAGATATGAAGGTCAAATTTTGTGCGATTTGACATGGAATGACTCCTATGTAGAACACAGGATAGCTCGGAATGGATCAATTAGATAGCCATCATTAATGCCACCATTCAAGTTTTTTCTTTGGCATGATATGAAATCTTGCACATACATTATAGAAGTGCTTCATAGGGAAACTTTGCAAGAAAGAACACTTTGAGCAGAAGAAATAAAAAATCTGGACATACATATAGAATTGGAGAAGATGTAAAGCATGTGTTTTGGCAAAGGCTGCACATTTTGAACTATTTTTCCAAACATTAAAAAGAAGTTCTTATTGATTTTCTGTTCTTATCTTGCTTTAATTATGTACAGTTTTACAATTCACAAAAAAGAAGCATACTCCTTTAACTTTTATTTCTTTAGTTTTTGTTCACCTTTATAATTAAATTATATATTAAATTGTATATTAAACCAAACCTCTTGTACTGTTCTGAAGCTTTAATAACAGCAGCAAATGCTAACATCAATAAACTTGAACAAATACAAAATCAGGCTCTTCGCCTAATCACTGGAGCAGTTAAATCCACACCTATTGATGCCATGCTTGCCTTAACACGGACCCCATCAATAACAACAAAAATAGAAGAACAAGCATTGCTCCAACATGAGAAAATGTTACGACTGCCAAACTCTAAATGGAAAGAAGAGAACCTCCCCCATTCAATCCTTAAAACTCATAGTACTTTCCTAGAAAAGGTAACACAGATTAAATCCAAATTGAACATTCCTAACACCAGAGAAAATCTACTTATAAGAGAAAATCCATTGGAATTATTGCAACCTACCTTCAATTTGGAAATAATAGGGGAAATAAGTAAATCAGACACACCAAAAGAAATACAAAAACTTCTAGCTCTGGAAACAATCAATACTAGGTATCCCACAGAAGAATGGCTGCACATATATACTGATGGATCCTCCAAGGAAAACCTTACTGGAGCTGGAGTTACGTGTTCACATTTTTCCTTTTATCATTCTGTTGGCAGAGACACAACAAATTATGATGGAGAAATAGAGGCTATATACATTGCTCTCCGACAATTATTAAATCTTCCCTTAAATAAATTTAACAAGGCAGTAATTCTTTCAGATTCTAAAGCTGCAATTCAGGGAATATGTTCAAATACTACAAAGAAGTCAACAAAAATTAGAGAATGCTACAAAATGTTAACACAACTCCAAAAAGTTAATAAGACTGTTCATCTCCAATGGATTCCAGCACACTGTGAAGTCATGGGGAACGAAGCTGCAGACTCACTTGCAAAGAAAGGCACAACAATAAAACCAAAGTCTAAATTCAATTTCTCATATTCCTCAATAAAACGCTTGATCATAAAAAATTTTTGTCATTCATATCTACAAGAAATAGAAACAAATGCCAAAGATAAAAAATGGATTACACTACTTTCCAATCCAGATATAATCCCCCAGGGACCAAGGAAAACAGCTGTTGCAGCCTTCCGACTATTGACAAATCATGACTGCTTGGCAAGTCATCTCTACAGAATAGGTATCTCAGCCTCACCAATATGTGTCCTGTGTAACGATCCAGCAGAAATGAACGAAGACCACTTGAAGACCTGTGAAGCATTAAGACCAGAAGAAACTACAGTTCAAAAGTATTGGAAAGCACGAATGCTAATGGCTTCATTGCCAGATGCAAGGCACTAAAAAACAACAACAACATAATTAAATGCTCTTATTAATAATTTGCATAATTCTGTAAATGCTTCCTCAGTTCCATATTCCATACGATAATTAGGTTACATTACAATCATGCAGTTTTCTGTTTATTTTATTCCGAAAATGCTTATATGTCTGTTGCCATAGCAGTAGAAGCTGAAAAATTAAAAGTTAACCTGTTGAATGTGAACTGAACCTGTTGAATATGCTGTGTTTGTGGTATTTTTCTTCTTTTAATGAGTTTATTTATGGTCACTTTAACCATGTTAGTCTTATGGCCGATTTACATCTTACAACATACATTTACAAGAATGGTGTACAAAATATATCACAGTGACTATAAGGAGAATTTGTACAACTGTTGTGTGCAAGTATAATGCAGAATATGAGAATGATTTAGTTTCATGTAATAACTGTTGCTTAATTATTTTGGTAAAAGTTATTTGTATAATTATTATTTATTTATGCCAACAAACTTACTGTTGGTGTTTTTAAACACACAAGCCATGTTGGGCAATGTTTGAGAGGTAGAACTGGAACTTAAAAGTTCAATGCCACTGCTGGGATTTAAACCACAGACCCTCCGCTTACCAGGTGGGTGCTCTAACCATTAAGCTACTGTGACAACCTGCCAGAATGACATTGAATTCTCAAACCAGTTCGTATTTCTCCCGGTAAAGCACAAAGGCAGTCTCACATCAGAGACAATTACCAATGGTGACTTACTATTGCAAGTACTTTATGTCCCGGGATTAAATCACCTTCAGATGGTAATTATTATTCATTTATGCCGGCAAACTTACTTGTTTTAAGAAAGCTAATCACATAAGAATGCATTACTTTAGTATGACCAATTCTGAGGCCGGTTATCACAATTTGGTTTCTACACTGGAGATTTTTAAATGGGTAGAGTGTGGATAAGGACAGTCATACATTACAGAGCTTGCTGCTGGGGTTCTATGTCCAATTAAGCCATCATTAGTTGTGCATCTGCCTCTTGAAGAGTACAATGGCATCATAGTTTGCAGTTGCAATGTTTGGATCCTGCATAGGTAAATATGTTGCTTCCTTTGCAGCAGGATCCTTCCTCATTTACAAATATACCCTGGTGGGAAAGTGCCCACATAATAGATGTTCTTTCCCAGGTTCACGAGAGTGGTTACAATGCTAAGCATTTTAAAAGCAGCAATGGCATTTACTTTTAGAATGTGAAGAAACTAGGTTGCTTAGGGGCAGGATAGGTAAAAAAGATTGGACAAGGCTACCAAATGAAATTCAAGCAATGAAGTTAATGAGTGTAAGAACTAGGGAAAATTTAATTGAAATTGGGAACTTTTTGGACAAAGTAAGAGCCAAATGGTTAAGGAAGATAAGTAAATATGATGAAAATGAAGATGTATTTTAGATAAGATGTAAATGGGGACCCATTAGCTCGACAACCTCAGTGTTTAAGCCTAATGGGACCAAGGGCAATCAGCAACTAAACAAGTAACAAGTATGTAAATGTATATAATTTGTAAATGAAATGGAAATAAAGATTACTAAAAGCAGCAGTTGATATAGCTTTTGCAAGTTCACTATTTGCAGCATTTAGCACAAGGCATCTAATGAGAGGGATCCACAACCGAGTAAACAATTTGCAGAAAAGCCATTCTGGGGAAGAATCAAGAATGATTATGTCAGTAGTACTTTGTGAATCATCAGTGAAGAGATACTGCTATATGAAAGTGCATACAAATGTGCAACTGCCTCAGTTAACAAGAATCGAAAGATGTGTTTGCAACATTGTTAAAGCTGAAAAACATTAGCCTGATGTTACCACTCTCTGCAGTAAAACTGAGTATAATGCTAGTTCAGGAAGTGACATATACAAAGCAGTACATGCCTAGACAAGTGGGAAATGCAGCACGGACATACGTTTCTTGTGGACAGAACAACCAACACCAGGATGGTGTTGAGATTTCTCCATATAAAATGGCTTGTCATTCAGTGCTGTACACATAGTTTGTATGCAGGTGGCAAGGTCAGAATTGGAATAACTACAGAATTCCATAAAAGTAACAATGAACATAATTCACAGCAGCATTTGCATTTATGTATTATCGTGCTACCCAAATGGTTAACATCACAACTTCAAAGGGTTGCGATAAGACTGTAGGTACTCAGTGTCTCAGAAAGCAACGTTGTCACGTTTTCTCCAAGTAAACATGTTATGAGCACGGACATTTATTTCCAAGAGTACGAATGAATAAGAAAGAGAAAACATTGAAGAAGACATTGCAACACTGTGTTTTATTCCACACGGATTTAACACGTCATTTGTGATTTCTGCACATTCATTGGCTAGAGTGGTATAATGTAAAACATCTGCAGTTTCCGAGAATAATCAGTGCATTATCTGAGAGGTTTCTATTAACAAAGATAAACAGCAGGTTAACCATTGGAGCAAAATGATAATACCAGCCTTTGGCAATCTTAACCCGTGAATATCAGTGTTTCAATATCTTTCACATATGTATAGGGAATGCAAGCTATTGGACTTCACCTAAAGCCAACTGTGACATCATTCCCCCATTACGGTACTGTCTTGTTACTTTTGATGATATTCTGTCTGTTCAGTTGACTAATACCAGCAGGTGCTCCTAAAATATATACATGGTAATACTGTCATGGTTGGTATTAATTGCAGCTGTTACGTTCGTGGTACAAGCATTAGCTTCCAGGATGTTAAATGTTAATTTAAAGCAAAGAATCCTTGGTTTGGTAGATGCCATTGTCATTTGTGTTTATTTGGAATAGTTTTAGTACTTGCATAAGTACCTATTTCACACTTTTCAATTGTTTTCACAACACAATACAATAGTGGGTGAAGGTTCAATTACAACAGAATCGCTTATGAATAAAAATACGGCACCTCCAGTCATAAACAATTCTGTTGTAACTGAACCTTCACCGAGAAGACTCAGACTACGCCACCGATGATGTCCACCGCAGGTGTGGACGAAACGTCTGGACCTCAAAACTCCAGCAGCTTTTAAGCCCGGAAGAAATCTCTAGCCTTAATACAATGTAATATTTATTGCTGGAAAGTATTTAAACTACTTGTATTGTTTCAAAACAAGAACTGACTTATCAACTTGAAACTCATTATGCCCACTGTAAGATTGCAATACTTACATGTAAACTCAGCCACTTTGAATTTTTGGGAACTCCTGCTTAATTGTTTTCTCTATATCGTTACACTACTGTTAGAGCTCCAAGCCTCTTCAAGCCTGAGTTAAGCTGAATCATTAAGCTTAAAATAAAACACTTCAAAAAATCTAAAATTTGGTACGAGAGTACTGTATTTTACAAGACAAGACTAGTTCAACATACCTTAGTGAGAGTACAAAATATCCACCAATGAGAAAATTAGGCACAAGCTTACCAATAATTGAATATGTCACAAAATAACCAATTGTTGAATACATACATTAATCTGCTGGAAAGTATGTATGTAGCTAATGCTCTGGAGTCAACAATGAAGTCAAAGTAATACTATATCAGTGCCTGCATCTATCATGATGGTTAACCAATTATTAAAAGTCAAAATGCTATTGTTATTTTATCTGGAATAAATCTCATAACATTAGAAAATCGCCAAAAAATACAATATTTTGCATAAGAACAAACATTTTAAAATGAATATACTCTGCCATTTTTAAATGCACAATAGGTATTCCCATTATGTTCTCATGATTTTAACATTTTTTGGTGTTATCATTATTGCTAATTGTTTGCAAACCTAGGAAACCTATAAAAATGTGGCAACTGTACTCATATATAACTGTCTTAGGAAAGTCATTAGGCAATAGTAAAAAGCAAACAGACAATAGGTTCACATTTTCTTAGTTTATAAGCAAAGGATACTGAAACTCTGGTCTGTAATTTCTAGGTGCCAAAGATTAATCCGTAGATCATCAGCTGATAAATAAGTCTCTTGATCCGAGTTGACACTAATAGAATTAATATGGTATGTGTGCGCATTGGCAAATATTCTCCTAGGGGATGCTTCGACCATTAGTTCCATTGGTTTTATTATTGGTACCTGCAAAAGAGATTGAACAGGAAATAAGAACCAAAGATTGTACGCACCTAAAGCAACTCAATAAATGCTGGGCAATACTACCTTACTTCCAAAAGGCCTGGGTAATGTTGAACAATAGGATATTTTATATTAATTGATCAATTTCTGGCATTAATTATTTTTTTGGTTAAACCCGCCAGTCATTGGCGTTCCTGTGATTTCTTATTCTTCCTCCAATGATCTTCCATTGGGCCCTCTAGCCCATTTGGAATCTGATGTCCCAGTAGAGATGTGAAATTAGGTTTCTCTGCGATTGTAATTGGATGGCTTAGTGTGAGTTTGAAAAATGCAATTAAGTACAATACTACACAAAATTTCATTGTAAACCACAAGTGACAAAATAATTCTTTTTGTCACATAATGCAACCTGGCTTTTGAATTGACAGCTGAATGTAGATATTTTGGAAATAATTTCATGAATACTATTGTACGGCCAGTGGATCTCCGGCCCTGATGTTTCACAGCTGTGATGAGTTGGAGTGAGAAGTTCAACATTGCTAACGTATAATTAGAGTTTCAGTAAGTGGATTCTCAAAATTATCTTAACAATGGGAAGTATAAGATATTTATTAAGTTTAAAACATTGAAATACAGGTTTCACTTTTATTCTGATGTAAGATCTTCGTTACACCACTATTCTGTTCAAATACTACGTTTACATCTGTTATAGGCAGTAGCTGCTACTTTTGGCAATACAGGAAGCGAGTAACGCAATCTATGTTAAAACTTTCTGCTAGCATAAATCAGCGGTCTCAATGCTAGGCGTGGCTTCCAAATGTAGCACCATGTTGCCTACTCCATTTTACAAGGAGCACGTGGTTTCAATTGTTTGAGTGTTTGTGCAGGTCCTTTTCTCTGGTAGGTAAACGCTATAACAATTGTCTCCATATTCTACTATTCTGTGATCATTTATATATAAATTTACAAAGTAGCAATGCAATCTGTAGATGTATGACATGTTTCAAATACCCTGTTTGAAATTCCCGCTAAAGAACTGGCAACACCGCATCACGAGGCCTTGAGAAATTTTAGAGCCGAAGATCCACTGGCCGTACAATAGCAGTCAGATCACTTAATTTTTTATTTTTTACCTTATCAATGAAGCAGCATACCATGTGTGGACAAAGTTGCCAGCCGGTTCCATGACAAATTTAATTTTAATCTAATAAAACTAAAAAGAATTTTAAAACTATCCTCTCCTGTGGTATGTTCTGGTCACTGTTAATATCCTAGAATTTCATCAGCAATAGCAACCTTTTTTAACATAAAAATACCGAACATATATAGGTCAGCATCACCAGACATGCCCACAGATTCATCAATTTGAATTGCAAACTTTCTGTCCATTTTAATATTTTCTATTACTCGGTCAATAAGATGTGTCATATCATGAATTCTATGCTCTAAACTTGCGTCAGAATTTGGAATTGTTTTGATAACTTTAGCAGTTTGGTGCAACACTTTACTTGCTACAATCAAATAAGATTTGTGTGAGCAGGATTTCTCTGCATTTACAGCAAACAAAATGAAACAAAGAAATTGCTTCAATCCATAATCAACATTAATACTCGCATTAACATGGACTCAGCCATGAACAGAGAAAACAAGCTCAACCATCTCATTAACAGGTCATAAACATACATAAATTCATATACTTTTTTGTATATGTGTGTGTTACCTGTACAGTAGTTCTTTTTATATTTTAGATTTATACCATAATCCTCCTTTTCATAGTACATAATACGTTATAAATTTTATAATTCTATTTTATATATGTGTACGTATAATTTGAATTAAGTATAACTCTAGGGATAGGCCTAGGGATGCAGGTTACAATGGAAGATTGTTTTTATAAGTATGCAGAGAAAAAAGATTGAATATCACTACACCAGACCATACACTAACTACAAAAATTTGAAAATCACTTATGAATCAAATCCTTTGGAAAACACCATAAGCAAAACTTAAGATCATCCAACGAAGTGCTAGAAAAAGAGAATGAACAAGGAAAGGAATAACACATACATAGACACAGAATACACTGGAATTATGTAACGGTATTAATATGTTATGTAAAACATATGTTTTGTGGGGAGAAATTTACTTGCATCTCATTTTACTGAAACAAAGTTATAACTGTGACAGAGATAGGTAAATATTGTCACCGCGCCCGCCGGTGACCTAACGACCTGCCGCCGACAACAATAGGAGCGTATGAGACAATAGCTATTACATGGCGATGCGGTTTCTGGACCGTTCCGCCACAGGCACTCTCGAATATTCTACCTCCAGAATTTCCCTCTGTCTAAGGACCTATATAAGTCGCTGCCAAGCACCGGGCAGCAGGGAAAAAGACGTACAGGAAGCGTTCAGGAATCGTGCCAACGAGCAGTTCAGTGCGAGTCTAATCTGACAGTTCTTATTTGTGATTCAGCAGTTGTTCTGTTGCACTAAGCTTGTACAAAAGTAATCTAAGTGTAACGTTAGCACTACGCTAACTGACTAAAAGGCAATAAAGTGTGAATAGCAGTAACTGGTGTTTTCTTCATTTGTTACAATATGTTTGTTGATTTATGAAAGCAAAAGAATTGATATATGGTAAAAAGATAGGAAAGAAAGGGACATTTGAAGCAATTGTTTATAAAATAATTTTATGACTGCTGCTATATTGATGACAAAATGGAAATCTAAACAAACAGACAGAAATTTCATAATTATTTATTTGCATATTATGACTTTCAATTGGTAATGTGTCATTATTTGTTGAATTAACGTCCTCCAACATTGTGTCATATCGGACGAATGAATGAAATGAAATGGGTGAAATGATGCTCAAATGAGCCCGAGGTCCATGGAGCTTTAAGTTACCCAACATTCGTCTTCTCAGGGTGGGGAAAACCTCGGAAAAAAACCTTACCCGGATAACTTACCCTAAGCGAGATTCAAACTCGCGACCTCTTGAACGTGAGGCAGACACGCTAACCATCACGCTACCGAGGTGGGTGTAATGTGTCGTCCTGCATGGTTTAGGCATAACATGATAACCTATGATTTCCGAAGTCACAGGAATTGATGTAGGCAATGAATTTTTTTCAGAAATCCTTAGCATGGCTTCCTTGAAGCCATTCGTACCATATCATAGATTTACGGAATGTAAGAGAACCTTAGTCTGATAAAAAGGCCTTGGAGCAGAATTATGTGGTCTTTCATGTTCAGTATAGAATGGAATACTGAGAACCACAGCAATTAAAGATCGTCCATAAATTAAAAAAAAAAAAAAAAAAGATAATTGTGCTTTCAAAATGCCATTTATGTTATTAACTTTGCTTTGAGTTCCGAGATATTTAAATTTGCATCACAATTTGGGATGTATTATTATGGAAAATGATAAAAAAATGAACATTAAATATATATTAAAAATACAATTTAAATAAAATAATCGATTAATAAAGATGCTCAATGAAAATATTGTTATAGCACATAAAGAAATAACAAGAGGTACTTTTTCGAGCTACTGTCCTAATAGAAAGCCCCATAGAAAGGATACTGCTCTCAGCTGCCACTTTTCCCTGGTTAAAGAGGGAGAGTTTTGACTCCTTAGTAGATCCCTCATCTTTAATAATTAACAACAACAACAACAACAATAATAATAATAATAATAATAATAATAATAATAATAATAATAATAATAATAATAATAATAATAACAACAACAATAATAACAATAATAATAATGATAAATGATGATGATGATGATGATGATGATGATGATGATGATGATGATGATGATGATGATGATACCATTTTATGCAGCTAAAGGATTAGTCAACTCTGAATTCAAAAAAATTATTGCAAAATATTACTATGAAAAATCAAAGAATAAAAGATGGGAACTGAGTGTCCTCGAAAAACAGCAGTTCCAACCTTCAGGTTGATTACAGGACATGATTGTCTGACAAAACATTTAAACAGAATTGGGATATATGCTTCACCACTCTGTCCTCTATGTGATCTGCAAGAGGAAATGGATCAAGACCACCTTCAAATATGCCCGGCCACTTCCAGTGCCCCATCCATCAGTGAAAAATATTGGAGAGCAAGAGGATTAATGACTTCATTGTCAGAAATCCAGCATTAGCTAACAACAAAATTTAGAGTGCAGCAGTGGGATGACAGTCCGTGCTCGCTTTGAGAGGTTTTGAGTAACGTAAACAGCTGTTATAATCAATACAATGAATTTAAATATTTAGGGACATTGGTTACATAGGATAATGACTGCGGTAAAGATATAAAAGTCAGGATCACTGCATGGAATAGATGTTTATACGCACTATTGAAAGTGTTTAGAGCAAGATATCCTTCCAAACAAAGTTACAAATTTACAACACAATAATTAAATCTCTAGCGTTATACGGCTGCAAAGTATGGGCCATTATACAACAACTTAAATGATGCGATTGAAAAGTACTAAGAAAGATTTACAGACCAATTAAGGACTAAAATGGTTGGAGAATTCGCAATAACCTTGAATTAGAAACACTACCAGAAACCCAATATTGTATTGTGTATAAAACGGACGACTTCAATGGGTTGGCCATCTGATAAGCATGGATGACATCAGCAGTGCAAAGAGGATTTTCACTGGAAAACTAGAAGGGAGAAGAGACAGAGGTCGGCCAAGTCTGAGGTGGTTGGATTGTGTCAAGCAGGATTCGAGTTTTGGGAATAAGGAGATGGAGGAAGATGGCGGAAGACAGGCTGAGTGGGCTGTCATTCTGAAGGAGGTGTTAGCTAGACTGTAAGAACTGTTTCGTCCAAGAAAAAGAACCAACTGTGTTAGTAATGAGATACCTAAACCATGTAACTGTTTTTCTCAGTGCTGTAAAAGATATGGTTAACTGGTCTGTATGCAGTAAGAACTTTTTGACTCGAAATCTATCACTCATGTGCAGAGATCTAGAAATTAATGTAATAAGAACATGAAAGAATTCCATCCTGAAGCACCATATTGAAGTGGCTGAGTAAATTTAATAATTTTGAATCAATCTCTTCTTTTCTCTCACCATTTGTCATTTAATCATCCATCAAAAAGTTGCAAAGGTTGCGCTATTTGGTGAATGCGCAGATATCTTCCACTTAAATTGTCCCAGGAGCTGTGAGCTTGCACCTACTGTGAGCAGTATTGCCATGAAGCACAATGACACCACATATCGACAGTTTTTGTTTTTAATGGCAAATCAAGATATTTCAAGCTATGCCCATAAGTACAGGTTTCCTGCAAAACTTGGCCATCAAGAACCGTGTGATCCTCACTGCATCTCCATGTGTGCACATGTTACTCATCACCAGGGAAAGGATTTATATGTAAATACATATTTACTTATAAAGCTAATATCATTTATATTTTGCATTGCCATTATATTTCACAATGTGTAGAGTTGAAAAATGCTATTTTTATTTTCCACATTTCTCCATATTTTACAATTTAGTACATATTTTAATTAATTTCCATATTTCATACAAAGCAGCCTATCTTAACAATAAAACAAAATTCCATTAAAATACATTTCAACAATGAATTTTTAAACATTCTTTTCAAATCAGAGCTATTTGAAAATTAACGGTCCTCAACAACCTCAATGGTCCTCAATAATAGGAAAGAAAGTCAGACATTGTATGACGTGTCAGAATACTGTCGCGAACCCATTGTTGCGACTGGTGGCCAACGTGCACAAAGAGACAGATAGTGCAGCGCGGAGATAAAAGGCTTCCCGAAACAGATGAAGATATATAATTAGAAGGTGCAGCGCAGAGATAAAAAGCTTGTCGAAACAGATAAAGATAGATAACTGGAAGGTTCTAGTGCTGTCTTATTTGTTACATGAAAATACCGGTAATTTCGTGAACAGTGAGCGGAGCTATAAAAGAAGCCGCGAATCGCCAGTGAGGGAGAGTCAAATCGGAACTGATTCGTGTGCCTGCAGTTATCATCTTACGTCATCTTGCTGTCAAGGGCTGCAAATTGGACTTTTAGTACTACGAACCCACAGAGTCACAATACACATTAGTGGAGTTCATTCTATAAAGACGGTAAACATGCCAAAAGTATCACATCCAGTCACTTTAAAATTAGAAAGTTACATTTCAGAATTTAAAGATGATGGTTTATCATCAGACAATAAAATATTATTTTGTAATTTCTGTCAGTGTGCAGTATCTTCTACTCAAAAGTTCCTGGTACAACAACATATTCAAACTAGTAAACATCAGTCTAACAAATAACGAAACTCCAAGCAGAGACAATTGCTTTTAACACAACCAACAATATTGAATACAAGGTCCGAGTTCAACATCAAGCTGTGCCGTGCTCTCGTCTCTGCTGACATTCCTCTCTACAAACTGAAAAATGAGATCTTCAGGGAATTCCTTCAGGAATATACTCAACATACAATCCCGGATGAGTCAACGCTTAGGAAGACATATGCTCCAACCATCTACCATGAGACAGTACAGAAGATAAGAGATGAAATTAAAGATGGTCCAATTTGGGTTTCTATCGATGAGATTACCGACAAAGAAGGTAGGTTTGTTGGCAATGTAGTTAATGGTTTGTTAAGTGAACAATATTCTCAACAGATTCTTTTACATTGTGATGTTCAAGAAAAGTGCAATAACAAAACTGTAGTTAAACTGTTCAACGAAGCTATGGGTATCCTATGGCAACAGGGTATTATGTACGATAATGTGTTACTCTTTATTAGTGATGCTGCCCCTTATATGCTCAAAGCTGGACAAGCATTATATGTAGTTTATCCTAAAATGATTCACTTAACGTGTATGGCACATGCATTTCATCGTGTCGCAGAAGTGATAAGAGGCAATTACCCTAAAGTAGATTTGTCGATTTCATCAGTGAAAAAAGTGTTCCTCAAAACTCCCAGTACAGTTAATGCGTTGAAAGAAATGTGCGCTGATATTCCATTGCCACCAAAACCAATTTTAACTAGATGGGGTACTTGACTGGAAGCGGTTGAATACTATGCCGAACATATATACTATATTAAGAATGTTCTACTTGCATTGGATTCTGAAGATGCAGTCTCAATTGATACTGCGAAAACAGTTGCCTGTGACACAAGTGTGAGGAATGACTTAACTTACATTAAGAACACATTTTCAGGTATCATAAAAACACTCAAAAGCCTCCAAAATAGGCACCTTTCACTTCCTGAAAGCTTTGAAATTATAAATAGCACAGTGGAACAATTGAATCGTGATAGAGGTGAAGTTGCAGATGCAGTAAGAGCTAAGTTGGACACTGTACTTTCAAAAAACCCTGGATATGAAGAGCTACGGAAGGTTGTTGCTGTGATGAGTGGTGATTCAACAGTGAAGGTAAACTTGGACTTATCCCCAGCAGACATTGTGAAATTGAAGAATGCACCCGTTACTTCTGCTGATGTTGAAGGCAGTTTCAGTCAGTACAAATCTGTCCTCAGAGACAATAGAAGAAGATTCATTTTTCAGAACTTGGAAAGAAATGTTTGTAACCCATTGCTATTATAACAGACAATAGAAATTGTGTTTTGTTTGAAGTTCACATAATAATTTGAAGACAAGGCATGTCCATTATTATATTCTTAGGTTAGTTTTATTAAAATATATCAATATTTAGCATAGAGTGAGTGAGTAGTGTTTAAGGGCCCGTCGACAGCTAGGTCATTTGGGACCCAAGTCAAATTTAAAGGATAAAACACTCACTAACTTCTGGTTAAGAACTAAGCTAAAATACAAAACCAGTTAAAATACTAAAACGTGAATGCTAAAACGGTGAATGATAAAATAGTGACGGTTTAAAATACTAAACAGTAAAACAAAACAAATCTAATTGCAGATTTGTAAATCCTAAACTGAAAAGTCTAATACTAAAAACACAAGTTATACTTATTATTTATTTATGCCAACAAACTTACTGTTGGTGTTTTTAAACACACAAGCCGTGTGTGGGCAAAGTTTGAGATGTAGAACTGGAACTTAAAAACTGGTTTGAGAATTTAATGCCATTCTGGCAGTTTGTCACAATAGCTCAGTGGTTAGAGCATCCGCCCGGTAAGCGGAAGGTCTGTGGTTCAAATCCCAGTTGTGGCATTGAATTTTTAAGTTCCAGTTCTACCTCTCACAAGCTATACTTGTTTGGTGAATCCAATTTCAGCGATGAACCGCAGCACTGTATCTACAGAGACTGGGTCGTCGTCTAGGATGGACCTCAGACTAAAACCCAGGCCAAGCAACTGGCGCACCAGGGTATATCGCGGACAATCAAAACGTGCGACACAAAGAGTTGGACGTCGCACGTGTGACAGACAGGGGCCGGGTCACCGCGCAAATGGTGGCTTAGCATAGATAGTCATTTGTTTTATAATTATAAGTCCATATTTAATTCCATATTTTGGTAAAAATAACTGCATATATGTTTACATATTTCATACATTTTTAGTCCATATAATTCCTTTCCCTGCTCATCACAGTGTGTTAGTCTTAACTCTGAAAGGTAGGTATTAAGTGCTGTTCTAGTCCAATTCACATGTGAATAACATTAGGAGCGTTTAGAAGTGCTTAGTTTTGCTTGATGTCTTTTCAAAATGAATTGATTACAGTATACAGTACAACAAAGTGTGTTTATGTACAATGTATTTACATGATTTTGAAGGGAATTTTAAGACAATTTGAAACTAAATTTCCTGGTTTGTGTATTCCGAGTAGAGAGACCGTTTGTTTGCTTGTAAATAAATTCAGGGAGATGGGAACAATTTGTGTTAGGAAAAGAAAGGTAAAAAGGCATGTGCTTACAGGGCATGAAATTGGAGAAAGCTTAGATCGTTCACCTATAGGCCGGATGGAATAAGAAGGCACATGAGGCAGAGCTAGAAGAAGGTGTGTGAGAGCAAGTAGCCAATCCTAGAGAGGCGACATTGCCTAGTTCGGTAACACGATGTCTAGCACAACATTTGCTTTTCACTTTTCTCTTTGCGCTCATCAAATCCAGCAATGGCTCATTATTACAAAGAATTCCATTGCAAAGAGCTAGAAATGTTGAAGCTGACCGTCCAAGAAGCAATATTTTAGGTGGCCTGTAGCCCAAGATGAGTGATTGAAGAAACGCTGCGCTCTTTCTTCTCAAGGAGTGAGATGTCTGTAGGAAAGGAAAAGGAATTTAGTTTATTCTTATGCGTGTTCCATGTCTGACATAGTGTCACAGTGTTACCTATGTCTTATAATTACTGTAACTCGTTTTGTTGCTAAGAAACATGGCATTAACAAAATCTGGTACAAGTGGCTTACAGACAAGTAAATCGAAAGGAAAAGTATTGCATTCAAATGTGCGGGCTATTATTTTATGTATTTACACTTTTTTTTAAATAATTGTCCTCAGCAGAAGTGCATGCGAATATTGTATTTAAACAGAGCCGGGCGCTAACAGCTAAAGCATGCAATGTAAGTGAACATTCATTGTCGCACGTAGTGCAACAAGGTAAAATAACCACTTCTGAATCCGGGCGGCCCTTGTTTATATCCCCCGGAAAACACCATAAGACAGAAAAACGGATTTCGAATCTGGGCGACTTTCAGAATCTGTATAAAGAAGTGGGCTTCAAAGCTTGGTGCATATATCATATTTTATTGCGCAATTCCCCCCCCCCCCCTTTTTTTCTCGAATAATTTGCTTGAAAACACTAGGGAGGGAATTATGCGAGTGGTGCTTCCATGTAGTATTATGTGAGCTATATAGGTATACAGTAATTTGTGAATGAACTGGATACATACCATGGTTTCATTGGGCCTACAATGTATTGTTTAATTCTCTTCTCTGACTATTCTGCGGTCTCACTTCCGTCACTATCACTTTTTTATTTATATCTGGCTCAGATATGAAACCGAAATTATGTCAATATATATATTTTATTATACAAAGAAACAAAAGGAGATTCTAGTCAATAGTTAAGGGGAAGACGTAATAAAGCTGAATAGATTAAAGTCTCAAGAATGGAAGCCTAGGCAGATTTAAATGAGTGATAAGGTTACAATTGTTGTTTGTACGAAGCCATAGTGATCCCGCGGGCTGATTCCTATCTTACCATGACGTATTCTAAAGTTAGCCAATTGAAATCGCTTCCTTCGTGTTGCTCACGCAAAAACAAATGCAACGCAACACACACTCGTCTTGAATCGAGTCGAGATAACGCACGTGCAACTTGGGAGTTGTACGTAAGCTAGCGTGTATACATAATTCGGCGGTTGCTAAAGGGTGACGTTGTTGTTGTTTTCTAGTGCCTTGCATCTGGCAATGAAGCCATTAGCATTCGTGCTTTCCAATACTTTTGAACTGTAGTTTCTTCTGATCTTAATGCTTCACAGGTCTTCAAGTGGTCTTCATTCATTTCTGCTGGATCGTTACACAGGACACATATTGGTGAGGCAGAGATACCTATTCTGTAGAGATGACTTGCTAAGCAGTCGTGATTTGTCAATAGTCGGAAGGCTGCAACCGCTGTTTTCCTTGGTCTCTGGGGGATTATATCTGGATTGGAAAGTAGTGTAATCCATTTTTTATCTTTGGCATTTGTTTCTATTTCTTGTAGGTATGAATGAGAAAAATTTTTAACGATCAAGCGTTTTATTGAGGAATATGAGAAATTGAATTTAGACTTTGGTTTTATTGTTGTGCCTTTCTTTGCAAGTGAGTCTGCAGCTTCGTTCCCCATGACTCCACAGTGTGCTGGAATCCATTGGAGATGAACAGTCTTATTAACTTTTTGGAGTTGTGTTAACATTTTGTAGCATTCTCTAATTTTTGTTGACTTCTTTGTAGTATTTGAACATATTCCCTGAATTGCAGCTTTAGAATCTGAAAGAATTACTGCCTTGTTAAATTTATTTAAGGGAAGATTTAATAATTGTCGGAGAGCAATGTATATAGCCTCTATTTCTCCATCATAATTTGTTGTGTCTCTGCCAGGGTGACAATGTTAAAGTGTAGTTGAAGTTACAAAGTTACATTCTATTTAAATATCGTCGGCAGTTCTCTACAAATCTGGAAATTTACAAATAAAGTGATATGTTGGTTAATTCTTCGTTTGGTTCCATTCCTACCATAACTCACGCATACCCTGTAGATTAGGACCTCTTGCTAGAGCTAGTCCGGACACAAAACACGAGATCTTATAGGTCTTAAAGGCGACGTCTTTGACGGAGAGGAACGTTTGCGTCAGATAACACATCTTCATTTTCACTATTCCACAACATGTCGTCAGAACCATTAATGTCACAACAAATACCAGTTTTTTTAAACTCTTTTTAACAATATAACATTATGACAATGGCTATACGAGTATTTTTGTGGCAAGCGCTGCATCGATTGTTGTCCATTATCAAGTCATTTGAAGGCTCTTCCAATAAGAACGAACCAGGAGAGGGAATTATGCGATGTTTAATATGTATATATTTTTAGTGATGAAAAATCATAGGGGAGGGAAATATGCAGGGGGGGCCTTATGCGATAAAATACGGTATGTTAAGTCATTCCTGGATTACGTGTTTTAAACCAAAAATGTAAGCCATTTATGGCAAATTCTCTTTGCGATACAATGTTCACAATTTTTAATCAACACTGCATATTGGTGTGTCTTCATACAGCTGGTTTAAAAAAATATTTTGTTCCTTGGCGAGTTTCCGCTTTTGCTATATGTAATATAATATACACTTTGATGAGATGTTAGCCTAACATACTTGCCTTATATTAATAACCGCATTGCAAATTCTGCTTGGCAGATATTGGGGAAACTACTTCCGGAGCTTCGCTCTGTTAACTTACAAATTGCATCGTAAGGAGCATTTTAAGTGCTGAAATGTCTAAAATACACAACCGAGAACGCCACATTAGAATATTACTCGTAAAATGTGGCTTGAAATTGTGCTTAGGCATTTGTTACTTAATTATATAGATTTTCACTTAGAATACCTAATATAGAAACTGATTAACCTCTTGAGGGATATCGACATGAAATCACGTCAATTTAAAATGACGGATGAGCGATATGAGCGTTCTGTGCGTTTAAGCATTTAACCCTTATTTATCCCTTATCCAACTCAACTTATTATAATTTTCCCTTTATGAAACATTTTAGTAAGGTCTATATACTTTATTGGCTTACCTTAATATGTTCGTTCTGCAGTGATTTACCTCAAAACAGGGATAAACACACAAGAGTACGTACATCTCCACATTCGCGAATTCCCTTCTTGCGGCACACGAAACACTTTGGAGATGGGCGAGACTTCTTTGCTGTTGGTGGTATCCTTTTAGGATAATGTTTTCCTTGAAGTCTGAGGGGTGCAGGGGTTTTGGATTTTCAACCCCCAACGTGGTATTGTTCAATTAGGCTGCGAGCTATTTATAGTCGGTAGTCAAGGTCGGTCATTGTCCTGTGTGGGTTTAGAGAGCTGTCCAAATCCCCAAACAATTGTATATGGTTATATCCAGTTGGTGCAAAAACACCTTTTTATACCACTTCTCCCTTCAGCTACAAGCAGGAAAGAATACGTATGTATTTCAACAAAGAAAGACACGGACTCTACTAAGTTACGAAACTCGCGTAAGCAAAAGTTGCAATGTTGATCTATTCTGATGACTCAAGAGACCACGCATGCAGTAGCGCTTTATTACACAGTATGCTGACGCATAAGCCACACATACAATGGGTGTTTCTTTACTCTTTCTTTCCGAGAACTTATATTAGATGCGTTCGACAGAGCACAGTTGACTTTTCACCAGTGAAACAAAATTGTGCCATTTCAACGTTTTGTAAGTACAACTCAACTTTGCTGATGACGTACATTTATACTGCAAATAACGAGTTTTATACCAGTTTTTGTTTCATTAAAATAACTTAATATTTACACAAAATACAGCTGTGTATATACGAAGCACTTTAACAATATAAATGCTAGCAGTTCTCGGCTCGCGGACGTTTTAAATGGCCATCACTCAAGAGGTTAACATATGTTCAGAAACTCTGTATAGACACTTAGAAAAATTGAGAAAAACATGAGAAATACATCAGAAAATGCCTCAAATTGCGCAACTATGACATCCATTTAGATTTATTGAAATCGTCAAGTAACTCTCATTTTCACTCTGATAACAAAAATATTTACAAGAAAACGTTCCTAGAGAATCGGATATCATAAAAAATTTAAACACTCAACATTGTAATGTTTTATCACCTATTTATTGAAAGATGTGAACTCCGTTGAAACATTAGATTGCAAATGAAAATTATCTGCTTAGATGAGGAATTTATATTTGAAGCAAATTACACGATTAGAGCCTATTGTCTCATTTTAAAGAGATTGAAATTGCTATGACAGGTTTTAAATGTGCACCTTGCAATCCTTCACAGTCCTCGCTACTGTCTACCGGTAACGCTCACGTGCATACCTCCCCTCTCTTTCTTTCGCATAGCGATATGAGACAGCAACAGCGCTCCATAGCTGAGTAGGAATTGGAGCTACTCATGTGCCTTCTTATTTCGTCCTCCTATAGAAAATCTCTTAGGTGCCTTGCACAAGAAGCTAAATTTCAAAATGGGAAGCAACAGAACTTTTAAAACAAACTATACAAGCTTAATGTTGTCCAGATACTGCTACCATGTGATCATCAGTCGGTTCAATTTTTGCAACTGGATTTTGTGGAATGTTGTTGGCTAGTGCTGGATTTCTGACAATGAAGTCATTAGTCCTCATGCTCTCCAATATTTTTTACTGATGGATGCGGCACTAGAAGTGGCCGGGCATATTTGAAGGTGGTCTTGGTCCATTTCCTCTTGCAAATCACATAGAAGAGTGGTGAAGAATATATCCCAATTCTGTTCAAATGTTTTACCAGACAATCATGTCCTGTAATAAACCTGAAGGTTGCCACTGCTGTTTTTTGAGGATATTCTGGAATTACTGTTTGAATGTTTGGTAGTTTCCATGTTTTATTTTTTGATTTTTCATAGTAATAAAATACAAACCAGTTAATATTAACATAAATTATAATGGTAAACCACTCAAAGCAGTTGATGATGCCAAATACTTAGGCATCACTTTCGACAGAAAGCTAAGTTGGAAAAAACATATAACAAACATCTCAGAAAAGGTTGAAAAGAAACTGCAAATCCTGAAAAGGTTAGCTGGTGCTAAATGGGGCTGCTCAAGGAGAGTCCTTAACACAACATACAAAATGTATGTTAAACCAAACCTCTTGTACTGTTCTGAAGCTTTAATAACGGCAGCAAATGCTAACATCAATAAACTTGAACAAATACAAAATCAGGCTCTTCGCCTAATCACTGGAGCAGTTAAATCCACACCTATTGATGCCATGCTTGCCTTAACACGGACCCCATCAATAACAACAAAAATGGAAGAACAAGCATTGCTCCAACACGAGAAAATGTTACGACTGCCAAACTCTAAATGGACAGAAGAGAACCTCCCCCCTTCAATCCTTAAAACTCATAATAGTTTCCTAGAAACGGTAACACAGATTAAATCCAAATTGAACATTCCTAACACCAGAGAAAATCTACTTATAAGAGAAAATCCATTGGAATTATTGCAACCTACCTTCAATTTGGAATTAATAGAGAAAATAAGTAAATCAGACACACCAAAAGAAATACAAAAACTTCTAGCTCTGGAAACAATCAATACTAGGTATCCCACAGAAGAATGGCTGCACATATATACTGATGGGTCCTCCAAGGAAAACCTTACTGGAGCTGGAGTTACGTGTTCACATTTTTCCTTTTATCATTCTGTTGGCAGAGACACAACAAATTATGATGGAGAAATAGAGGCTATATACATTGCTCTCCGACAATTATTAAATCTTCCCTTAAATAAATTTAACAAGGCAGTAATTCTTTCAGATTCTAAAGCTGCAATTCAGGGAATGTGTTCAAATACTACCAAGAAGTCAACAAAAATTAGAGAATGCTACAAAATGTTAACACAACTCCAAAAAGTTAATAAGACTGTTCAGCTCCAATGGATTCCAGCACACTGTGGAGTCATGGGGAATGAAGCTGCAGACTCACTTGCAAAGAAAGGCACAACAATAAAACAAAAGTCTAAATTCAATTTCTCATATTCCTCAATAAAACGTTTGATCATAAAAAATTTTTGTCATTCATATCTACAAGAAATAGAAACAAATGCCAAAGATAAAAAATGGATTACACTACTTTCCAACCGAGATATAATCCCCCAGAGACCACGGAAAACAGCGGTTGCAGCCTTCCGACTATTGACAAATCACGACTGCTTAGCAAGTCATCTCTACAGAATAGGTATCTCAGCCTCACCAATATGTGTCTGTGTAACGATCCAGCAGAAATGAATGAAGACCACTTGAAGACCTGTGAAGCATTAAGATCAGAAGAAACTACAGTTCAAAAGTATTGGAAAGCACGAATGCTAATGGCTTCATTGCCAGATGCAAGGCACTAGAAAACAACAACATAGCAATATTTTGCAATAATTTTTTTTTTAATTTAGAGTGGACTAATCTTTTAGCTACATAAAATGGTAGATTAACTATAGATATCTGTAGACTGCTGGTAACCCTTTTTTGAAGAAAATCAGCTTTGTCATTACCACTCAGTTCACAGTGAGCTGGTATCCATTGGAAGACTAGGTGTTTTTGAAGTGCTGTTAGATGGGTAAGGATTTTGCAATATTCTATAATGGTTTGGTTTTTTGGTGACAAGTTGGAAGTAATTTCAATAATTGCTGTCCTGGAATCTGCTGCTGTGAAACAAAAATGACATTCAAAAAATTCACATTCCATCCTTGAGCCTTCGAAAAATTTGAAAAAGTTTTCCAAGAACAGAACATTCAGCTAGGCACCAGTAAACCAGTACTCCATAAAAAATCTACTGAACTCAAACATCAAAGATGCCATCCCACCAAATAAACAATCTGGCATATACCAAATTGAATGCAGTGACTGTAAAACAGTTGGAAAAATCAGCAGTTGCCACTCACTTTTGGACAAAAAACCAAAGCATAAAGCCAGAACCGAAACTCCTCAAACACGTAGCGGGAAAACAAGAGCTGTCCATGTGGGAACAAATCTTCATTTTGAAAATTAGAAACAGAGTATTCAATTGACATCCCCCAGAAGGACATCTTCAGCAAGTTTCTTGAACCACCACCAGAGGGGACCTAAGAGAAAACATCATCACCCACAGGGAGAACCAGTCATGTCCGGCTGATAATGGAGGAAAGTCAGCCTCCGAAACATGTTCCAGTAAATTATAAGTGTTGTATAGTATTATTAATTGACTCACCTTTTTGCTTTAAACTGATGATTACAACAGTTTTCAAACTTCCAAGAAAGAAAACACTACACTGATTCAGACTCGCTAGGCAATGGCATTAACAAGGAACCTCATGTCTACCGGAAAACAAGTGTGTTTATGTACTATCAACATTGAACTTCAACAAGCACTACTTTTATTTTCTCTGAACGGTTCTTCCATAGCCACTGGTGCCTGCCTCGGTAGCACGATGGTTAGCATGTCTGCCTCACGTTCAAGAGGTCGCGAGTTCGAAGCTCGCTTAAGGCATAGCGAATAGAAGAGATAGTGTGAGCTCTTCGGGAGTTACTATGGTTCGCTCACAAGATGGCACTAGTGTCGCGGTCACTTCACTTTAGTTCACGAATGCATGGTGAAAATGGGTTTCATGTTATCAATTAGCATTTTAAATACCTAAAATTGTAAGCAGGAATATTTGAAATACTGTTTTGAAACATCGTCTTTCCTTGACACATAATATAGGATGCTATTTTACAATAATGGTTATTATAATTAATGAAGAACAATGGGAAAGATCGGCTTACATGAATTTACGCTGAAAAATTAAACCATAATGCAAATTATGTATGTTATGTATATAAAATATCGAAACTCACCGTGGAATTAGATGTTGAAGACCTTGGAGAGTTTACGTGTTGATTTTGCTGACTTCGATGACGTCATTTTTCTACTGATTTCCTTGGTACGAAAAAAGAAGCGACAATTCATGTAATGTAGTGTTAAGTTTCCAACTAAATCCAGTTGGATCCTATTCCACTGGGTCCTAATATGATTTTGTCTATGTTATCTAAGCACTCGTTAAATATATCACCCCACAAACTTTCAGACGAGCACATTTTCTTCTCTAAAATAGCCTCGACTTGCAAAAGAATATTAACCACACATTCAGAGGGGTAGGTTAAATACCGACAATTTTTAGGGTCCCATAGTCTTTTATTGTAGTGTAAGTGGAAGCTAATGTGTCAGAGGGTAGCTCAGTGGACAGAGTAGAGGCACAGGTTTTACAACTAAGTTTCTCGAGCATTTTTTTTTTTTTTTTTTTTACTATATAACCACCTAAGTTGTGTACTAAGCATCTTTTAGAAATATTGTCCTCAGAGTTTGGGAACTTCACTTTCCCAGACAAGTATTTTAGTTTTGTTCTTTATTTTGTTTCCAACAAAATCCAACAGCTCACGGTTTGAAAGGTAGAACTGGAACTTAAAAATTCAATGCCACAACTGGGATTTGAACCAGACCTTCCGCTTACCAGGCGGACGCTCTAACCACTGAGCTATTGTGACAAACTGCCAGAATGGCATTAAATTCTCAAACCAGTTCGTATTTCTCCTGGTAAACCACAAAGGCAGTCTCACATCAGAAACAAATTACCCCAATGGTGACTTACTATTGTAAGTACTTTATATCCCAGGATTAAATAACCTTCAGATGGTAATTATTATTTATTTATGCCAACAAACTTACTCTTGGTGTTTTTAAACACACAAGCAAAATAAATAATAATAGCTCACGGTTTTTTTGCTCAGTTTGTTTTGCCAATATACGAATTTGATTCATAAAAGATATAAGTGGTGGCTCCACTTTATTCTCACAATTAGCAGCATTTGACAGTGCAAGTTTTACAGGGACAAACACAGCCTGTAGCATATGTAAATGTAAAAAGTCAACTGTGGAAGGATGGTCATCACAGCTCAAAGAACGCATAATTCTAAAGTGCCGTTCCAGGGAGTCTTGATTGAATTTTGCTGTTAAGACGTATGCAAATCCTCTATTCCATAAGAATTTTTCTGATTGTCAGGAGTGTGTTCACCTAGATGCACGAATCTGTCCACTTTTAGTGAACCTAACTTCTTCTCTTAATTTGATTTCATCAATATTACAACTCCAAGACGCTTGTTTTCATCTTCTTCGTGACTG
Source organism: Tenodera sinensis (assembly GCA_030765045.1). NCBI lineage: Eukaryota > Metazoa > Arthropoda > Insecta > Mantodea > Mantidae > Tenodera > Tenodera sinensis. Next base: position 66,771,377 of record CM060966.1, on the reverse strand, counting down.
AATGTAGTAGAAATCGCATTTAGAGCATTACTATTTATACCATATGTGCACTTTATCCCTTTAGATAATTTCCTTAAATGGGCTTCAGAAGGCAAGGGCAGCAATTCATGTGTTAAGCAATGTCTATAACCTTTAGGGCTTTTAATTTTAAATAGCAAGCTTTCTAATAGAAATTCATTGGTGTAACGCATCCCCTTCGAGCTCGTCTGACATTTTTAAGCATTGTATCTAGAACCAGCTTTTGTTTTTTTACTTAATTTAAATTGCGTTTATGTTTGCAACAATTAGTAGCGAATTTCTTTTCTATTATTTTTAATTTAGCCCTCTCTTTAGATAGCAGGATTTTAATTCTAACTAAATTTCTATTGAGCTTTCTAATTATTTTCTTCAGTGTAGCAATTTCATTATTGACACTTGTGTTTGTGACCTTGGAGGAATTAGAACTGTTTTCTGTGATTTCCTCATTGTTGAAGGACGGTGCGTTTGAAATAAGAACTGGTTGACTGGATCCTGCATCTGGTAATTTACTGATTGTTGAATATTGCTTTTTCAGTAATTTTGTCTCTGTTTTGTGGAGATTTTCGGGATTTATGCACTGTAGTTAAGTAAGTGAGTAAATTAGGAAATATACAGGGAATTTCTCCTAGCTTTATCCGCCATTTAATTCTAGATATTTCAACTAGTTTTCCATGCACAACGAATGAATCAACTTTCACTAAGAAGTCCTCTGGAAAATGTTTGTCACAAATACTAGATTTAACAGATAATTTAGTGTCTTTCCTAGCAATAGACTTTTCCCATTTGTGAAACAGATTTTTATCTTTAGGAAGAGTAAAAAAATGTCTAGCTTCTAAGCAGTTTCTGTATCCTGAAGGACACCCGGGTACAAAACAAGTTGGCATTTTCAATCTATTATTGATATTGCTTGAAACTTACGTTTTGAAGAACACACATTTATGCACAAACTTAGAAGCAATTTCACAAGTTATGTACCTAATTACTCACAACACACAACGCATACGTATAAAATTGTCTGTACTTCCGAATTACATACTAGGCAGTTCGGCCGCATTTTGAGGCGACTGCGATCGCCACGCCACAGTTTCGGTCAGTTGCCACGGGACCACGGATCATGCAGTGAACTAGCGGGAGAGCTCACACTTTCTCTTCTATCCGCTATGCTTAAGGTAAGTTATCCGGGTAAGGTTTTTTTTCCGAGGTTTTCCCTACTCTGAGAAGACGAATGTCAGGTAACTTAAAGCTCCATGGACCTCGGGCTCATTTGGGCATCATTTCACCCATTTCATTTAATTCATTTGTCCAATATGACACAACGTTGGAGGTCGTTAATTCAAAAAAAAAAAGCGGCCACTGGCGATAGTCACCCACACCATAGTTTATTTATATAGTATTATCAAAATGAAGAGAAAACTGTATGCAGATAGTCGCCAAGTCATTTAAAATTATTGTACTCAGCAAGCGTCAAAATGTAAATATGGCGGTTTAATAAACTAAATGTTAAAATTTGTGAATAAAATGGGAAAATGTCAAAATTTGCATTTTTAATTAAAACATCTTAAACAATCACGTTATTGCAATTGAGAATTATGCATGTCCCTAGTCATGACTATAAATCTGACATAAATCTCAGGATTTATGTCATATGATGCCCTTACTAGTACATGACTAGCAGAAATGTCACTCAATTTGTGAAGAAAGTTAGAGAACAGATGGCCCATTACAGTTCATCATGAACACCAGTCTCCCCTTTAGAGAATACACTGCCTTTGTTACATTTTGTCAATTCATAAATCTTCCATAAGCACAACTTACTTGTAATTATGTTACACGACTAGTTTTGGAGAGGGTCCTGTGATAAACATAATTACAATTGGAGCAGAATGTGTTTAGAAATATTGACATATTTTTCAATTTTTCAATTTGAAGCTTGTATCTTTACAGAAAAATGAGCAGAAATTATAAGCTTAGAATGTTACATTTTATTTTTGTATCTGAAACTATTCGGTAAATTGGAACATGGCCAACATTGATAAGTGAAAATCATGAAAAAAGACAATGGTTGTTAAGGTCCATAACCAAGAAGAATAAATATTGAATCTTTTTTCAGTACTGTTGAAATACTGATGTCAAATAGAGTAGATGTCAAAACTTTTGTGCAAATAGTAGCGAGTGTGTACTGTAAATTTTGGCAATCCGAAATAATGAGAAATATCACACAATCTGACTGTGCTTGTGCGGAAAAGAAATACTGTATGCTTTATATGCACGGATATAAATATGAAAAACCAATGCTTATTGTAAAAGTGATGCCATGGGACTTTGAACGAGAAATAGTTATAAAAGAAAACTTCATCACAACAATATCCCAAATAGTTTCGGACATTGGCTTCAAGCACATATTTAAAAAGTAAGATAATTTGTAAATATGTGTTATCTTAATTTAAATACAGTTGATTTTGGCAGAATCTGGACTAATTGAAAAGACATTAGCCCTCACCATCATAATCTTTATCTCTTACACACTAAATTTGACCCTGAAACAAAGATCTGATCATTCTGTTCAATAAAACAGTCACAAAGGCTAGGCAAGAAAAAGTTTATTCCTAGTTTTAAATTTCTGGAAAGGAATACTAACAGGAAAACAGCTGTATACGAGTGATATCTCAGTAAAAAGAAGCAATAAAATACTTACCCGCAATGCTGTAACACATGAAGGATCTCTTAACTGTCCATTTTCTTCTTTGGTGTTATACCCTTCAACCCTCTTATCTCGTTCTGATACCTTCCATAATTTAATTGTCTTATCTGTAACAAAATTGATTGAACACACTTATTATTTTAAAAATGATTCAAGAGTTCAATGAATGGTGTTATGTTTTCTGATGGAACAAGTTTTTATTATACCATACCACACTTACTTTAGAAAATCAGGACATGTTTCAGAACCAACTGTTCCATCTTTGGCTAACAACTGACTGATTCATTGATTGATGCACATGTTGTGCTATCTGGTATACTATTAATGGTGGATATGGTGGTGATATGAACCTGTTAAGCTGGTTCATTGGCAGAAAATCAAAATTATTAATTCTGTCCTTGTTCTTTGTGTGAATGTTTTCCCAAACTGAGAGCTCAGTTGGGTATCTTCCCGTCCTGAGAAGGTTGACTTCTTGAATGTCATGTGCTGCTATGGCTGATTTTCAATGTTTGTATTTTACACATTGGATGTGCTCTTTTAATCTAGTTTTCAAATTTCTTTTAAATTTAGCCTATGTATATTTGTAATTTACATCAATCATATTGACTGACCTTATAGTTGGTTAAACTAGAAACCCGAACTTAAGTACTTACAATATTGTAGGTTGCCATTAAGGAATGTTATCTCATATAAATCGAGATGATCTTGTGTGGTTTACCGGGAAAAATGCAGATGAGTTAGAGAATTTAATGTCATGTTGGCATGATAGCTTAGTGGTTTGAGCAGCCGGATAGTAACCGGTAGATCCATTGTTCAAATCCCAGTCATGGCACTGAATTTTTCAGTCTCACTCTACCCTTTCCAAATGTATCTCCACTTGGTATGATCCTGTTACGAAATCTTTCAGCATAGGGTCATTGTGCAGATTGACAATTGCACTGCGTTTCTCCATAAATTAAAATCATATCCAGATATTCTGAACTTGAAAATTGTGGCACTGTGTAACTAGATCTTGTGTCATTTGTCCACCCCCCAACTTGCCTCCAACTGTTGTCTTAACTGGTGGCTTCAACAAAACCAATTGCATGCAGTTAAATAAACATTCCCCACATGATGTTGTTCGTTAAGAAGACAACAGATCACAGACTTTTTAAATTTAACTTTCACTAAAATTTTTCATTCTTATTGAAATATGCCCAAGGAAAAAGTTGTTTATTCAATTAGCTATGAATATAGTTATAAGCTTTTAATCAACAGTAATCCAACAAGATAAATTTTTTGCATAAAAGTATTTTTATCTAATCAACTATAAACTTTTCAGCTGTTTGGTATTGGTCTTTTTTGTTATTCACAATAAGAGAAATTCATTGTTATTGTCTGACAGATTATTTCACTCCCATATATTGTTAATCAATGGATATAAAATGTAATGTAATTTGTGTACGATTACTGGTTCACAAAGTTACTTTCTCTGATTTTTGCTTGACTATATTGCTTTGTACAGACTCTGGAGCAAATGAACTTGGGGATTCATGGTTGTACAAAATCATGTCTTCTTCCAGCAAGTAGTCACATGTTGTACAGGATGCTGATTTACTGGCAGAATTTGAAGCATTGTCAGATTTATCAGATTTTGAGTTTGATGTCAGTAAAAGTGAAAGCTGCAATGAAGATAATGTTAGAAATACTGAGAATGACGACAGTGATGTAGAATCTGAACCCAGGTAACATGCTAAAAGATGACGAACTGATTCTTCCTTCCAGTGGCAACAGGGTACATTCAGGCCAGTAATTCACACGTTTGATGATAATTCAGTATGCAAGCAGATTTAAATGAAAATTCCACAGTGGCGGATATTTTCAAATTATTCTTTCCGTTGTATATTATGCATCATATTGCAAATGATTACACAAATCAGATTTTGAAAATATCATGCAGAGGTGGTAATTTCTTCTTTGAATAATTTATAGCCATATCTGCTTCATACTCATAGAAAGAATTCTAAATACATTAAAATTATGGATACCCCTGAGTTATTTATCAATTTTTGTTCATTAATATTTTGGCAACTGTAGCTTAAAAAATTAAGACCTCAAAATTTAGATATTATATAGCAGCTTTCAATTAGGATTTTCTTTTTTGATACCTTCACAAAACCCTTTGTAAAGTGTGTTGCATGTGATACTTTTTTTATTCCTATTTTGAAACTTTTTATATTTTAATTATGTTTCATCAGCAAAAATCTACAACCTTGATGAATGCTTCAGAATACTTTATGATAATTCTGTGTAATATTTTAAAGAATATACTAATTAATGTTTGTTAAAATAACTCAGCAACGAGGGTCTGTGAGCTTGTTAATGCTTCAGCTGTGAAAGGGTTTAAAGATACATGCCAGCCGTCAGCTTCTCCACGTGGAGAGCAGCAGTATTGTCAAGATACAGAGCAATGTAAGCATAAAACCCCTGCTTTTTAACCCTGTAACCATACAAAAAAGCATTCCAGTGTTTCTCATGGTAGTGAAAACATGCAAATATGATCTACATTAGCTTACCTTCAGAACAAAACTACTTTGTTCTTAATCTAAAATAAGAACAAATTAGAAACTAAAAGTTTTTGAGAGGTAGAACTGGAACTTAAAAATTCAATGCCAGAAATACGAACTGGTTTGAGAATTTAATGCCATTCTGGCAGTTTGTCACAATAGCTCAGTGGTAGAGCAGCCGCCCAGTAAGCGGAAGGTCTGTGGTTCAAATCCCAGTTGTGGCATTGAATTTTTAAGTTCCAGTTCTACCTCTCAAAAACTTTGCTCACACACGGCTTGTGTGTTTAAAAACACCAACAGTAAGTTTGTTGGCATAAATAAATAATAACTAAAAGTTTCATTTATCTTAGTAATATTGCAAGAACTTCCAGAGCTGACTAGCTTCAAGTTGTATCCAACTTATTTTCACAGCTATGCAAACAAGTTACCACAGTTACCGATGCTCAACTTAAAAATCTATCTGTTGCCAACCTCTGAAAACAAAAACTTATAAACACAATCTAATGGTGGTATTTCAAAATTCATAATGTGGTTCTTGTTTTTAAAATGAATATCTTTTCCCAAACCATTAAACCTATAGGTCCATTTAATTGTTTTAATAATTTAACCTCTGGATTAATTTCATGATTAAATAACGAAAAATGATGCGCAACAGCTGATTTATCAATTTGTTTGTATTTAATATTTCTAAAATGCTCTTTTATTCTGCTTTCTAAATGACGTTTAGTTTTATCGATATAAACCCTATCAACCGAACAGCTAAATAATTGATAAATGCCAGACTTTTTTATAATTTGGAATTTTATACTTTTTAGAAATATTTAGTAAATTGTTTCTACTTTATTATTACAGATTCTGTTGCTTCACTATTAATAGCTTCAATTTTCCCTTAATTACTTTGTTCTTAGTGCAAAAAAGTAATGTGAATGAATATGAATTCACTGCACCCTTGCATCTTCACAGTTATGATTCTGAGTACTTAATTTACAGCTGAATCTCTCTCTCTCTCTCTCTCTCTCAATTATAATAGTTCAAGTGTGCCATGAGCCTAGCCCTTGGACAGCTATAGCCAGTGTTTACCCAAGGTTCATTCATTTCCTTCACATTCCGTTTTGCATTTCTCTGAAGAACAAAAGCCCTTAGCACTACAATATCTGACCTTTCAAATATAATTTTTTTGTTATTTATTTCTTTTTTTTGTTTTTGAATGTAAGTCCCAGATCAGATTTTGTTCAAAGAGCTAAGTCTTCCCTCAGAAAGCTCTGCTTCAACAGAAGTAAGAAGCTTAAGTGTGGTAGGACGCTCCTTTCGTGTCTAATAGCTATAGATATGCCTTCTTATGGCATCTGACTGAAAACTGTCTAGTTCTCTAACTGGAGATGCTCTTTGTCTCTTTTCCCCACGAGTTGCAATTTAAGATGGACCTGGCTGTAGCTGATTCTCTTTAGAGATTCTAGAAACGGTCAACTCAGTTATTTTAAGAGCACATGCAACTTATTTCCTCCTTGATTGAAAAGAACACAAAGTTCATTGCAAAGGAGCATATTGTCCTCTTCCTGTTCGAAGAATTCTGTAAGAGAAGAAATAATTTTCTCTAGCTTGGCTGTAAAATGTAATACCCCAACCAGAAGTACATCTTTCTCTTGGGCAATGAATCTTAGGTCTACATGTACCTCGAACTCTTGCTTCCATAACGTCTTTTAATGAGTTTTAACACAGTAGGCTAATAACATAAAATGCAACTGAAGGCCAAAGCAAGGTTGGTTTCTCATAAACAACTAAATAATGACCTTCTCCTCTTACCCTTAGGCCCCTAAAACATGTCATGTATTTTCTTTTAAAAATCAGACTGTATTACAAATTAAATATAAGTAAATAAACAGGAGCAGGGAGCTGGCAGCTCATCTGGGAGAGGAGCATAGTTTCAATCCAGCTTATCTGGTAGAATAGCATACTCCGCTTACGTGTTTATAAAAGAACTACAGAAATCATTAAACACCTTTGCCTGTACTAACCATTGGTTGATAGTAAAAAGTGAGCTTGGTTTTTCCTCTTCAACCATCTTATCTTGTTGATTTTCTCCTCAATTTCCAGACTTTTGAGGTAGTCAAATTCTGGCTCATGACTTTGGAACGTACTATATACATTGTACTCCCCTCTTCTTGGAATACAATTCTTGCTCTGCAACAAATGGAAAAAATTAAGATATAAAACATCTCTATTGAATTTCAGAAAACATGCATTCACAATAAAGATCTTCCTCAATACCCTGTCATGAAATAAACTAAATAATGTTGTAATCTGTATAAAAAGCTATTTGAACACTTGAGCAAAATTTTTCTCACATTTTTCCAACATTCTGAGCAACCTATTACGCAAGTGGGTTCATGTTCAATTATAAATTTATATTACCAAAATTTGTCAATCGTTTTCTTAGTAGTAATAACGGATATTAAATAGCTTTAAAGTTGGCAAGTTCTGTAACTATTATACAGCTTAGAACAGGGAAATAATTCTTGGGGCATCAAGATGCGTGAAGACCAACTTGTACCATGTGTGGAAAACACAGCTCTCAACCCTTTCATAGACTGTAAAGGAAAACTTGAGTGACAAGTAATAATGATGATGATGATGATTTTTATTTGCCTATAGACATACAATTCCCCTCTGGGAGGTCTGGCACGGGGTGCACTCAGCCTCGTTAGGTCCCGGGGGGACCAATTGAGGAGCTACTTGATGGAGAAGTAGCGGCCCCAGGTCTAGAACACCGCATAACTGGCCGGGAGGGCTCGGGGCGCTGACCACGTCCCACCCTCCAGTACTGCACCTCACCAATGACACCTGTAGTGGGCAGAGGTGGGGGACGCAGAGGCTGGGCGGTAGGCCTTGGCCCCTTGTGGGCTGTCGCGCCGGGGTTTAGTTTAGACATACAATACATATGTTTCAAACATCGTCATATCTAAATTCTGTGTGTTATTTACACAACTATAGTTCTAGCTTTAAAATTCATCTATTCTATATATACATATTTCTATCAAGTATTTTTTCAGTTCTGTTTTGAAACCATTGCCAAGTAATGTTTTTAGTTTATTTGGCAATTTATTGTAAAATATAATTCCTTTCCTTAATGGGTCTTTTTCAGCTGCTTTTGTTCTTAATGCTTATCTATGAAAATTATCACATCCTCTGGTATTGTAATCATAGAAATTACTATTTCTATTTACACTATTTTCAGTTCTATGTACAAGAAATATTAATTTTTATATATACAATGAGGTTGACTGGTTCAGTCTTGTTTTGGATGCCGGAGCCTGTATTTCACGGCTTTGCCTTCCCTGAGGATGCCAGACGAAGTTTTCGGCGAAACATTGGAAAATAAAACTACTGGACCTCGGCCTACAAGCCCAGAAAGAATGCATAATGGAATTAGCAATGCCAGGCGTGAAAGCCTTAGCATTTATGTGAGTAATATCGATCTTCTACAATATTTTGATTTTCCTTTTATTTTTTTTAAATTCTTATATCTTTCTTTATATAACTCACAACCTGTCATCTTATAAAATTCATACATACTTTTAACCTGTTCTCTCAATAAGTTTACTCATATGAACTTCATTCTTTTAACTTTTTCTGTGTTCTTAACTCATCTTAACGGGAAATTTGTAGAAAATATATAGCCAAATATTTCATAGAAGATATTCCACTTGTCATTTACACTTTTGGCAGCATACACATTTCCCCAATTTTCTTGTAACAAGGCTTTTATGAATTTAGCTTCTCTACTAGGTGTAATGATTCTATTAAATGTGTAGATATTGTCTTTGGAGTTAATTTGACAATTGAAAATATCTATGACTTTGCTTGATGATCAGATATATGTAATTCTTGAACATAAGATGAATATTCAAATGGCAGTAAGTTTATTACATGATCTATAATTGTTGCAGATTTATCTGATATTCATAACTTCATGTAAATGATAACTATTCAACAGGTCTTTAAGTTTATCTATACTACTTGTTGGATTTCCAAGGTCCATATTTATATCACCAAGTGTATCAATCTCATGGTTATATCTGACAGTTTTTTGTAACACATTATTTAAGTAGTTTAGAAAGTCATCAATCCTAAAAGTTGGGGATCTATATGTGCCTAATATATATAATATAATACATAATATATATATAATATAACCCCCCCTCCCCCCCTTAAGGGACAGTCCTGGAAAGGTACAGTCAGACTGAAAAATTCAATGCCACAGCTGGGATCCCATGGCTATGGCATTGAATTCTTCAATCTGACTACCTTTTCAACATTGTCCTACACATGGGTTGTGTGGCAAAAACCATTAATTATATAAAAAAAATAATTTTGAAATTTATAATGCCTCATTATAGAACATAGTGCACACTCAGATGTTGAATGTATCCTATAGATGATACTGCCCACCTTGCTGTTGAAATCTCGCCTATTAGGCATTCCATCTTAAAAGTATTTAATAGGAATTGACTAACTCAGCAGGGAAAATACCTTGCCATGGCCATGCAAAGAGAACAGAACTTCAAAGCCATTACATAGTGATTAGCTTTAAAAGGCCTGACTACCACTCAAAGCCTGCAGCAGTCCCTTATTCCCCTTGCACTTACAAGATAATTAGTAGTAAGATCATTTCTGCAAATGTTTATATGGATTAACACAAACTAGATAAAAGAATAAACATTTGTAAGAATAGTTCGTACAAGAGTAGATAAAGTCATGTGATGGCAACACATTTTTTTGTCAATATAACAATGAAAGACTACATAGAGAGCAAATTCTGCAATAAATCTAAATGGCTGAAGACTAATCATTTGAGCAAGCAAATGCTTATGTTTATATACTAACAAATTAAAATGTTTTTGTTTGCCTAACAAACAGTTACATCTGACAAATGTAATTCTACATGTACATTAGAGGTCTGCATGGACTGAGTTTCTTAGGCCCGGCCTGAGCCCAAGAATAAGTTTATAGTGTACCATCCAGCCCAGGCTCGATTGTGTAATTTTGTTTGAAACAAAATTATCCTGCAGTTATTGACAATTATTATTATTATTATTATTATTATTATTATTATTATTATTATTATTATTACTATTATTATTATTAGGGCTAGGAAGCTCATGCATTTGCATGTTTTTTCATAGGGGTTAAAAATGTATGCTTTTACATTATGTGCACAAATTATGGAATTTTAAGTTATTTGAACATGATTTTACGGTGCATATAACTGCATATTTCCTAAATTTTGATAAATGCATATTATTTCAATATTATAGTCTCTATATAGCATATTTTAATGATTTTTATGGTGTTTTTTTCCACCTGGATAATATTTTTCATATTGGTAGTGTTGCGTATGGTGATGTAACTCGCGAGGTGGCGAGAAGCAATGCTGAGTCATGTTGTCATGCAGTGAATCCCGTTTCCATCCTTTTATTATATTGTCGCCCATTGCATTATTGTCGGCATTACCGCAAAGGAGCCGAAGGGAATAGACAGAGAATGGCCGCAATGTTGGGGCGCTTGCCGAAAGAGAGAAAGGGATAGAGACTTCTGGAATTTTCTGCTTTGTATTTCACCGCAATAATAACTGAACTTTCATGAAGTTTCCAGAATAGTGCCTGGGAGATATAAATAGCGGTAAAGTGTGAGAAGGGACAGTTTTTTTGTGTTACGAATTCGGAGCCGTGCTGTTGGTGAATCGGAAAAGACTTTCTTGCTGTTGCAACGAGTGTACAAAGTTACTGTTTATGGAAATAAAAGTGTTTCTTTATCTCGACTACATCTGTCTTCTTTACTTTACACCCACCAAAGTCACACTATGTATGTGCGTAGAGAATAATCAGTGCGTTATTTGAGAGGTTCATATTAACGAATATAAAGTGCAGGTCAACGTTTTGAGCAGCACGATTATAGCAACGCTTGCCTGCTCACCAAAAGTTGTGTCGTGGTCTTCAAACGTAACAGTGTTGTAAACTGGTTCCCACCAAATTAAATTAGGCGTATAAAATGTTAAAAAGCTCTTTAAATGCCGAAAATAAAACCAACTTAGAGTGCTAGATTAATTAATTTACAGAAAGAGTTTTCGGGTGATTTAATATCTACAGATAATAGGGCACTGTTTTGTGGAGCGTGTGAGAAAAATATAGGGAGTGAGAAAAGATTTCAAATAGTTCAGCACATAAACACAGCAAAACATAAGGAGAATTTAATCAGAAAACTCACAAACAAATAACCTGTTCTAAAGCAATTAGTAGATTGTTTAGGAAGTAGGGTTACTGAATTCTCCTATGACTTGTGCCAAGTATTTTTAGCTGCTGATATTCTCTTGTTCAAAATTAATAATCAGATACTTAAAAACTTTCTTGCCAAGTGTACTCAACATGTGCCTGAAGAAAGTACATTGTTACAATAACGTATTGTCAAATACACAAAACTTAGCGGATCAGTTTGTGTGGTTGTCTGTTGAAACCTCTGATTCTGAATGCCGTTCTATTGCTAATATAATCGTGGGTGCCTTAAATAATGAACAAAAGACTACAGCTTATTTTCTTAATATGTGCAAATTGTCGGCCACTGACAATGTGACCCAGTTTGTGATGGACTCTTTGAAATTACAATGCCCATGTGTAATCAAATACGACTGGTTGCTTTTATTTGTTACCTTATATGGTAAAATCAGGAAAAACTCTGAAAGGTATTTTTCCTAACTTAATTCATATAACTTGTTTGACACACGCTCTTCATCAAATTTCTGAGACAATACGCGATTCTTCCCCACTGGTAGATAGATTTGTGTCCAGTACAAAGAGAGTGTTTGTTAAATCTCCTAAAAGAGTAAAGTTGTTTAGATCAACAGCACCTAATATCTGACTTTCTCCTGCACCAGTGTTAACTCGATGGGGAACATGGGTTGATGCAGTTTTATATTATGCTGAGCACATAGAAATAATCGAAGAGGTTGTTAATTCGTTGGACTTGAACAATGCTTCATCAATACAAACTGTGCAAATTATTCTGTCAGGCACTGGGTTAAAGGACGATCTTAGTTTCATATCTGCCCATTTTTCTTTCTTACCAACAACCATAACGGCATTGGAAGATGTAGGATTTCCTTTGCATGAATCACTTACTGTGTTTGAAAAAACAATATGTGATCTAAGTTCCTGGTAGCATAGAACAAAAAGTGAAAGAGAAAGTGAATTATGTAATTTCAAAAAATTCTGGTTATAAACAGATGTGTGATATTCGAGACATCCTCGAAAGAAAACCATCTGTCACACCAAGAGAGTTGACTCTCTGTGAAACAGTTATCATTTAAATATGCCCCGATAACATCTTGTGACGTGGAAAGAAGTTTTTCACGTTACAAAAGTGTTTTGTCAGACAATAGACGTTTTACAGTTGAAAATTCAGGAAAATGAACTATCATTAACGGTCATGAAATGTAACAATCAAGCGCAGTTAACGCCAGGAAAAATTTATTAACAGGACTTTAATTACTTATGAGAAACAGGAACCCTGATGTTGAGAGATTGTTAAAGCAGTGAACTGTGTATATGATTTTTGTGGTTTCCCGTACTAATAATTTCACCAGGTTTAATGTAATGTTAGTAAGGTTTTACTTGGCGTAATTCTATACATATTGTTTAAACCTTTTAAATGATTTTAATAAATTGTTTGTTATACACGTGTTGTTTAATGTGAACTTGCTCTGTCCTGAAGATCCAGCGGATAGGAATTAGTTGAATGGGGCAGATATTTAGAAGGGCAATTTAATAGCTCATAGTAGATGGCACAGTGTTAAAATAAAGAAGTTAAGCAAAGTGGTGCAATGGACATTTGTATTATCTAGTTTTACATAGGCAATTACTGACTGTGACCAGAACTTGGATCCTCTGTATCTTGCTTTTCAATCTTTGAAACAATATCTGTTATAGCTAACAAGAGGTCTGGGTTACTGCCTGCTCCAGAGTAATGTATGAAGGCTGTGGGATCTTCTTTATTATAAATCAGCTCAAAGGTTGTGGTATTCAAAAATTCTTTCATTATCTTCCCTGTAGAATCCACTTTTTCATAACCCTATCTTTTGGAATGGGCATTGAAATCAACAATATAACTGAGAGATCTGGTTCATTCCTGGGAAGATTGTAAATACTGTATAAATGTAGGTGTGTTTTGTTATCCCAAAAATTTACCTTTATTAATTCAGATTTATCTGCATTATCCATTTCTTTAACAATTTGAAAGGATTTAATATCCTTTTTGACTCCAACCAATATTCCACTTATCTATTTTTGGAAGTAGGTTTAGTAAGAATTCAGTAAAATTGAAGTATTTAAACTGATATCATTTCTTAGATTTGCTTCTTGAATGAAAAGTGTAACTGTGTTATTGTCAAGTACAATTTTATTGAGCTCTATTCTTTTTGCTTGTGTGAGACCACCTGCATTGCATTGAAGAATTCTGATGTTAGATCTTCTATTAATATAATGTTTAAGTTCTCGAGAAGTAGATCCGAAGGGGGGGACTATTTTAACTCCGGAATATTTTGCCCCTTGAGTAATATTTCATAATTTTTATTGGAGAGAATTAGCAGTAAAAGTAACTGCTTTATAGAGAGCACCATATTTTTATGTTTTGGCAGTCACATTGCTCTCTCACAACCCCCAGAATGTCTGGAGGACCACACCTGTTTAGGGTGTCACCGACCTGACCGGGAGAATTATCACAATAAGTTCACTGACCATATTCTCTGAGTACCAATCAGAGGACGCATTACATGCCATAACAGGTCAGGATGTTAAGAGTTAAGAGGATATAGAGAAATTAGAGAAGTTCAAAGTTTGAAAAAATAGACTCTCTAGCTCTCAGGTACCCTAATACCATTGGGGTTGGAAGAGAACAAGACATGACTGAGGTAAGATCATAAGATCAGATAGAAAAGCTACAGTAAGGAGCAAAACACTAGTAAGTGGAAGTAATGCTGTGCTCAGCTTGGTCGCCATGCATATATCCCCTAGGCAGGGCCCCTGTGGTAAATGTGATGTGTGTTAATTTGGTTTTAGCTATGAGCTTCTATCAAATATTTGGAGGAACTTTCAAACATGTGAGGTGAGAAAATTTTATAAGTCCAAATGTTTATCCAAGTGTGTGCTCAAGCCGACCGATATGACAAGTTGTCAATTAGCCTTACTGCTTGTATTGCAGCCAACATGCACAATATTTGTAATAACTGTAGCCAACATCTGCAAAACAGCTCCAGACATGTGCATAAAGATCTGGATACTGATATGTGTGGGTATTTGTGGCATGTTGACTCCAAGAACCATTTGGCACATGCCTTCCAAGAACTTATGGAAGACATTAGGTAGGTCTACCATGCGGTATGGCAGTAAGAGTTAAAATTAAGGCTATGTGCAGTTAAGTTAATGAATTAGTGCTTAGGGTGTATGAGAATTTGGCTGCCCTACATTAAGTGTAGCTATACACAGTGGGTAAATAATAATTATAAACCTTAAGTTATATTCTCAAACGTCAAGTTACATTAAATGGTGATTTTAAATAATGTTGGAATACAAAATGTCAAGAAGTACTTGGAAAAACTAGGTCACTCATGTTAGACAGTAGAAAAATGTTTCACATGTTGGCAAGTTGAGCTCAGACATGTATTATAAGTTATTTAGCATTAAGCTGCTGCTTACGAAATGGGAGACCCAGGTTCCATTACCCTCAGTGGGGATTTTCACCCACTGGGAGATGGTTCAGGGTGCACTCAGTCGTGTTAGATCCCTGAGGGACTAAATGAAGAACTATTTGATTAAGAAGTAGTGGCCTCTGGTTGCGAAGACTGCATATACTAGCCAAGGACTGGGATACTGTCCACATCCCACCCTCCAGCATTGTACCCCATTCATGATGTCTGCAGTGGTCAGTTGGGGGATGCAGTTGCCGGGCAGTAGGCTTTGGCCTGGAAAGGGCTTTTGTGTCACAGGGTTAGTTTTAGTTCGTATATATCTCTGTATAGGGGAAACAGATGCTGTACAACAAATACCAGGTTATTATGGGGATAGTTGAGTCCCTGAGACATTTCCATTTTACAAAAGTGTGATGTCAGTAAACTGACTCACATAATTATCTTTAAACTTCATGGGAATTCATAATCATTAAGAACCTCTCAAGGCAATTTACCTGTGAATTTCGATGAAAATCTGGGAAAAAATGTAAAAATTGGATTTTGTTGCTTTTTACTATATGGCTTCATTGCCAGATGCAAGGCACTAGAAAACAACAATTATATGGATAATCAATATTTTTATTTGGTGCATTTTATTTACTAATATTGGCAAAATTTATCACCCTGTGTGATTTTTAAAACTCTTCAGAAGCTCATATCGGTATGTGAATTGTCAAAAGGTCAAGCCGATAAATGTGAAATATAACATAACACCCCATTCAGTCCTGCATGAGGAAATGAAAGCACTTGTCACCAACAAACCTGGAGAGCTTCCTAGGAGCACAAATGGGTGCAAGTACATATTCATGGTGCTAATATTTTCACAAAATTTGTTAAAATATATCCAGTAAGGAACATAAAAAGTCAAACATCTTTGAATAAAGTAATAAAGGATTACGTCCTCAAATATGGTAAGATGAAAACAATCTAAACGGTTAAGGCAACTATGCACCGAAGTAAAGTATTCCGAAATGCTCTCTGCTAATTGAGAATTAAGCTGTGTTATTCAGTGGCTTATTATCCCCAAGTAAATCCCACAGAAAGGAAATGTGGGATATAGCATATATTTCTGTATCTTGTGCCACAAAGACCACACCACTTGGGCTAACAATGGACATACATAGCAGAAGATGTAATAAATAATACAACGAAATTTGTCCCAATTGAACTGATGTTAAACATAAAACCAAAGCCATTGGTAATCGATTTTCCTACAACCATGGGAGCACGAAGGGAAACAGGAAAAGTGCTCTCTGTAGCCTATTGACGAATTCTGAAGAAACAAAAATAGCGAGAAAAGAAGAGAAAAAATGAAGAGATCCTACAATAAATGGATTCCGAAAATGTTGAAAAAGTACTTTTGTAAAAATACATTTTGAAGGCATCGACCAGATGAAACAAGATGGAATTACTGCATAATTAATAACCAATATGGGGATCATATGTATGAATTGTGTGCAACAGTATGGGCAAGACTTTAGGCAATCATGGGAAAACAAAATTAAAACCATTTAAAGAGAGCTCAAGCTGAAATTTTGAAATACTGGTGTGAAATGTGGGAGGGAAAAAAAAAAAAAAAAAAAAAAAAAAAAAAAAAAAAAAACACCCATGAAACAATACACAAACATGTAGATACACCACAAGGGGACAAAATTTAAATTGATAAGGTAACAAATCAAAATACCATGCACTATGAACAAGTACAAGAGGAGTGGTAATCATGTAACCTTTCCATTGAGGATAGAACAAAAATGAAATACAAATCATGCAAATGTAACAGAATTATGGGGCAAATGTGACAGAAATTGTGTGCCCGAGAAAATTAATAGGAAGTCCATGCTTATATTTATTGGGTCAAATTCATATACAAACCATGTCAATTTCTTGTCATATGAATATTATATTCTTGTATTATATTTGCAAATCCTTCTATTGAATCCGAAGCTATTCGGTAAAAGAGAACAAGGCCAACAACAACCTAAGTGAAAATTATGAAAAAGTTGAAAGAGTGACAATGGTTGTCAGCCAAGTAACCAAGTGAAATAAATATTAGACCTTCTGCAGCACATTTGTGATTCTGACATCTAATAGAGAAGACGTATGTTGAAGACGAGTAGTGGTGGGTGCATATCTCAACGTTAGATAATATTGGTGATCTGTAATTAATAATTTCAATACCAAATATTCTGATAGCAAAAGAATGGAAAGTTGTTGTTAGCTAATGCTGGATTTCTGACAATGAAGTCATTAATCCTCTTGCTCTCCAATATTTTTCACTGATGGATGGGGCATTAGAAGTGGCCGGGCATATTTGAAGGTAGTCTCGATCCATTTCCTCTTGCAGATCACATAGAGGACAGAGTGGTGAAGAATATATCCCAATTCTGTTTAAATGTTTTGCCAGACAATCATGTCCTGTAATCAATCTGAAGGTTGCAACTGCTATTTTTCGAGGATACTCAGGAATTACTGTTTGAATGTTTGGTAGTTCCCATCTTTTATTTTTTGATTTTTCATAGTAATATTTTTCAATAATTTTTTTGAATTCAGAGCTGACTAATCTTTTAGCTGCATAAAATGGTAGATTAACTACTGATTTCTGCACATTGCCGGTACCCTTTTCTGCAAGAAAATCAGCTTTCTCATTACCATTCAGTCCACAGTGAGCTGGTATCCACTGGAAGACTAGGTGTTTTTGAAGTGCTGTTAGATGGGTAAGGATTTTCCAACATTCTATAATTGTTTGGTTTTTTGGTGACAACTTGGAAGTAATTGCTATAATTGCTGCCTTGGAATCTGAGAGAATAACTGCTTGCTGAAAATGTGAAATTCTGTACAAAAGATTTTGTAGGGCCATTCGAATTGCCTCCATTTCTCCATCAAAGTTTGTAGTTCCATAACTTAAAGATTTGTAATAGGAAAAGAGGTGACATGTGACTCCAGCACCTGCTCCATCTTGGTTTGATATTAATGATCCATCAGTATAAATATGGAGCCATTCGTGTTCTGGAAATCTAGTATGGATTGTCTCTAATGCCAATAATTTTAGAACACTAGTTGGAGTATCACTTTTCTTAACTTCTTCTGTCAGGTGTAAATAATGTGTGATGTCTAATGTTTGTGTCGGATTGACTTTAGATATTAAGTTTTCCTTTGAATTAGGAAGGTATACTCAGCTCTCCTGAGTCTTTAGTGTATGTGTAAAACTCTCTTGTGCCATGTATTGAATGGGAGTCTGATCAACTTTTCGTGTTGAATAAGAGCCGCTTTTTCTATTTCATATTAAATGGGGCATTGGTTGGTTAGTATTTCCATAGCTGCTATTGGTGTGGTTTTGATAGCACCTGTAATTAATCTCAGACTTTGGTTTTGAAAGATTTGAATCTTTTTTGTGTTTGCTGTTACAAGAACTTCGCTGCAGTAAGTAAATAATGGCTTTATATACATATTGTATGTTGTGTTAAGAGTTGCTCTGGAACATCCCCACTTCATTCCTGTTAGCCGTTTTAACAGTGAAAGGCGCCTCTCTGCTCTTTGTATTACATTTTCTATTTGTTTGGTCCATGTAAGTTTAGTATCAAATGTAACTCCTAAATACTTTGCTTCCTTTGTTTCTGGTAATTGTTGACCCTCAAAATTTAGTTTTATTTTTAGTGGCTTTTTCTTAGTGAAAAGATTTGGTAGTTTGATTTTGTTGTATTAACAGTCATTAAATTTTCTTTGGTCCACCTTTGTAATTTGGTTAAGGATTGTTGCATGGTTTTTTCTAGTTCTGTACCTTAAAGCATGGAAAGTATTATTATGCAACTCATATCCACGGACACTGTTTTGAATTCAACTTGTGGAAAAGCTGTACAAGAAAACTTCAAGATCATAAAATATCCTAGTGGTATTGGATGTCGACTATATGTACAAGCTTACAGAGTGAAATAACTTTAACATATGATATTTACGTTCAAATAAAACAAATTTTGGCAGAATCTGAATTTTAATTAAAAGAACATTAGCGCTTGCCACCTTTATCTGCTATGACCCAGATCGGATTATCTGTCCACTAATAAAAAACTGCCACAGTAGGATGTAAAAACCATTTGACATATGGAGTATTTTTAATTACACCAAATTAATTAAATCAAGAACAATGAAGTTAATATTTCTGAAATAACTGTAGAATAATTTTGGATACCTGGTTGAAATTTTGTATGTAATCAATCATATTACGTTACCACTCTGAGATAAATTACAGATTGCTCAAATCTAAATTGTGGAGTTTTAGGTTTCTCACAGATACATTGCTTTAAATTTATAAAAAACGGGATCTCATTGGTTGCCTTTGTACTTAATATTAACTCTTTCAGTACGGAGTGATTTTGCTACTTATGCCGTTCTTCCTCTAATTCGAAACCGGTTTAGATTAGGCGGTCTGGGACACCTTTAGCCTGCTGGCTTGAATAGCCATGATCGTTGAGGCAACATGTAGTGCACTGGCCACACACTCAAAGCCTGAGGTCATGAGTTAGAGTCTCGGCAACCGCAGTCAAATGTGCCTGTGGTAAAGGACGGGGAGCGCCCACAAAAAGTAACCGGTGTATTGGCACGCGTGGATGATGACTGGGTATCATTTGACTGCCGTTGCATGGATTTTGCTTCTTTTCTTATAAAAAAAGCACTACAAAGTAAATTGTAAAAAAAATAATTTTCTACAATTCATAACATCTCAAATACATTTGTTTAATTGGTGACGAACAATATTACAAGAATATAGCAGAAAAAAACCATTAAAAGTATTACAAATAGGCAAAAAATCCTATTATTTATTTATGCCAACAAACTTACTGTTGGTGTTTTTAAACACACAAGCCGTGTGTGGGCAAAGTTTAAGAGGTAGAACTGGAACTTAAAAATTCAATGCCACAACTGGGATTTGAACCACAGACCTTCCGCTATTAAACACACAAGCCGTGTGTGGGCAAAGTTTAAGAGGCAGAACTGGAACTTAAAAATTCAAATCCCAGTTGTGGCATTGAATTTTTAAGTTCCAGTTCTACCTCTTAAAAAATCCTATGTTTCTTATAATACACACCGGGACTGAAAGGGTTAATCTGGTTTGTCAATATTTCTGCATGTGAAAGTCATTGCTCCAAAAGCTCTTTTTTGAATATATTTCTTTGTATTATATTCAGATGAGAGAACAGTTTAATCAGGTACAGCTCTGAAGAGCACTCACTATGCTACCACCCTGGTCCATCGCAAAGACAAACAGAGACAAACAGCCTTGTCGCAACTCCAGTGACAATTTTTTGTTGAATTCTAATCTTATGTTTGTTGCTGTTTTGCTTCATGCATAAATTCTACTGTAAAAAGCACTTTACTGCAAGTCCAATTTGCATCAACAAAATTAACAGTGAGAGTTATATATGAAATATGTGAGTATTCATCAGTCCACATATCTGCTGTGGTGGCAGATTCTCCTCTATCCACCATCACTTGCACTGTACGAATGAGTGATTTTCGCAACATTTCAGCTTCTTTCATTGTGCTGCAAGATACTGTAGTAGGATGGGGCAGCAAGTCTTTCGCATTCACACTACCGTACTTATAACAGATTTTAATCAAAGTCTGAGAGTATTCCAGGAATCCTGCATCTTTTACAACACCAAAAGTCTTTACATCAAAGAGAAACACATGCTTTAGTTATTTCATCTTTTAGATATCTAAGGAAGCCAAGACAGACTGTATTAAAAAATTTCAGGTACCCTTAATCAGGGTCGGAAGAGAACAAGACATGACCAAGGTAAGGTCAAAAAGTCAGATAGAAAAGCTACAGTGAGGAGCAAAACACCAGTAAGTGGAAGTAATGTGCTCAGCTTGGGTACCTTGTGGTCGCCATCCACATATCCCCTAGACGGGGACCTCCTTAGGGTATTATGTTTATTATATATTATGCAGTAATATAATCACGTAACTACAACAAACATGGCCATCTTCCTGCTAAAGTGCATGTGCAACAGTGACTTCTAACCCAAAAGGAAGCGCAATTCAATTATTTTGATTTTTTTCTTTTACAGTGAAATGTTGATACTGCATTAAATCATAGCAAATAGCTTATAGCGCATAGTGCATCGCCGGAAATATATATGTTGAGACATTAACAAAAATTGAGGATATTTGTATTCTCATTTTGAATATGGCACTCATTCGCTTCTAAATGCCTATCGCCCAGCAGCATAAATCATTAAGAGCGACTTTCTTTTTTGACGCACCAGGTGGCACTGGCAAAACATTCATCTCACTGATACTTGCGTACATTAGATCACAATCATATTGCGTTGGCAATTGCTTCATCAGGCATTGCAGCGATATTGCTTGATGGTGGGCAGACTGCACATTCAGCACTCAAGTTGTCATTGAACATTCACAAAAATCCAGATGCAATGTGTAGCATAAAGCATTCTGGCACGTCTGAAATTATGAGAAAATGCAAAATTATTACCTGGGATGAATGCACTATGGCCCACAAGCATTCACTAGCTCTCGGTAGAATGCTGAAAGTTCTCAACAATAATACCAGGTTTTTCGATGGTGCTCTACTGCTGCTATCCCGTGATTTGACAGACATTGCCGGTTATTCCATGTATAGGTCGCGCGTTACTTCTTGACGAATGAAAATTTTATATGAAAGGTTGAATGCGAGTCACTACTCAGCTTTTTCGGGAATGCTGACTTCCAGAGAGAGAGAGAGGAGGTACAGTCTGCAGTGAGATGACGTGAATTTACCCATATGCTTCTGAGCTGAAGTAGTACAACACTACAAATCAATTTATCACACTTCCAGTAATATCAGCCACACGTATTACACACTATATCTCTATAACTGTTTCCACTTAACTTTCTTGCATTTCTTCTATTCCTGACATTTCTCCCTCGTCTGAATTGCTGTTATTTTCATTCCATGCATATATCCGTACCACACAAAACTTTTGCAGTTGACTGTATACAGAAACGCGACAGAGGAAAACAAAGGTGTCTGTTATCGTAGCATAAACATTTGCTGACCTGTTTATTAAGGGTAGGCCAACTCCTTGGATTTCTGCTCAAGGTCATTCGTCAAGAACTAACGCGCAACCTATACTAAATATGCAGAAGAAATTAGCGCATGTTTGAAAGAGTCACCCTATGATGAAGTGTCAGTTAATTATGCCTTATCATAAATATACGTCTTAAAATTTAAAATTACCCATTGGCATTTGGCATTCTGCGAACCATTACTCAACATTGGCAAAGGAAAATTTAAATTACATTAAAATGCCATCCAACTTCCACACACTTTTTGCAGCATGGTGGATACCAATGCTTTGATTGAAATTATATTTCCAAATTTTACTCAGGGGTCTCCATCTAGGGGATATGTGAATGGCGACCACAAGGTACCCAAGCTGAGCAGAACATTACTTCCACTTACTGGTGGTTTGCTCCTCACTGTAACTTTTCTGTCTGACCTTACCTTGGTCATCTCTTGTTCTCTTCCGACCCCGATGCTATTAGGGTTCCCAAGGGCTAGGGAGTCTTTATTTTTCCAATCTCTCCATTTCTCTAATTTCTCTATAAAATATTAACCCTTAACATGCTGACCTGTCATGGCATGTAATGCGTCCTCTGATTGGTAATCAGAAGATATGGTCGAATTTATTTTGATAACTCTCCCGGTCAGGTCGGTGAGACCCGTAAACCAACGACAGGTGTGGTCCTCCAGACATTCTGGGGGTTGTGAGAGAGCGATGTGACCGCCAAAACATAAAAATATGGTGCTCTCTTAAAAGCGGTTACTATACTGCTATTGCTCAATGAGTGAAAAATATTGTAGAGCAAGAGGATTAATGACTTCATTGTCAGAAATCCAGCATTAGCTAACAACAATATTTCCAAATTTGCAAGCTAATTACAGTAATCATGCATGGCTACAGGAGCAAGTTATTTTGGCCAAAAAAAAAATGGATGTCGACGCAATTGATTTTAAAGTACAACAGTCAAAATTTTAAAAATTATTAAGGGGCTATGCAATCCAAAACATTAATAGCCTAGAACCATTTATGAATGCTTCCATTTTGAATGGTCAGGATCCCATATTCATATGTTCAGTAGCTTTTGTGTTATTGCACCTCAAAGAAGTCATTTTCATTGCGTATAGATACATATAATACCGGTCATTTATAAGATGCATATAAATTTGCTAAATTTTGAGATACCTTATTAGATCTTTCTTTCCAATATCTTGTTATAATAACTTAAATAAAATTCAAGTATTTCCAGCTGTCTCATATCGTAAAATTATTAGATTTTTTCAAAAAGATGTAGTGTTTTTTTTTTCAGAATAAAAAGAAGCAAAAACAATGCAACTGCAGACAAATGTAACCCCCATTGCCTCCAAGTGTGTCATTACACTGATTACTTTACATGGGCCCTCCCCTTCCCTTACCAGAGGCACAATTGACTGCAGTTGCTGGGATTCGAACTCAAGACATTTGGATTTGAAGGAATGTCTAGTCCACTGTGTTTCGCGCTAACAGTCACAGCTATTCGAATAGCTTCGGCTAAGGTGCCTCCGAAACGGATATGAAAACAGGTTTAGGAATCAGCGAAAGAACAACATATGCTGGCGGAAAAAAAAATGGTCTCAAGGAACACATTTTTAAAAATGACGAAGTACTCAAAATATAAGTAGGCTATAACCATCCTTGAACATTGCCATATCCAACAGTCACAGTCCTATATCGATACGGTAGTTTTTATGTAGGCTTAGGAATTGGCTGCAGGCTGGCAAACTGATCGATTTACAACTACGAACTCCCTTCCAGAAATGTGCGGCTTGTACTGCGGTGTATGAGATGGATGTATGTTCACATATCGTCAATAAACCCAACATCAAACTGCTACATCATTGCACAGCCTATATCGGCGGTGGAGAGCCTCATCACATGACCCAATAGTGCAGTTGTCTTTGAATATTTTCAATAGCTCCATGGACTCGAGCTATAAGGTTGATGTTACAGGAGTGCCATACACATGCTCTTCATACAGCTACACAAAAAATCGAGAGGTGCCAGATCTGGCAGCCGTGTTGGCCATGGACTGGTCCACATCTACCAATCCATCGATTTGAATATGCAATGCTGAGATGATTAGGCATATTTACATCAAAGTGTAAGACTGCCTCGTTATGAATTTGACGTAGAAATATTTTTAATGTAATCTTTGTGGTCTAATTTACATGAAACATACTGAAACAACACTCACTTTTTTTTTATCACAAACTGATTTTGATAGTAAGTAGCATAGTTTAAAACATGATACAGTACCATCATGGCCCAGCCTGGCCCAGTAAAATTTACCCCCAGCAAATATGATTATATAAATAGTTCCCATATATCAAGCGATCAATGTTAAGCATTATTGGGGTAAAACTCCCAGCGTAACAGCTCGTGAAGGGCCAAGGCTTGCCACCTGGCTGCTGCATCCCCCACCTCTGCCCACTACAGATGCCATGTGTGGGGTGCAGTGCTGGAGGGTGGGACGTATTCAGCACTCTAGGACCTCCTGGCAAGTTATGTGGTCTTCATGACATGGGGTCACTACTTCTTCAAGTAGCTCCTCAATTAGCCCCTCCAGGAACTAATAAGGCAGAGTGCACCCTGTGCCAGACCCCCATGCTGGTTCCGGGGATTGAACCCGGGTCCTCTGCACCAGAGGCAGCTACTATTGGGGTAAGTGTCTCAAATATGAGATCACTTAAGGTTACTCTGAAAATGTGAATGAGATGAACAATTTTAGGCTGTGGCAGCACGTTCCCATGGTGCCTCAGTGGTTAAGAGCAGTGACGCATGGGGCGGAGGATCCGTGTCTCATGTCCCAGCTGTGGCATTGATTTTTCATTTCTGATTCTACCTTATACGATTATATAGAGCTCATTGAGAATGAAGAAGACTTGATGGTCTATTTATAGTTTGCTTACACACAGTGTGAGTTCTGTGTTTGAACTGTGACCTCAAGATCTAGAAAGTGTTTGTTGTGGCATTACTTTGACACACTCAGCTCTGTGACAATTGCCACAGAATGTGAGCTGGAAACATGCAACAGGTAGCAGTCACTTTAAACACCACTAGTATCAATAGCCTGAGTGCCTTGTGTGTGAAAATGATGCAGTTTGTAGAAATCAACAGTTCCTTGACATAAGTGATTTGGGTTCAGGAACAAGGTCTTGATTTATACATATAAACTAGTAGACAGCTTGTGAAGATACTGGTCATCTCACAGTCATCAGTACAATACTATTTCTGTGTGAATTAACACAAGCAATGAGGAATAATGAAAAACAGAGTGCTGGTGTTGTTTTGTTGAAGCCCAATGTTCCGTAAAACTAGTTAAAGGAATAGCAAGTTCATTATGAAGATAATGAAAACAGGACAATTGTAACAGAAAAAGAATGGACATAGCTAAGCAAATCAGAACTTCAGTGTCCACCTTAAACTGTGTCATTGTGAATCAATAGAAAAATCAAGAAAGTACTCAGGGGTCTCCGTCTAGGGGATATGTGAATGGCGACCACAAGGTACCCAAGCTGAGCAGAACATTACTTCCACTTACTCGTGTTTTGCTCCTCAATGTAACTTTTCTATCTGACCTTACCCTGGTCATCTCTTGTTCTCTTCAGACCCTGATGCTATTAGGGTTCCCAAGGGCTAGGGAGTCTTTATTTTTCCAATCTCTCCATTTCTCTAATTTCTCTATAAAATATTAACCCTTAATATGCTGAACTTGCCATGGCATGTAATGCGTCCTCTGATTGGTCATCAGAGGATATGGTCGGTGAATTTATTTTGATAATTCTCCCAGTCAGGTCAGTGAGACCCGTAAACCAACGACAGGTGTGGTCCTCCAGACATTCTGGGGGTTGTGAGAGAGTGATGTGACCGCCAAAACATAAAAATATGGTGCTCTCTTAAAAGCGGTTACTATACTGCTATTGCTCTATGAGTGAAAAATATTGTAGAGCAAAAGGATTAATGACTTCATTGTCAGAAACCCAGCATTAGCTAACAACAACAACAACATCAAAGTGTGCTGGATCTCAAGTCGACCATTTCAGCAGCTGTGTACTGGTACATATCATACTGTTGTTAAACATTACTGTACTGGAAACTACATAAGTAACGCAGTAGGATGCACACCAATGACTCTATGGAGGAATTCAGCACAGGAATGTTATCATGCTGAGGTCGTTTGTATCAGTACACAGGTGGCTAAAGGGTTGCATACCTTCTGTATTACGGTACCAAAGCCATTGTTAAACTGTCACAACCATACATTCTCAAACTTCGACACACCCCAGTGCCCAAACCGCACACATGCGGATAGAGGTTCCTACCTGAAAACCAACCAGTTTGCCATACCATACAACCTACTAAGCATTGTCAGTGTTTTTCTCTCACAATCCATACAGCTAAATTGACAAATACCCAGATGCTTTATAATTTGGAATTTTATCTTTTTTAGAGAAATTTAGTAAACTTTGCATATTAAATGTATTTTGAGGGACTAAAGTTATTCCATGTTCCTTAAAAATGTTTGTAAATTTTTATTACCCAAGGATGGTAATTAAACTTTTTAAAAATACAAGAATCTTTTATTTTCTTGAAAGGTAAAAATTTCTTTAATAGCCTTTTGATACTTAAATTTTTCTACATTTTATGTATAAAATCTGTATTAAAACAATTAATTACCACTGTGTTGATGTGCCTATATTCTGTATTAAATTCTTCCTTATTAAGGGGATTTAATTTATTAACCAATAAATTTTTATGTAATTATCCGTCTAAGTAGATTTTCTATAGATTCAAAAATTCAAATTATTATTCTGTTATTTTCTGTTTCCAAAGCCAATTTTATGGCTTTATCTTGCATATTTAAAAGTTTTACAGCATCATTTGTCTGTTTCTCAGGAACAACAGCAAAAATGTCATCCACATATCATACCAAGTTTAATAATTAAAGGGAATGTTTTAGTAATTTGAACTTCAAAAAAGCTCATGAAAAGATTAGTAAGAAATGGCGAAAGTGGGTTGTCCATTGCCAAGCCAGACGTTTGTAGAAAGAAATTACCATTAAAACTGAAAAAATATTTGATCCAAACAAGAATTTGTAAGTTTCACAAAATCATTTATTAATTCATGTAATTCTAAAAAATTAAAAACGATTTTTTTTAAAAAACCAAAAGCTTTTCTCTAGGAATGCTGGGAAATAAAGCAGTTACGTCAAAAGAAGCAAGTTTATCATTGTCAGACAATACTATATTGATAATATTTTCTACCAATTCAAAAAAATTTGTAATACTTTTATTACAAACTTACTGCCGGCTATGGCATTGAATTTTTCAGTCCTAATTCCACCTCTTAAACGTTGCCCATACACGGCTTGTGTGTTTAAAAACACCAGCAGTAAGCTTGCTGGCATAAATAATAATTACCATCTAAAGGTTACTTAAACCCAGGACATGAAGCACTTACAATTGTAAGTCGCCCTTGGGATATTTATCTCTGATGTGAGATTCCCTTGTGGTCTAACCGGGAAAAAGTATGAATCAGCTGGGGAATTTCATGTTGTACTGGCAAGTTGGCCATGGTAGCTTAGTGGTTAAAGCAGCTGCTCGATAAGCGGACGATCTGTGGTTCAAATCCTGACTATGGCATTGAATTTTTCAGTCCTGATTCCACCTCTGGATTATTGACTTTTAAAATATGGTTTTCTTTATTAGGTATCATTTTCATTTCATTAAGAAGTTTATTAAAAGTTAAAATAATGTAATTGCAGCAATTACTAACATAAGTGAAGTTTTAGTATCTAAATTTGTTTTTAGCTTAGTTTCTATTGCTTAACTGTTCACAGACTGTTTTTTATTGAATTTAATGCGTATTATAATTTAATGGTACATTGATACAAAATGGGATATTTGCAGAATTTAATTCCTCTTTGCTCAGAGCCGAAACCCCACGTACCTAAAGACGGTGTAATACACATCTGTGTATAAAACAAAGTCACCGTTTACTAATGTGTATTACTTGCTAATAAACACAAATAATATTCATAAGTATTCAATTGGCTTAAAGATTAAAAGCATACAATCTCGAATACAGACGCACTCCTTTAAGGCATGCAGATAAATAGATTTATTTGTACAATCTCATATACATGCTTTATATTTTTATGTATTTTTTTCTATTTAAATTGGTCTTTGCCGTGACTCTCCCTTTTTATCTTTCTTTTAGCTGGCTCTCTGGCCTTCCGGGTTCTCAAGAGGACTCCGCCTTCCTTATCTTCTCTAGCTCCCCTCTCCTAAGTTTCTTCCCCTACCTTTCTTTTTTAATTTTCTACTCCGACATTATTCTTTTTTTTAATTTCCTGTCAGAATTCTTTTTGCTACTATTTTTTTAGTCATGTTACCCCATTTTTCGCATATTTCTTTCCCCATTTACCTTATCCTTTGCATTCTGTCATATATTTAGTACTTTCTTTTCCACTAATTCACATATCACATATCTTTTGTTTTCTCTTGCTCTTCTTAGACCCATTGGGTATATTGCACCTGTTCTGATTCATGTCCCTCCTTCACTCTCTCCTTTATTGCATTGGTCTACATGTCTCCCTAGCCTGATCCCTCTTAATTTCTCTGTAAAATTTGACTTTTTGTTCTCCAAACCATATCTCATTTACCTATGTCCTCCACTGCAGTTCTCACCTTCTTCCAGAAGCCTTCTTCATCTCCTTTCCCCTTTTCTCATGTCTCTCATCCCTATTTTTTCATTTTTGTTTCCACCGTTACCCACCTGTTTTTATTTTTCATGTCTTCATGCAACGTTAAAATACTTCATTTTCCATTACTATGCATCTGTACCAGAATTTTAGCAGCATTTCTATTACAGGCCCCTTTCCTTTCGTTCTTCCCAGTTCCATTATTGCCGCTTCCACGGGTGTTAATTGGGGTAGTCCCAACACTCTTGCAAAATTTCTTTCTTCAAGTTTGCTTTCTTACCTCATTCAATATATCATCCAAAATAAATCTTAAAATTAATGTCAAAAAATTTCATGCATTGTGTTCATGTGAGTTTCTCTATCTTCTATCATTTGTTAGTGGCGAAAATCTATTCTTTCAGAAGCTTATTTTGATATCTACATCGTTTTAATTGAGCTAAACTTTTGCAGAAATACTGAGGCTGAGGAACGTTGGCAGACTGAGGACAATGGCCAAACATGACAACTGAGATAGAATATATGGTTTGTCCCCAAAATATATCAAAAAACATTATGAATTTGACTTATTTTTTGTTTGTAGTTTATTTTGTTTGCATCGTTTCACTGTTCAATTGTTGAGAATATTGTTTGTTTATTAGCACCATAATTGTTGATTATGTTTCGATTTAATGTATATGATTTTAAGGATTATTTTAAATGTAATACAAAAATGCTAGGAAGTAGGATTGAGATCGGTTTCTTAACATTATGGGAAATAGGAAAATATATGGAAGATGATATCATAGAGGACGCTATAAAATATACATATATGCGGATGAATAAACACGCACAGCAAAAAGATGTGGCAAATTCAATCACTCTCTTAGCAAGCAGCGTCCACCAAAGTAAGACATATTTTAATATGTGTGCCGTAGAAGACAGCAAAAATGAAATATTGATTGACGATATATCGCGGAAATGTTAAGAAAGTCAATCCATGAACAAAAAGTGTCTATTATTGTGACATGTGTTTAAAATATTGTGAGAAAGGTGCAAATAAAATATCACATAAAGACTTCATCCCGAGTCTACGATTATTCACCCTGTACCACAACCCGAGATTATAAAAGAGTCGAAAGCCCAACAACAATGCATCATTTAATATTTAAAAACTGCACTATAACTAAGTTTAAAATAAGACTACACAATATCATAGCTTATATTTACCACTAGAAGCAAACAAGCACACCACAGCTACCACAAGATGCAGTACTCAGCACAACACTTTTTAATATATTAACGATCTGCCACAAGAAATACAAGAATCAGGCGTGAAGTGTTCGCTATTTGTTGATGACTTAGTAATGTGGACTTCAAAACCATACAGAACCAGAAAATACCATCCTACAATCCTTAACCAACCTACAAAGGTGGACCAAAGAAAATTTAATGACTGTTAATACAACAAAATCAAACTACCAAATCTTTTCACTAAGAAAAAAAACCCCTAAAAATAAAACTAAATTTTGAGGGTCAACAATTACCAGAGACAAAGAAAGCAAAGTATTTGGGAGTTATATTTGATATCAAACTTACAGCGACCAAACAAATAGAAAATGGAATACAATGAGCAGAAAGGTGCGCTTCACTATTAAAACGTCTAACAGGAATGAAGTGGGGATGTTCCAGAGCAACTCTGAACACAACATACACTGTATGTATAGTCATTATTTGCTTACTGAGGTGAAGTTCTTGTAACAGCAAATACAAAAAAAATTCAAACCTTTCAAAACTAAAGTCTGAGACTAATTACACGTGCTATCAAAACCACAGCAATACCAGTTATAGAAATACTAACCAAATAATACCCCATTAAATGTGAAATAGAAAACACAGCTCTTATTCAACACGAAAAGTGGATCAGACTACCATTCAATACATGGAACAAGAAAAATTTTACACATACATTAAAGACTCAGGAGAGCTTTCTTTCCGAAATTCAAAACATCAAGAAGAACGTAGACCTTCCTAATTCAAAGGAAAACTTCACATATAAAGTCAATCCGACACAAAACATTAGAATCACATATTATTTACACCTGACAGGAGAAGTTACAAAAAGCGATACTAGAATTCTAAAATTATTGGCATTAGAGACAATCCATACTAGATTTCTGGAACATGAATGTCTCCATATTTATACTGATGGATCACTGGTATCAAACCAAGATGGAGCAGGGTCTGGAGTCATGAGTCACCTCTTTTCCTATTACAAATCTTTAAGTTATGGAACTACAAACTTTGATAGAGAAATTGAAGCAATTCAAATGGCCCTACAAAATCTTTCGTATAGAATCTCACATTTTCATCAAGCAGTTATTCTCTCAGATTCCAGGGTGGCAATTACAGAAATTACTTCCGAGTTGTCAATAAAAAACCAAACTATTATAGACTGTTGGAAAATCCTTACCCATCTAGCAGCACTTCAAAAACTCTATATTCTTCCAGGCTCTTCTTTAGATTATGCCATGCAAACTTTTTCCTGTATAAAGTCTAAGTCCAAAAGATACTTACTGCACATGCACTGAGATAAATAGCAGACAACTTTCACTGCTGCCAACATTGCTCCTGCAATTACACCAACAGCTGCTGTACACTTAGTTTTGTTGCCAACACACTAAATCCCAATGCACTGTAGTCATTGGACATCTATAAACTGTTGCTACGGTCTTCTGTTTTATAAATTATGACAAAACTATTCTCTAAACTAATCTAATTTTTTATTTACACATTTTAACTGATGCACTAAACAACAGGGTAAACCTTTTGAATGTCCTCTGTCAGCTCTTGAAAGGTATCAGCTAATT
Source organism: Tenodera sinensis (assembly GCA_030765045.1). Classification (NCBI taxonomy): domain Eukaryota; kingdom Metazoa; phylum Arthropoda; class Insecta; order Mantodea; family Mantidae; genus Tenodera; species Tenodera sinensis. The sequence goes on along the minus strand of CM060966.1, from coordinate 66,739,688 downwards.
ATTTTTTACGTCTTGCCGCCACAGGTACTCTGCCAAATGTACATCAATTTCATTTTTTCTGATGCCGCCCCTGGCTAAGCAATGCCGGAGAGATCGCCAACGAGACTCAATACTGTTTGTGTGGACATTTGTTACTGGATCCATGAAATGCACTGTGGTTCACCGTTAGATGTGCTGCTAAACCCCAGCCATTAATCCATTGTATCTGCCCCAGCAATCAGTGTGGATTGTGCTATCAAACTCCACATGCTCAATTCAAAGAGGATGGCATCATCTATTCTATTATCTGGACATACCTCATCTGTACCTCATTGGTGACCACATTGATCATCCCAAGGATCCAATTACCTTCCACAATGTAGCCGCAATGGTATTTTCTCCTTCCAATTTTACGTTTGTCAATTTGAACAATGTGACTGGCACCACCTATTTTACCCGATTGAGGTACTTGTCGTCCATTGTGGATATGCACACCTCCCGACAGTAGTTAAACCAGCCTGCTATTGTGTGGCTTATATTGCTGTCTCCAGGTGAACATTGTACTACAGTTTGCTCGTAGGATAACTTTATGTAAGAAGGAACACTTGGGCAGGCAGTATTCTCAAATTCTTGAACCAAGTACCTTTGGCCACGGACTCCGAAAACTGCTCAGCATGACCTCTTCTGCTTGAAAATATTTGAAACCTTCGATCCCATTTTGTAACAGGATGTAGGACGGCATCACACTCCCGACATAGCATCTGCGTTCTCAGCAGGCTTTCATCGTAGAGGAACTACATGCACACTTCCTTTTCATTGCACAAAGGCACGATATCAATGAAGCTAATACTAATTTTGCATTCTGATTGCCAGAGACCTGGTAGGATACTCATTTTCAGATTTAACAGCAAGCTGCGTCCTTTCTCACAATACATGTGGTGTGCAACATGTATAGTTTGAAACAAATGCAAAACAGGTGTTTGGGATGCTGGTACAGAGGTTGGCAACAAATGTATATACACCTCACGAAGTTTGCAGCGCCAAAATTACACAAACTTTGGAAAGTTCCGTCAGCCCTTGCACATGCTGCGCTGTTGGACTTAAACAAAAATTGACTGCAGGACATAATCTAAAGAATATCCGTCTTGCAATGGATAACAGCTCACTATGAACTGAGTGATAATGACAAAGCTGATTTTCTTGCACCAGCAGTGTACAGAAGGCTATAGTTAATCTACCATTTATGTAGCTAAATGATTAGTCAACTCTAAATAAAAAAAAAAAAAAAAATATTGCAAAATATTACTATGGAAAATCAAAAAATAAAAGATGGGAACCACAACACATTCAAACAGTTAATTTCTGAATATCCTCAAAAAACTGCAGTTGCAACCTTCATGTTGATTATGGGATATTATTGTCTGGCAAAACATTTTAACAGAATTAGGAGATATTCTTCACCACTCCTCTATATGATTTACAAGAGGAAATGGACCACGACCACCTTCAACTATGCCCGGCCACTTCTAGCACCCTATCCATCAGTGAAAAATATTGGAGCAAGAGAACTAATGACTTTATTGTCAGAAATTCAGCATCAGCCAACATTTTCCACACCTGGATTTTCCAACAAAACTGAAAATTCCTTAAAATTATTTTACTTCATTTATCTGTGCTTATTTACGAATATCCTGTTACTGAAATGAAAACACTGCAAAAACACCAACAGCTATTTGGAGCTGGAGTTTATAATACAAACATTATGGTCTGTGCATGTAACATTTAGGAAGAAAATAAGCTGCTTGCATCTGTAAACCCTTGAATAAAAGGTTCATCTGCATGTTACTTTCATCACCACATTACTTCAACTTAAATGGATCCTTCTTAATCCTTATGAGCATTAGGCACCACATTATTTTCCTAGTCATATCCATATTAATTTAAAGGAGATCTCATAGCACCTCAAAGTATACATTTACAACCATTAAATAAATATGCACTTGTAACATTTGATTACCATATCTGACAAATAGTATTTGAAGAAACACAAACAGTATTTTCAATGTTTATATACATTAGGTACTCACTATGGGATCTCTTTGAAAGATCACAACTCTGCCTCCTTTGTCTCCAGTTGCTAGAAGATCACCATCATGGTTAAATTCTACACATGATATAATATCGGCTGTAAAGAAATAAACTTGTGTCAGTAATCGATGACCTATCATAACAAATGTTCAAAAAGTTATACATAACCTATTATTTTGCAAAATCACAAAACGAAGTTCATTACCAAATACTACACAAATGCTTGATGCATAAATCTCGTCGACCTGTGCTAACAAATTGTTGTTCAAAAGGACATACATAACCTATATTTTTGCAAAACCAGAAAACTTAATTCTTTACCAAATGTTCTATCAATACTTGATGCATAAATCGATTCAGTTTCATTTCTACAATGTATTGGTTCATTCAACATTTATAAGATAACAGCATACACCAGCTCAACTGACCTACCTAACTATATTTTTGATTATGCAATCGTATTACACAAATCCGGAACTGCAGTGTCAAAAACATCTGTTCTTTACATTTGCTGAATAAAATTTGACATGACATATGCAAGGCTTTCTGTTACATTAAATGTCTCATACTTATTTAAATGTCAAGAATGTTTAAGAAGTTTTAACATCACCTTCTGTCACATCGTCGTCTAGCGTCCCTTTCACCTGTGAAAAGCACCACTGGATTTCTCCATTACCTGCAAAACCACAATTACATGTATTAGTTATACGCACAATTTTCTCACTTGTATCTGCAACCATCTTCTTTACAGCCTAAATTGCCTGTAACAACACATTTACCACTCATCGTTGCGAGAACCATAGCCTAACCGTCTCCTCCTTTAAATGTACGCACCAATTAGGTCGTACTCAGTATCGTCTGCATATACGATACTTACCGGCCATATCAAATACCGGAGGCCTTTGTCGATTATTATGCGTTTTGCGACAAATTATATAGTGAGGTTAGTGAGGATTTAGGCGAAAAGGGGAAATCGATGAACCAGGATTTGTCACATTTCAATATAAAATAACTATACGCAATGGCGGCACTCACGAGTGCATAACAACGACTCTGACGTCACATAGTGTAGGGAACACGGAGGGAATTTAGCGAAAAATTGACTAACGTATACCGCATTTTTTCATTCGCTTTAAAGTCTTTCGTTACTGACATAATATGTGAAGAATTTAAAGCAATTTTAAGACATTCCTGAGTTACATTGATTTTTCAAATGTAATTTAACTACTTAAACTACAATCATTTCGTTTTTAACCTTTGACCCCTTGTCCCATCGCGTTAGCCGCCGCAGGCAGTGTTTCCATTCCACACGTACATACACTGCTCTCTTCTGTCGAAGTCCGAAATTAAATGCACGGAGTTAGGTTTCCCCGTTCATAGATAGCACCAATCTTCCAGCTGCGGAGAGTCGGTGTCGCTCCACAAAATGTTAAGCGGCGACGATCACTCTAACCCTAAAAAATCGTGTTTTGGAGGCACAACTGTAGGTTATGGACTCCGATTTCTGTAATAAATTGGAGTGGCTGAGCGGGCCTTATTCTAAAAATACTTTTTCTGAATGCAACGGGCCTCGAATCATCTTAGGTGATATCTGGCTATTGAATTTTTGGATGAAATGCCCTCTGTGTACTACGTGACAAAAAAAGTAAAAACCTGATGTGTTCCATTCATATTTAATTCTCTACTTACTCTTTTACCAACTATTCTTACAAAAACGTACTCCTCTCGTGAGGAATGAGATATACCTTCATTACGCGTTTACCCTTTTTGTTGAGGGTACAAAAGCTAGAGTCGTAGTCAAATCTTTTCAAAGCTTTGAAATTCTATTCTCTGTGCACGAACAAGAAAAAGAATAGTGATTTGCAACGAGAAAAGTAAAGTACCTAAAAAGCATACGAATAAAAAAGAATACATGGGAAATTATTAACGCCACCAATAATTTGTATATCACATACACTTCGTGCTTCTAAGAGATCTACAGTTTTGTGTAGTAATCACTTGTCCGCCTCTTATGGTTTACCAAGTATTGTATATCAAAACGGTTCAGGTTAACGATTTCATTATGCTTAAAAAGTTCAAGATATAGATTAATTTGGCATAAAAATAGCTTAAACTTACGATCTTAACCAAAATCGTTAAGAGGCATTTTTTTTTATGTATAAAACATTTCGAAAAATGTTCTATGCTAACGGTTGTTTGGAGTGGGGAATTTTCTTCAAAATCTTGAGACTATCTTGGAAGACGAACAATAGCAAGTTTGGTATATAACCGTCTCGTTTTAAAGTTACGTTTTTCACAGACATGAACACACACACAGGGCCAGCTTAAGGGGGTGGGTAGGCCGAACCCTGTCACCGACCAAGGTGGTCTTAGGGGCTTCAAAATCTTAAAACGTGAACAAGATACATATTTGAAAACAGGGCGGATTTAATCTCATACTTCAATTCTAGGGACTTTCCCCTTATTTGTTATAAAACTGGTGACAAACGAAACGCCAAAGTTGATCATTTGGATGCGACCCTCACTGATTATTATCATAAGTAATGCCACAACTGATTGTCAATTTATCCAGAGAATTTGACTATCATGAGTTGCATTTATTAAGACTATTTCACGAATTAAAGGATGATATACCCAATGAAATGTTATTTAAATGTTGTATTGCAATTACTAACCTCTTAAAACAAATATGCAGCATGAATGCAACAATCGGCGTGCATTGGCGTGGCCTACTATCTAACTTATCATATTGATACTCCAATTTTTACTTTCTCTACTGATAAGTAGGGAAAGTATTGTATTCCACCCAAAAATTCGATGTCGAGATTTCACCGGAAATATGTTTTGAGACCCCCTGAATCCCCCCCTAAAAAGGCATTTTTAGAAAAAGGTCCGTGTGTGTGTCTGTGTGTGTGTGTGGACAGCATAACTCAAAAACAAAAAGTCGGTCAAAAACCAGTCTTTCAAGGATGCGACACGAAGATTTTGAAGAAAATAGCCCCACCTTAAACTACCCTTTACATGGAACATTTTTCGAAAATATTTATTTTCTTGAAAATGGCTCTAACGATTTTGATTAAAATGTCATATGTTTGAGATATTTTGATGCCAAATGAAATGTATATCTTGAATTTTCTGGCTATAGCCCCTGTAGTCGTATTTACTCTGGACGACTTTTGCATAACTGGTAAACCGTTAGAGATAGACCAAATCATACTATACAAAAAATGTAGATCTTGCTAAAATACACAATTTATGTCTCGATAAATTTTCTTGTTGGGAGAACCATTTCGGAGATATTCCTTGTTATGTGTGTGAGTTTCGGAAAACTTAGAACTTTCGTGAAATGGGTCATCGTTGTTCATTTTTTTAAATGTTAAGTGTGCAAAGACAACAGGATCTCAAACCTTTAACAAATTTGACTATCGCACAAAGTCTAATGTATTCTAACATTCTCCATGCACCTACAAAGAAATAAGCAATAAGATAATTTGTAAAAATGTTTATCTTAACTAACACGAAGAAGATATAGGAATACGAGTTTGTAAGAATGGTTAGTAAAAGAGTAGAAAAAGTCATGTGAGTGTAACACATCAGATTTTTTAAGATGTTGGTAACGTCATAAGTTGTAGTATCTGCTGTTAATTTATAATTTGTTCAATACAAATTTTGTCAAACTGATCCCAAATAAATGTACTGTTGTGTTCTGTGTTCTAAGCTTTCCCTCTTCGAATTATTTCATCTATTCCAGCTCCGAAGCGAGAGTCAGCCATATTTGACATTTGAGTAGCGGCTTTAACGCGTCAAATTACGTCAACTGTTGCGCATCTGTTCGCACAGTGCAGCTAGATTCTCTAACCATAACATAAAAAAGCAGAGGAGGTGATAATGAAATTCGGAGGATGTGATAATGAAATGTGGTAATTTTTTGCTGTAATTCATTGAAATTTGAAATTGTTATGCACATGATTGGTTGATTTCAATCAACTCACATATGAGCGGAATAGTCAAAATTTCCCGTGCACAACAGATATTCAACAACCTATTATAAACAGAAGTGTTTCAAGCCACTTTACCTTTAGCTTATTTGCTTTTATGCATTGGTGACTCATAAACCTCTTAGCTCAGTTACCGCCCAGTGATATCCTGGAAGTTCATCTTATTTGTAGATTCACTTACTTCTTGCTTTGTTAGCCTACTTTTTCAATAATTACTCTTTAACTACAAAGAAACTCAATCGGATAACTTTAATTTAAATGCTGTAAATGCTATTTACAACTACAACATTCGAAATGAGCATACTACCGCATGAAAACACTCGGATTTGAGTTCTACACAATAAATAAGGGAAAATAATACTCCAAAGATCCGATAAAGTAAATCTAAGAGTATTATTTTCAAGATAAATACAAATTAAGAATTTGAGGGAAATAATATGGTTGGCCGAAACGTGGTTAAATGCCAGCGGCAGAATTTAAAGGTCCCTAGCAGTGTTCGAATCAGAGTTTCTGACGAGGGGAGAAAACTTAAGTTTGTGTTATATTTATGACAATAATAGTATCTGTAGTAGTAGTAGTAGTAGAAGAAGAAGAAGAAGTAGTAGTAGTAGTAGTAGTAGTAGTAGTAGTAGTAGTAGTAGTAGTAGTAGAAGAAGAAGAAGAAGTAGTAGTAGTAGTAGTAGTAGTAGTAGTAGTAGTAGTAGTAGTAGTAGTAGTAGTAGTAGTAGAAGAAGAAGAAGTAGTAGTAGTAGTAGTGGCAGTAGCAGTAGTAGTTGTAGTAGTAGTGGCAGTGGTAGTAGTAGTGGTGGTAGTGGTAGTAGTGGTAGTAGTAGTAGCAGTGGTAGTAGTGGTAGTAGTAGTGGTAGTAGTGGTAGTAGTAGTAGTGGTAGTAGTTGTAGTAGTAGTGGCAGTGGTAGTAGTGGTAGTAGTAGTGGTGGCAGTGGTAGTAGTGGTAGTAGTAGTAGCAGTGGTAGTAGTGGTAGTAGTAGTGGTAGTAGTAGTAGTGGTAGTAGTAGTAGTGGTAGTGGTAGTAGTGGTAGTAGTGGTAGTAGTGGTAGTAGTGGTAGTAGTGGTAGTAGTGGTAGTAGTGGTAGTAGTGGTAGTAGTGGTAGTAGTGGTAGTGGTAGTAGTGGTAGTAGTAGTGGTAGTAGTGGTAGTAGTAGTAGTGGTAGTGGTAGTAGTGGTAGTAGTGGTAGTAGTGGTAGTAGTAGTAGTAGCAGTGGTAGTAGTGGTAGTAGTAGTGGTAGTAGTGGTAGTAGCAGTAGTGGTAGTGGTAGTAGTGGTAGTAGTGGTAGTAGTGGTAGTAGTGGTAGTAGTAGTTGTAGTGGTAGTGGTAGTAGTGGTAGTAGTGGTAGTAGTGGTAGTAGTAGTGGTAGTAGTGGTAGTGGTAGTAGTGGTAGTAGTGGTAGTAGTGGTAGTAGTGGTAGTGGTGGTAGTGGTGGTAGTGGTGGTAGTAGTGGTAGTGGTGGTAGTGGTGGTGGTGGTGGTAGTGGTAGTGGTGGTAGTGGTAGTGGTAGTGGTGGTAGTGGTAGTAGTGGTGGTGGTAGTGGTGGTAGTGGTGGTAGTGGTAGTGGTGGTAGTGGTAGTAGTGGTGGTAGTGGTAGTAGTGGTGGTAGTAGTGGTGGTAGTGGTGGTAGTAGTGGTGGTGGTGGTGGTAGTGGTAGTGGTAGTGGTAGTGGTAGTGGTAGTGGTAGTGGTAGTGGTAGTGGTAGTAGTAGTAGTAGTAGTAGTAGTAGTAGTAGTAGTAGTAGTAGTAGTAGTAGCAGCAGCAGCAGCAGTGCTTTTTTTCAGGGAAAAATCCCTCATGGACGCTACCTTAGCGAGTTGGACTCTAACCAACTAAAAAACCCTGCCCCGTCACATGCCATTCTGGGACTGCTTGTGGCATTACTTCAGAAATGGCAGTTGTCTAAGCGTTCTAAACTGTCTGTATGTATCTGTCCTCGGCTTCTTTAACCTGCAATATAGATTTACATAGGGATTTTATAATAGCCCATGTTTCTCGATTTTCCATTATCTTATCTCCCAGATTATTAGCTGTTATCCGGAACCCTAATTTCCGTTGGGCTTCATTTCTATGTAAGTCCCTTTGTCTACAGTAGAAGATGGTGTGTTCTACAGTGTTCACTTGTGTACAATATTTGCATAAGTCATCTTCAGTTTTCCCCATCCTCTTGGCATAATATCTTAATCTCCCATGTCCTGTCAAGACCTGCGTCAGGAAGTAATCCAGCTGTCGATGTTTACAATTTAGCCATTTATTAATGTCGGGAATGATTTTCTTTGTCCACTGCCCTACTATTTACATTATTGCATTCACTGACAGTGTCCTAATTTTTTTACCATTGTGTCCTACACTTCCATGAAATGCTCTGGTAATCCTACTCTTAACATCCCGTGTTATTTGCTTTGGACAATGCAGTCCCAGCAGATAAGGGCACACTTCCAATAACACTAAGGTACTAAAATATTTCTGCATGTAACGTTGTAATAAAAAAGGGGAGCTTTTTAACTTCTGTTAATCATAAATGAAAACATGCACAGACAAAATATGTTCTGAGTGAACCAGCTAAAGAATTTGGCCATCAAACCATAAAATGTCTGTATATCATTACCACTTCCATCCCATAGCATTAATCTGGGCAGAAGCAAAGGGTTATGTCGCAAGACATAAAGACGTTTACTTTGATGGAAATGGGACACCTCACAAGAGAAGCAGTAAATGAAGTTAAACGAGAAAGGTGGAGGAGTACTAATAAATTATAGTATTAGCCAATGGTCTATCGTCAAAAGGGTTTCACTCTCCCGTTAGATGTAAACAGAACACTCCCCCAGTGTGCTTACACTAAACCAAATAAACACATACAAACAAATACTACGCGCACACACGAGACAGAGTTTTATCATCATCATCATCATGATCATGATCATCATCATCGTCGTCGTCAATGTTATCGTTATTATTATCATTATTATCGTTATTATTATTATTATTATTATTATTATTATTATTATTATTATTATTATTATTATTATTATTATTATTATTATTATTATTATTATTATTGTTATTATACGAGGGTGGGTCAATAAGTAATGCCTCGTATTTTTTTCCTTAAATAAGTTAGTTATGTGAAAAATTTGAATTTGGCGCAATTCCTCAAACCTTCTTCTCCAATCCCCTGCAGTAGTAACTTCCTAAGTCAACAGGTGGCAGCACTGCATCCTCTTGCAAAATGGCTGACATCGACATTCGTATTAGATAGCGTTCTGTGATTGAATTTTTGACTGCGGAAGGTGAAACACAAATTCGCATTCACAAAAGGCTAAAAAATGTGTATGGTGATGCAACGGTGGATGTCAGCACTGTTAGACAATGGGTTCGCCGCTGTAACGAAGCTGAAGGGCAAACACCATTGGCAGATGAAACGCGAAGCGGCAGGCCGGTGACTGCAGTGACTCCATGCAACATTCAGCGAGTCGATGAGATCATTCGTGGTGATCGCCGGATAACAACAGGTGAATTGTGTCGCATTACCTCCCTCAGTAAAGGCAGTGTGATGACGATTATTCAACAACTGGGTTACTCAAAAGTTTGTCACGTTGGGTACCAAGAATGTTAACCGCCCAAAACAAAGAAACAAGGAAAACAATAGCCTCAGAACACTTGCAGCGCTTCAATTTGGAGGGAGAGGAGCTTCTGAAAAAAATTGTTACTGGAGACGAAACGTGGGTTCATTTTTTTGAACCTGAATCAAAGCGGCAGTCAATGGAATGGCATCACACAAAGTCACCGAAGAAAAAAAAATTCAAAACTCAGCGGTCAGCAGGGAAAGTTATGGCGACAGTGTTTTGGGATGCAGAGAGTGTGCTTATGATTGATTTTTTGGTGCAGGAATGCACAAAAATTCTGTCCAATACGTCAGAACACTCAGAAAGCTGAAAGCACGTCTTCGCCGAGTTCGCCCAACAAAAACTATGGCGGATGTTGTTCTTTTGCATGACAATGCAAAACCACACACCAGCCGTTACACCACTGCAGAAATTGAGAAATTGGGATGGCAAGTATTACCTCACCCCCCATACAGCCCTGACCTGGCACCATCTGTTCCATCTGTTCGGGCCACTAAAGGAAGCTCATCATGGGATTCATTTTGAAGATGAGGAGGCTGTGAAAACGTCCGTGAGTCTATGGCTTAGGAAGCAAGACCCTGTGTTTTACCACACTGGAGTACATGCCCTAGTTAAAAGGTGGACCAAAACTGTGGGAAAAGACGGAGATTATATTGAAAAGTGACAAATTAATCATCAGTGTTGTAGTTTTCAAGCTATGTAAATTGCATTCAATTTTCTTGGCAATTAAAAGAGAAAACAAATAGGAGGCATTACTTATTGACCTACCCTGGTATTATCATTATCACCATTATCATTATATAATTATCATTATCATTAGGTATTATTAATATTATTGTTATTGTTATTATTGTTACTATTGTTATTATTACTATTATTAATACTATTTTTATTATTATCACCACTATCAGCATTATTATTGTTATTATTATTGTTATTGTTGTTGTTATTATTATTATTATTATTATTATTATTATTATTATTATTATTATTGTTATTATTATTATTATTATTATTATTATTATTATTATTATTATTATTATTATTATTATTATTATTATTATTATTATTATTATTATTATTATTATTATTATTATTATTATTATTATTATTATTATTATTGCTGGTGGCGGAGGCGGCGGCAGCGGCAGCGGCACAGCAGCGGCGGCGGCAGCAGCAGCAGTATTTATTTAGGATGGTTTTGGGGGAATTCAGGAAGTCTCAAAACATGAATTTGTGGTAAAATCTTGATATCAAATTTTTTGGTAAGAGTGCAATAGTTGCTCTACTGTGCTAGTAGTAGATAACTTCAGACTGATAGAAGACACAGGATCTCGGATGTGAAAAACAATTATGGGGTTTTAAGAGAAAGGCAGTGCAGAGGTACTTTTAGATGTGGCGAATTACCTTGCTAGAACCTGCACCAGTGACGTCACGGAAATTGATGGTGGGGGTAACGTCTTGGTTTTATAAACAACAGTCTCTGCTGATACAACAAGCGAGTACAGAGGTATTTTTTAGAGGTGGCGCGTGACCTTGTCACTCGCGCATATCCGAGCATCACGCAAAGTGATGGTGGGGGTAAGTTTCCACCAGCAGCCAGCTGGCTAGTGAGCTAGAAGTCGAAGAGATACTAACCGGACACCCCTTTTATCTTGCAATGGACAAGTGGAATCGACCATGAACTACTGCGCAACATTACGACACACGCCACCTCTAAAAAATACCTCTGTACTGTGTTTGAACGCGCAATTCCGCGATGTTGACTGCAGAAGTGGGAGAGATACTAACCTGACCCTCCTGTGGTCTTACACTAGATACAAAAGTGAGCTCGACCATAAACTACTGCGCAACCTTTCGCCAATCGCTACGTCTGATTTTCTGATAGTAAACTTAATAGGATCTTGCATGGCAAGAATATTTTTAGTTTGTTTAATATATGAAGTCCGTAAATGGTTTTTAGGTTTGGTTTTAGCCTCTGTGCATGTGTTATACGTTAAAATAGTCAAAATAAATCTAACGCGAAGTTGTATTATAAGGCAAAACCACTTGCGATTAGCACTGGCTCGCGATCTTTTTTCTCGGAATATTCCACCCCCTTATTACATTACTTATGATAAAAACACCACAAAATGTACTGCGGATATGCTCTGATGTTAATAGCTGTCTTATCCCACAGGCGAATACGTACATTAAAAGCTATTATCGGCGTCAAATCGCCTGCATATGGCAGCAGCCAATTAAAGCGCGCTACAATGTAACCATATCGTGGCTTGTGCGTGAAAGGGATAGGCGTAGTAGCATGCGCTCAGTGTAAGAATAGAGTTTCGCTGTGCATTTTAGTGAGCTGCACATTAAAACCTAAGTAAAATTTAGCCATTCAGTTAAACTAAATAAATGGCAATACGAATTAAGTACCCGATTATTCTACAGCAGCGATGTCCAACGTTTGCGTCAGAGAGGAGTTTAGGTTTACCTCTTTCCACTATACGCGGACTGTGCCTCTCTAAACCCCCAACCGTGCATTGTGTTGCACTGGCGGGTTGGTTATATGTATGTACGTTGCGAAAGCACTTTTAAATGTTAAGCGCTACACATTTGTTCATTTGTGACTTCTTTGGTAGGTACTCCTTACGTTTAAGAAGTCTATCAATATTTGGCGACAAAGGCGAAGTGTATAGACTTAGAAGATACACCAACTGATCGCCGCGTAACATATTGGGATGATTAATAATAATAATAATAATAATAATAATAATAATAATAATAATAATAATAATAATAATAATAATAATAATAATAATAATACTCGTAATAACAAAAACAAACAAAATAAAACCTCAGTCAAAATTTTTTATTACAGTTTTATTACGCATACGTACCTGTAGTTTCTTGGGTATATTGCCTCGTGGAATGGTAAATCATAAGCCGGCAACTTAGCAAGAGGCCCACAACTGTAGCCTAGCGCTAGAATGCATCTGAAACCAATTAGTTATCTCTATGCATAGGGACAGCAAAGCTGTAGCAAATTATCTCACACATCTGGGCATGAGATACCACGGCTCAAGTGTCTGCACGAGGCCTGTCTAAAGGGCCGTGAATACGGTTCAACTCCTAGAACATGTCCCTCAGTAGGAACCGCTTAAATTCTAGCACTAAGTAATGCACGTAGTGATAATCTTTATAACGCGATCAAAAAGTTATTAATGAAAGTGAGTAGTTTGTTCATACGCCATGAGGCATGCATAACTATGGTTTGCATGGTTACAGTTTTATACTCAGTCAGATCTAGGATTCTCCTTCATAAGCATTCAAGAATTCCTTACATTCATTTTCAGGTGCGTTCGCTACTACCTCGTCCGCCAGTCTGTACACATAAAAAGTCACAAATAACTGCATGTTAGGAGCTGTTATAAGGTACCACCCACATTAATAATTACATTCAATGTATTTTCCGCATTTTTGTTATTCAATATACAGATCATCATCAATTTTGGGATTGTTTTAATTTATATATATTCTCAAAATTAAGGTTTAAATGTGGAATTTATGCCGTCATTCTTTGGCTGTAGCCCTGGTCAGCAAGTATCTAGTGCATCCATGTACTTTAATCCGCAAGAAGGTATTTTATTTTGTTAACATCTTTCTAACGAGAAATCGCGGCAGGTATTTTCAACTAGCCGTCTTAACTAGTATTGAACAAATTTGTATTTAAAACTACTATTTATATAAGTCCAGAAAAAATAAAGCCCTAGTTCTTTTACTTTGGTGCTATTTATCCAGTATCCGTTCCAACCGCTGGTTAATAACTTTTAATACTGTTTAATATTGATTTGAATGTCCAAATATTTCACATTTTTCTCGAGTATTAGATCGTCATTCACCTTTTCTCGTGATCATGCAAAGATCATAAAATTTCAAAGTCATCATATAGCAATCCGCTTTTAAACAACTATTTATTACTTTAGTACGCAATGAAATATGTAAATGTATAAGCAAAGGTTACCTCGATTAACGAGAAGCAGACGGAAAAATAAGCTTTCGCATAAATAATCTGTAGATTGAAGAGAAAGTTATGATATTGCAAGACAACAAATTTTTCTCCTGGTCATGCAAGAGTTTAAAACCCACCGAATAAAATTGTGACTACTGTATCTTAATAAGAATAATAACGATGATGATGGTGATGATGGTGATGATGGTGATGATAATAATAATAATAATAATAATAATAATAATAATAATAATAATAATAATAATAATAATAATAATAATAATAATAATAATAATAATAATAATAATAATAATAATAATAATAATAATAATAATAATAAATAATAATAATAATAATAATAATAATAATAATAATAATAATAATAATAATAATAATAATAATAATAATAATAATAATAATAATAATAATAATAATAATAATAATAATAATAATAATAATAATAATAATAATAATAAACAATAAAAAACAATAATAATAAACAATAATGATGAAAGTGAACTGAGAAATGTGTCTTAGAAATTCATTCTCTCGCTGGGCATCTCGTGATACCATAGCTTGGACACACTCTACACACATATGTAGGTACTCTTGGGTCTGGAAACTGGATGTCACACAGTTTTGAAATGGGTAGGGCTTCAAACAGTCTCATAGCTGTAAAAAAATGGGGATGTTACATCATAAATTGCACGAATTGCTACTATTAGTCTGTCTTTCAAATGTACAGAGAACGACTTCCTCGTCATTTAAATAGCCAGGTCTAGATATTTGCAATGGTTTCTGTTGTTAACAATGTCCCTTCATACCTACATTGAATGTTTAAATGTATAATGAAATAATGAAACGTTAATTCAATTAACGAGAATTGTAAGTATTTGGTAAGAATATTTCCTTGTAGAGTGAGAAAGTGGTGTGAATGCAACTCATAAGATCTTACAAACAGCAGCAATAGTGTGACAGCTTTAAGAGAATGAATATGCTCATGCAATATGTTAGGTTTCTATTGCTTTTCAATAATAAATATAAAGTACTGTGATAAAAGATAAAGGTAAGGGTATGGAGAACAACTTCATCCATGGTGCCCTAAACCACGGCACCCCCTGGTGGGGTCACCCGGAGATGGAGCAAGCTCCTGAACGACGCGAGGAACAAGCTTCTACTGTTCGCCAACGGAAAGAAAGTCCCTAACAGGAATTTGCTGTCCATATCTGTTTGGAAACAGTGTGAAAAGGACAGAGTGTATATTACACAAGGAGTAGAGGTAGTCAAAAACTTTCTTAGTGTCATAGAAGGGTGCGGCAGGGTCTTGGACCATGTCTAATCGGCAATTTCCCCTCTCACCTCAGTCCCTGGCGACTTTCTTTGCTGTGATAATCAGTATAAAGCGCACATACACCGACCAACCGCAGCCCGTCTAACACCATCACCTGGTCTTAGGGCTCTGAATCAAATGACAGTGATGGAAATGATGGATAAAGGAAATGAGGGACAGGAAAATCGTGGTAGAAGAGGTACTACCTCAGCATTCGCCTACCGATCCAGTAAGACCATAAAAATCCCGTGGGTCAGAATGGACGTTCGTCGGCAATCGAATATGTGACCTTTCGAATACGAGTTGCACACATTACCTACGCACCACCTCGCTCGGTTAACAAATGATAACTCCTCTTGCCACGAAACAACTTTATATATGGATTTGACGCTAAGCTTATTTAACCTCTCACCTGCCAACTGCACTAGGCTGTCTGACTGAAGTGACTGCTGAGTCGCGTGGAAAGCATAAGTGTTGCTGGCGTGTACCTGCCCTTGGTAGGGCTTAACCATAGAAATGGCAAGGTAGTTGTAGCATGGTAGTGTCAAACTTTTGGTGGGGAACAGTAAAGAGATAGCGCTGAGTTTAAAACCGCTTCAACGGTTGCTTTTTCAGAGTCAGCATCCTTACCGATTCTCCACTTGTTTTGTTAGGTCCAAAAATAAGCTGTGCTTTAAATTTTGAATGATCACTCCTATGGGGAACGGGATACTTATTCTAAGAGCTATTCACTGGTTTAATGCCTTCATTACCGAAGATGCCCAAAAGCCATACGAGGAACCCGGTAGCATCCGTGTTCGATATGTAAGCAGTCCTCCAGGGATCAGATAGGGCGTTCTCATAGCTGGTTAATCTACTACAGAAATTTTGAGCCCAAGGACTAATCACACCCTCCACGTAGGGGAGCGTGGGGTTTCATGTAATAGCCTCATCAGTAAAAGACGGCAGGCAGAACAAATAGACTGGAATCCCCTATTCTACATCTGCTGTAGCCAGAGAAGCGAGGAGTATGCTGACATGCCCCACACCTCTCAGGCATAGAGTATCAGAGGAAAGATAAGCGTCTTGTAAAGGCGTAGCTTTAGATAGCCTGCCATAGTGGAAGCCTAAATAGAGTATAAGGCAGACACTACCTCCTCAACCCCATTAATCGACCCCGAAATGTGCAAACAAAAATTTAGACGCCTGAGTATCGGGTGGAGGTTTGCGACTCTATTCTTTGGCTCTAATAGGTGAAAGTAGGCAAGTTAGCTGCGGAACTTCGCCGTCTAGTAAATAGGGCAACAAGACTTTTACACGGATTTACGGACATCTGTACCAGAACGCGATTACTGGACGAAGTGGCAGTGCCTTTGAATAGGGTCGGAGGCAGACTTTTCAAACACGCTGCCAACGACATTTTCAAAACTGCTGGGAGCGCACATAAACGTTTGTTGCTTGTGCCATTTGTTCCAAAGGTCATTATTGCGCGGTACATGTGCTGAAAAACGTCGGCTGAAAGCTTCAATAATCCAGGTGGCTGGGGAAAGGGGCTGATATGTTTTCACAGGCGCGCGTCACGTTTTCCAACAATCCACGTGGCCAAGTAAAAGGTAGGGCATGCGCTCATTCTGCGGCACGACGTCACAGTAAATAGAAATGTTTAAAATTGCATTTGGATATTATTGCAATAAATGGTGTAAATAAATCTCAAACAGAATATCGTCTAATCTTGAAGTTTAATAGATATATATTGCTTCAATCGATGGAGTATTTAATTTACATATATTTATTTATTTAAAACGATGATGATGATAATAACAAGAGCAATTCTGTCCCGTGAACTTCCTCCTAAATGTACTCTGTGTGATTCTACTCTTACCGTTCAGCATCTGCTCACTGTTTACCCAAGATACACTCACCAGCGACTTCAGTATGGAGTTCCTGAGAACCTTCAGCTAGCTTTGGGTGATCAACAATATCACAAGAAAATCATCAAGTTCATCAAAGCATGCAAAGTTAATGTTTAAATTCAATGTAAATTTCATGATTTGTTTCCTCCCTTTTTTCCTCAATGTTTAGTCGCGATATGACTTTTATGTTGAAGCGACTTCAAATAATAAATAAATTTTAAAAAAATAATAATAAAAATAATAATAATAATACTATTACTGCTATTACTACTATTACTACTACTATTATTATCAATATTATCATTATCATCATGATCATAATGATCATTATTATTATTATTATTATTATTATTATTATTATTATTATTATTATTATTATTATTATTATTATTATTATTATTATTATTATTATTATTATTATTATTATTATTATTAATCTTATGCAATCTTAGCTATTAATACGCTTTGTATAATACTGCTCCTACTCCCACTCCTAATCCTACTACTAGTATTATCACTATTATCACTATTACTGCTATTACTACTACTACTACTACTACTATTATTATTATTATTATTATTATTATTATTATTATTATTATTATTATTATTATTATTATTATTATTATTATTATTACTATTATTATTATTATCAATATTATCATTATCATCATTATCATCATGATCATCATGATCATCATTATTATCATTATTATCATTATTATTATTGTTATTATCATTGTTAATCTTATTGTTATTGTTATTATTATTGTTATTATTATTGTTATTCTTATTCTTATTATTATTATTATTATTATTATTATTATTATTATTATTATTATTATTATTATTATTATTATTATTATTATTATTATTATTATTATTATTATCATCATTATCATCATCATTATCATTATTACTGTTGTTGCTGTTATTTTGTTTATAAATAAAACATGCTTTATATAATATATATTGTATTTAACATTATCTTTCACTTTATTTAACGAGGGCTTTTTTTCTAATTTTAAAGATACTGAATCTACCTTTTCAGCCTGAAGCTGACTCGCAAACATCTACTGCTTTGGGTCGAGGCTGTAAGAGACCGCACGGCGATGACAATGAAGATCAGGGACTCAGTGCTGAACATCTCTCCAACACCGCTCAGATGCTGCAAACGAGTGCTCTGAACCAGGGGGCTGATTCAACAAGCAGCGCTGCGGACAGCCGAAATATGCCTGGTCCATCACCCGCATCCTCGCCATCACCGGCAAAAGGGTATATTGGAATGATTACAATGACCTAGAATGTAGGGTGATAGTCTACATTCAAAGGCCGTATATTCAATTGCAACATTGAAAATACAGCTGGAATAATGGTTCCAAGCAAGTTCCTTCTTAATGCATGCAAGGATCTTATGATTAAAGAAATGGAACCCAATCTCAAGAAGAGCATGTCTGGTTTAAAAATGAGTTGTTATATTAGCGTCTCATACTTAATCCAGACTACCTGATAATGAAAAAGTGGAATCGATATACTTTAATTCCAAGACAAAGGAGATTCAGTGATCATCTAACTTTGATGCAATCTTTCATACAATGAAAAACGAAATCTTAGATATCCTAGCCTGTTTTGAAGGCCAAGCAAGTTCAAAGACAATGTTCGCAATCCACCCGCTAGTAAATAGTGCCGCAGAATACAATCCTCTTCGTGCTTCAGGGTATTTCGAGCTGCCAGAATGCATCAAGCGGAAAAGAGCGGTACTTAATATTAAGAACAGAGACGATTACTGTTTCGCTTGGTGCATGCTGGCTTCAAGATACCTTGCATTTCATCATAACCTAGAGATTTGCTATTCAAAGCTTTCAATTGAACCAAATTGATCGCTTTGAGAAGCAAAATTCTGA
Organism: Tenodera sinensis; assembly: GCA_030765045.1. Taxonomy (NCBI): domain Eukaryota; kingdom Metazoa; phylum Arthropoda; class Insecta; order Mantodea; family Mantidae; genus Tenodera; species Tenodera sinensis. Next base: position 66,720,870 of record CM060966.1, on the reverse strand, counting down.
AGTATCTATAGCTGTATTTGCTCTGAATGACAGCAACTCGGTGGAGTCTGTTCGCAAATCATCTGAGAGGAAGTCGGTCTGGATGGCTCAGTTGGTTAGACGCCGCCTACTGATCCCAAGGTCGCGCGTTCAAACCCGCCCAGGCCGATAGTTTTTAAGTGCGCTTAAAAACGACAGCTCCATGTTAGTAGATTTACTGGCATGTAAAAGAACTCCTGCGGGACAAAATTCCGGCACACCGGCGACGCTGATGTGATCCTGGCTATTGAGTGCGTCGTTAAACAACAAAATAATTTTAATTTAATCTGAGAGGAAGGATAGCCGCATAAACATACTATTGGTTGAAGAGTCTCATTACTGCCTCATCAAGGATATACCGAGGCTCATTAGAACTCAGGTAACTAAGCATCATGGGAAAAAATGTAGCTATGCGAGGCATGCATGATAAGGTGTCCCAACGAAGATGCCTTGAGACTGCATAAACTGGAGTGCAATAAATGTCAGATCCTCAAAATGCCTATGTAGGGAGGGGTTCTCACATTTAATGCATTTTCAAAGTTTGCTCCTTACCTTTTGTAATATATGCCGATATCGAGTCTGATTTGAGGAAGGTTCACTCATGCGAGCCCTCAGACGCAGCGAGTTGGACCCGAACCTTTCAGGAACATGAAGCGATATCTATAGCGCTGAAGGTCATATGTTGGCATAGTCAGCCCTTGTCGAGATTCAAGCTCTTCAGAGGTGACAAAGCTCTCAGTAACTTCTTCAGTGAACTTAGACGGATCGCTGATGAAGTGATTGAAGTATACCGACGTATAGTTCCGATGTATATGTCACCCGAGAACGAGCTGGATTTTCTCAATGCTGATCACTGTCACATATGCCTAAAAGGTTTTGTTACAGATGGTCATAGAGTGAGGGACCATTGGCAAGTTTCTGGCCGTTACTTAGCTTGTTCGCATAATACTTGCAATTTGAATAGAAAATTGCCGAATTTTTTTCATTGCTTAAGCGATTATAAAAGCCACTTCTTGATAAGCCACATGGCTTATGACAATGGGGATATCTCATGTATAGCACAATCTTCTGAGCACTATCTGGCGTTCAGCAAACGTACAAGGGCATTCAATTCAAGTTCCTCGACAGCTACAAGTTTCTCTATGACAAGTTATCCAGCTTGGCCGACATGTTAAGCGACGATGGCTTCAAGGTCACTAATGCCGAGTATTCAAGCCCAGAACACCTGGTCCTCCTGAAGTGTAAGTATTAAAAAAAGTTATTTTCTCATTTAACGACGCTGTCAGTTGCCAGGACCACATCAGCGTCGCCTGTGTGCCGGAATTTTGTCCCACAGGAGTTCTTTTACATGCCAGTAAATCTACTGACATGGAGCTGTCGTTTTTAAGCACAATTAAAAACCATCGGAATGGGCCGGGTTTGAACCCGCGACCTTGGGATCAGTAGGCCAGCGTTTAACCCACTGAGCCACCCAGACCGACATGATCATGAAATGTAAGGTTATATTATCCTATACTCATCCGCATGCTGTCGAACAGCTCCAAGTGGAGGAGCTCCTCACGATCAAGCTTTTCGATGGCATTTCGGAAGAGTATGCCCATGCACTTAAGGTATGGAGCACCTTCAACATAAAGAATCTCGGTGAATATAGTGACCTTTATCTAAAGACGGATACACTACTTTTAGCAGATGTATTCGAGAAATTTAGACTTGTCGCTAGACCCTGCCTGGTACTACACCCTACCGTCGCTAGCCTTCGATGCCATGCTTAAGACTACCCAAGTCAAGGTTGAGTTGATAAATTATGTCAGTATGATAGAATTTTTCGAGAAAGGTATTCGTGGCGGGCTTTGCACAGCATCAAAGCGGTACTCAAAAGCCAATACATGGTACATTACAATCCTGACCAGAAGACGAACTTTCTATAGTATATCGACATCAACAACTTATATGGGAAGGGAATTGTAGAAAGGCTCCCATATGGCAATCTTAGATAGCTTGAAAGAGACGAAATTGACAATATCGACTTTGCGGCGATCCCAGAGCACTCCAAGACAGGATACGTTCTAGAAGTAGACCTCCAGTATCCTGTCCATTTCCACGAAATCCATAGTGATCTCCCCCTCTGTCTCCATAGCGAGACATCACCCAGCAGCCAATACAAGAAACTGATTGCAAGTGTAGGGAATAAAACCAAATATGTCTTGCATTACAAAACCTTGCAACATTGCTTAGATCTGGGGCTGTTATTGAGACATATTCATCCGCTGGTATCGTATGACCAATCTGAATGGCTTAAGGTTTACGTTAACCTTAATGCCGAGAAGCGAGCCAGGGAAACGTCTAAGTTTGGTCAAAACCTCTGGAAAAAAACGAACAACGCTCTGTACGGTAAGTTCATTGAAAATGTGCGCAAATACAGTGATTTCAGTGTTGTACCTACCTGAAAGTAAGCACGGAAATTGACAGCTCGTCCAACATACGTACGCAGCATAATTTTGAGTGAAAACTTGGTTGGCATAGAGTTGGCTCGAGAGGAAATCCTCATGAACAAACCAATCTACACTGGTCAGGCGATTCTAGACCTTTCAAAATGTATTATGTATGAGTTTTTATAAAGTAATGAAACGCCAGCTGAATGATCTTGTCTTGAATTATATGGACACAGATTCATTAATTTTCGAAACTAGTTCTGATACATATCGCTTCATGAAAACACATCCCCAATATTTTGATACTTCAAATTACACCCATGATAATGTATATGGTATAAAGCCAACCAATAAGAAAAAGATTGGGTTGCTCAAGGATGAGCTGGGTGGAAGGGTGATGACTGAGTATGTTGGTCTTAAAGCAAAACTTTACAGCTAGATATGATCATCACACAGTCATGAAGTCAAAGGGGATTACCAAAGGTGGAATGTGAACAATCAACTTTGAAAATTATTTCGAGGGTCTGAAAGATTTAAGCAAGAAGATTTTTGGCTCAACAAATTTGTTTCAGAAGCACGAAACAAATTTTCGACTGTTGAAATTAACAAAATTGCATTGCATTGGGGGAGATACCAAGCGTAAGATGATTGATGGCTCTCATGCAACTCTCCCATGAAGTCATTATTCTCTTAGGTTTGAATAATCAAATCCAACTTCCCTGGCGGCCTCATCACCATCAGATATGTAAATTGTGTAAATATTTTATTTATTACATTAAATTCCTGTAAATTTTGTAAATATTTTATTTTATTATATTAAATTACTATTGTACGTTTTGTATATATTTTTATTTTATTATTTTTGAATTAATTGTGAATATTTTATTTTATTATTTGAAATGTTGTATATATGTTTTTTATTTCTTCTCTACTATCTGTACTGTAAATTAGGTAATGGGTAAATTTTGTTTATTGAATAAAACACACACACAGATATATACACAGGAAATGAAAACTCTTTATTTCAGAATTATTATCATTGCTACAAGAAGTCCTTCCTCTCAGTCCACTGACTCTCAAAGAATCGATACCATTCAATTGGAATCCTGTTTCCTTGCCGTCTCAGAATCTTCACCAAATATGCGTTACGATACAGTGTAGAATGAAATTCATGTCCATAGAATGTTCCCTTTATCTCTTCACCATCCATATCCTTTAGTATGTATTAGGATTGGTTCGTGTCACTTGAGCAACTTGGAAGATTTCAAAACTCCAGTTAGTTTGAAAACCTTTCTCGAAATGCCCCTTATTCTTAGATATCCTCACATAATCACCAATACTAAACTTCCTTGTGCTCATCTTCTCTTTTTGAGGATGTCTGTAGTTGTATACAGTCAGAAAATCCATTGTTCCTGACTTCCCTAGTCTTCATCCTGATGGTTGAGTGCTAAGTATCATTATATAAAAGATCCAGCCGCTTGTATGATGCTTGCGTTAGAAACAATCGATATACCATATTCTTTATGGTTTTTATTAAAAGCTCAACACTGCAGCCTTCACATTGCTATAAGTGCTGTAGTGATTGATATTATACTTGACCATTAAATGTTTAAAGTACTTGTTATAAAAGTCCTTTCCATTATCACTCTGAATATTCTTGGGAATCGTTTCCATTTTTTGTAGTATATCTTCCGTAGCCTTTGTAACTTGCGGACCTGACTTGTACTTTAATGGTCGTGCATATGCCAGTTTTGAATAGAAGTTAATTGCAATAAGGATGTATTTGAAATTCTTGTTGATTCTTGCATGAGGTATCTCAACTAAGTCGATCTGTAGCAAATCATTGAGCCCTTTGCTGACAATCTTTTGACGTAAGAAGTTTCTTCGGGCAGGGGCATGAAGCTCTTTCGCTATATTTTGCTTCACTGTTGTCATGCTATGATTCGGGCTGTTTTCAACTATTGAATAATTTCTTCAATTTCTTGGGTGCGGTTGTTATTGCCAGCGTCTCTGGACGCAATGAGAAGTCTCAGTCTATTCACTAGATCATTGGGGTCGTTCTAGTAGATGTAGTCATGCTTCACCTCAGGACGATGTTCTTTCCACTGCAAGCCTAAGCCCTTATGGCTGTTCACTGAAGGATGTATAGTGTATTTATACTTATAGGAATTACCTTGTCTCAGTTGTCCCTGCCTGTCGTAGTATCGGCGATGAACCCTAGATGCTTTCAGTATTTTGCTATATGTATGAAGATCCTCTTCTGAATAGGAGTGCATTTGAGGCATCTTCTTGAAAATGAGATCAATCAATCCAGGTGTAACATCATATATTTCATCTCCTATTCTAATGTTATCGTTAATAAAGTCGATGCTCTTGTTTCCTAGCATATAGCTTCCATCTTCGTATCTTACTCCATATGTCGTACCTATTTCTCCCCTGTCATTCTTTTGAACTTTCTGTAGGTAGCTCAAGATTTCATCTTTCTGTTCGTTAGGGGCAGTATTCTTCTTTTTCGGAACTTCCTCCTTACTTGAAGTAGCGATAGTATACTTTTTCTTCTGTATTTCCAGTATATCATGTAGCGGCTCTGTTACTGGTTGAAGATCTTCATTCATTACCTCTGAGCTTCAAACTGTTGACCTGTTGGTGGACGAAGCTTTTTTCTTATAGCCCTAGTATGCTTGGCTACAGATTCTTTAAGTCTTATACTCTCGCTGTGCATTTTAAAATGACACTAAAACACGTTTTCATGTCAATATATAGGGTTTTTATTCTCAGTGAGTCAAATTATTTGAAATGTTCAACTCAATATTTAGAATATGACCACCTTTTGCTCGAGTGGCTAGAGCAGTGAAGGATAGTATATCTCCTATGTGAACGGTCACAGGGTAACTTTCAACTAATCGATCGTTTATTGCAAACATTGTACCTGATGTTGTATTCGGTTGCGGTGAGGATAGCATAGAGCAAGAAATCACATCTCCGTTTATAGTCGATTTGTAGTAATCGAGTCCGGATGTTAACATATACCTTAATGAAGGACCTCTGTAAGGTTTCGTCTGTAGTGTAAGAATGAGCTGACCTTTCATTTGCTCTAGTATATCATTTATGAGGTTAACCTGTGCATTAAGAGTATTAACATTATTCATAGCTGCTATCAAGTGTTTATCCATTCTGTCGGTTTGCTATATTTTCTGTGTCTTACTTTACATTACTTCAGAAATATCATTTACAATAGTTTGTAGTTTCCTGTTGAACTCTTGCTGCATCACTGTCATCGATAGGGTCTGCTAATTCTCTTATTCTTCTTTGTTGAAATGAAGCGTTCCTATTTGAATCGAGCGGAGTAGTTCACGAGTGTATATAGTCTATTACATACTTGTTCGGTACGTGGTGATCCTCGTCGGCGGTAGTAATGACTTCATTCTTACTGCATCCAGTATGATATTGTTTCCATCATCTCGTTTAAGTGTATCTTTGTCTAAGTAGCTCATAAGATTATCATACTGTCTATCTAGTGATTTCTGGATGTGCTTCTAACCGTAGTTTGAAGTTCGTCCATGCGTTGATATGGCGCCTTTTCGGTGAATTCTTGCAGTCGATTCTCAGTATAAGCCGTAACCGAATCAACATAGCGTTTAGTGGCCCCATCATCATCTTCCTCAGGGTCCTGAACAATGCACAATCTTTTGTTCCTGAATTGGTAGTTTCCTTTTCCATCTCTGGTTACAAAGAATTGGTCAAGTGATCTTTTATTGGCGCAGTCCTGCGGGACACGAACCGGTCAATACTCTACTTGAACATGGGGAATTCGGGGACTATCACTACAAATGGTCTTCCTTCTGAGGTACTCACCCACACATTTTTGCACAATTCTTTGAATTCAATGTAAGACATGTCAGTGTTTTTTTTAACGTCCTCCAACATTGTGTCATATCGGACGAATGAATGAATGAATGAATGAACTGAAACGGGTGAAATGATGCTCAAATGAGCCCGAGGTCCATGGAGCTTTAAGTTACCCGACATTCGTCTTCTCAGGGTGGGGAAAACCTCGGAAAAAAACCTTACCCGGATAACTTACTCGCGACCTCTTGAACGTGAGGCAGACACGCTAACCATCACGCTACCGAGGCGGGCACATGTCAGTGTGCACATAATCTTCATATATATGCCTGAAAAGGATAATCATGTTTGAATTATCTCGAATAAGATGTTTCGGTACCTTTGCATAAGACTGGGCTAAATATATAGAGTCGACATAGCGATGTCTCCCCATACTGTAAAAGGAGGCTATCTTATCCTGCTTTTCACTTATGCCATCGTCGAATACAAACATTGAGTTTTCTTTAACTTCTGAAGGATGCAATACATTTTCAGCGTCTTCAGAGTTATTCACTTCTATTCCCTCAATGGTTTTAAGTATGCTAATTAAATATTGGTACTTTGGTTGATATAATGACTTTGAATAAATGTACAAGTTCTCAAAACTTAAGCCATTCTCATGAAGCAGCATATTCAGTAATACATTTGTTTTCCCTGCACTGGAGCTCCCTAGGATTAGACCTCTGACATTACTTCCGTATCGATCGCTCCTAAAATCACTTTCAATTTCTAGCACCTGAATAGGCAGAGAACATTTCTACTTAACAAGCCCCATCTTATCGACTAAATTTTAAATTCAGGTCTAATGTTTATATATACCAAATATTCCGTGTCCTCTGACTACTTTTTACACACTTTAAGGGAAAGTATGATGCATTGATTGGTTAGTTAGTTTGGTGAATAAGGTATAAAAGCCCCGCTGCAAAAATGAAAATCAATTAGTGTACCATGGGAGCTAAGAGGACAAGGGTCTCGGGTGGCTCAGATTTACTTAATTCCCTCATTAATAGGCTACCATTTGAAGCACATCTACCTGGTTACAGATATTGCGGACCAGGTTCGAAGCTAGGAAAGCGCCTAGAGAGGAGACCCCGGGATCAATCCCTTAGATGAAGCCTGCAAATCTCACGACGTTGCCTACGCCAAGCACAAGGACACTACAGCGGGAAATATTGCTGATAAGATCTTAGCAGAGAAGGCGTGAAAAAGTCATCGGATGCTACCCTAGGGGAAAGGTTGACTGCAAGACTGGTAACAACAATTATGAAGGGCAAGGTTGCTGTTGGTGCTGGCTCGAGGAAGAAGAAACGTGGCGGATTTCTGCCGATCGTACCCATTATTGCAGCCTTAGGTACCGCAGCTGAAGGTGCAGCACAATATGCCACCACAGTGAATAAGAAAAAAGCTGCTGATAAAAAGCTTGCAGAAATGATACGACATAACAGAGAGATGGGGAGAAGGGAAAAGGTCTTCAGCAGGCAAGGAGGAAGAGGAATAAAAGGAGAAGCGGAGGTTTTCTACCAATGCTACCGCTGGCTGCATCTTTAGCACTTGCCTCCAAAATTGCTTCAAGTGTAAAGGGAAATAAGTCTGCTAAATGAAATGGTCTGAAGAAGAGGAAGAATCGACAGATCAAAAATAAGATATCAAAAAACTCGGGCGGAGGACTATACTTATCCCGGAAAAAGCCCTAAGTAACATCGACCTCAACCTATATGCGCGACGTTTAAACATTCCTTATTTTAGAGGCGTATATATGATTGATAAGCTGCCCCCAATACCAAATTTCCGAAAGAGAATTATAGTTAATCTAGATTCATCACAGAACGAAGGCACACGTTGGGTGGCTGTAAAGAAGGATGGAAACACTGCATTTTATTTCGATAGCTTTGGAAACTTGAAGCACCCGAAAGAGATAGAAAGGTACCTCCACGTGTTAAGTTGTTGTATAATACTCGGAGATTTCAGAGTTTTAGCTCAGTCATTTGCGGACACTTGTGCTTGCAATTTCTAGCACAATGAGCTACACTATTGCAGTTAGCGGTAATGAATCTTTACTTACCACGTATCTAAATCGTCCGCTCAGGATTGACCCTAAATATTATTATGGGATTGCGCTGCTGAATTTTGAAACCATCTATTCAGTCCCCAGCGTTGATCAAAATAATACTCAGTTTCATTACATTTACAATGAAGAGCTTAAGGTCACTCATATACCACACGGTACACATGAAATTTCAGACATTAATAATTATATCAAGGACAAGCTTGAATTGGATGAGAATGCCCATTCCTGTAGATTTTCCTAGGGAGCATACTATACGATCTCTTTTAGGGTTCGATGAAAATACAGTTGTACCTGCTAATCAGTGGACTGAATCTGATTTTCTAGTAAACATATTTAAGGTGAGCATCATACGAATCGAGTGCAGTATTGCAACAGGCTCTTTCATTGGCGGTAAAAGCGGGCACCCTATCTAGAGTTTTTCCCTTCCGTCCCGTCTGGATATCACATGTCGCAAGAACCTTCAAATCCCATTTACCTGCCTATCATAGACACCAACATTATTGACCAAATCACTCTTCGAAGAGTCGACCAGAACGGTCATACAATAAACTTTCGAAATGAAGATATAAGCATAAGGCTCCACTTCGTCGGAATGGGAATGGATTTTAGCAGAAGGAGAAGAGGCCTCCAAGGATATAAGAAGTCTAGGATTCATCATGTTCATCATACTCTGCATTTGACATTCAAGGCGTTAACATCAAGCAGTCGAAGCGTTAGGCTTCAGAATTCTGTAATGGATATCTTCAATGTGACCGAAACACCTACATTTGAGGACAAGATTGCTAAAGAAGAGGAGCACGTGTTTCTATCCTATAATATATCAGCCTTGGACGCTAATGATGAGATTAGAATACCCTGTCAAGCTGAAGATTTGTATACTCTACCTAGCCGGAGCTATTTCTACATTGAGGGATCTATTACTAAACCTAATGCATCATCTACTACAGCAAAGCTCTCTAATAATGCAATGACATTTATGTTTGATGAGTCCACACTTACTATGCGATTGACAGCTTTTATCTTTCTTTCTTCCTCCTTTATTCTTCTTTCCTTACTTCTTTACTCCTCCCCTCTCTCCCCATTTCCTCTTATTTTCCTTTTCCACTTTCCCTAACACCGTATTTCCCTCTTCCTCTCTCCCTTTCCCTCTCTCCCCCATTTTCTCTTCTTTCCCTCTCTCCTCCTTTACTTCTCTCCCCATTTCCCTCTCTCCCATTTTTCCTCTCCCCATTTCCTTCCCTCCTTTCCCACTTTTCGTCACCCCGTCACTCTTACCCCCTTTGCTTCTTCGCCATTTCCTCTCCCCATTTCCCTTCATCCCATTTTACTTCTCTCCCTATCACCCTGTCCTTTTATCCCCTATCCCCTCTCCCCATTCCCCTCTTTCTCTTTTATCTCTTTGTCACCTTCCTTGTCCCTTTCCTTTCTTTCTTTTCTTTTTTCTTTTTTTTTTTTTTTTTTTTTTTTTTTCTTTCTTCCCATTATGAGTGTATATGAGGAAATTCTGTTTCAAATAAAGCGAATACTTTCTGGAAGTTAGTTTAATATTTTAAACAGTGATAATTAAGGTTTACGCAGGTCTTAAACCTTTATTATTTTACATTAATTCGCAGTAGGCCAGCGATTTCATAGCTCAGATTAGAGAGAAATGTGTATCGCGTGATACACGACCATTGAAAATTAAGAAAGAAAATTGATACTTACTACTACGCTTGCTGTTGACGGCCGTGTTGAGCATCACCCCCAGCTTGGTGAGGCTGGACTGCCGGATCATCGCAGCAGACTTCACCATGGGCTTGCCGTTATGAGTTGGGGAAGTGCGGCCGCGACTGAAGTAGCCCCCGGACTTCTTTGCTGCGGGGGGCGAGCCCCACACTGCACGCTCCTTGATGTCCACCTGCAACAGAATATGCACAAACTTAAAATAAGTGCAAACGTTAAATACTGAGCTGGGCAATGCTGACACAAGCGTAGTAAGTCTCCACCGCCGGCAACTAAACGTCAGAACTCATTAAATATCTCTAAAACATTAAAATCTTACCTAAATGTGTTAACACTTTACATACGTTGGATTGGAGAGTGTTTTCTAAAATTCTTGTAAGCTGCAGGAGTACATACATTAACTACAATGTCTCTATCCGGACTATGAATCACTTCACATTTGTTAATCGAAAAACCATTTGTCCCAGCTTCGATAGACATGTTCACACACTCGTATCTCAAACACAGTGGAAAAAAGGGATACTCTGATGCAGGGCGCGGCGCATAGCAAAGCACGGTGGAGGGGGGGGGGGGAGTGAAGCTGCTTCACAATACGTATCAGGCCGGTGAGCAAACTAAGGCCAGGCTGCCTTGCGCGTCTGTTTTGTATGCGTGACTAACAACAATGGGCACGGCGGGTGACAAAAGTGCTCACGGTCAAGCTTCCCCACACCACTCACGCGAGCGAACACGTGACTAAGAACAATCAAGCGCCAACATAAATGGTTTCCAGAGCCTTCGAGAAAGATTTGACTACGTCATTGCCACCATGTTTGTGGAAGTCGAGAAACGTCCTATGATGTCATGCCCGCTATAGGTATACGGAAGCGAGGAAACAGCAGAGAGAAGTGACGGTTACAGACATGAATCTGTCAGTGTGTCAGTGAGTGCGAGACAGTTGCATCTGTGTGGTACTATTGTCGTGAAGGGTAAGTGAAGAAGTCTTAATGAGCGTCGATTGATTGTATCGTCGGAATTAGTGTATGAGGGACAGAGAAAGTGAAGAACCACAGCGCAAGGACTGAGTCAGGCTACGAGAAGAAAACTGTTGTGAATTGTAATATCACGAAAGACTGCAGACTGTGTGAACGGCAGTAAAAGAGAACTGTGTATTAGTGTAAGAATTTTAGGAGAAAATAAAGCCAGAAAAGTAACCGGACTGGATTTTGTCGTTTTGTCACACTGGCGTTAGGAGTGGGATTCGTCATATTGTCACACTGATGTCAGCAGTGTGACGTGGACGTCACCATGAAGGAGATGATGAAGGAATTTTTAACCGAAATCAAGAACATGAAATCCGGAATGGAAAAAATGGAGACCAAAATGGAACGCATAAACTCCGGAATGGAACAAATGAAATTCGGAATGGACAAGATGGGAAGCGAAGTGACAACAGCGAACTCCGCCATAGAGAAGCTCGAGGCAAAAATAAAAGGTGTAAAGGAAGTAGTGAGGACAGGAATGAATTCGGGAATGGAAAAGATGAAGAATGAAGTAACAAATACGAAGATGAGGCTATTGGCGAAGATTGATGGGGTAATGGTCGGTGTGAAGACCGCGAACGACGTGGAGGACTTGGTGAAACATTTTAGCGGCCTGGAAGAAATAGTTGACAGCAGCGTGAAGGAACTGTTGCCAAAGGTGGACGGGATAGCACGGACCTGGGGAGGGAGCACCATGTGGCCGAGGTGACAGTTACGCCCGTCCCGGAGAACGGAAATGTACGAGATGACGAACAAAGAGCCAGCTCAAGGATCCCCTGGTGAAAGGTTTCCAGAGCCTTCTGGAAAGCTTGGCTACGTCATAGCCGCCGTGTTTGCGGAAGTTGAGAAAGGTCCTGTGACGTCATTCCCATGATATAAAGAGGCGAGAAAACAGCAGAGAGGAGTGGCGGTTACAGAAATGAATCGGTCAGTGTGTCAGTGAGTGCGAGACTGCTGTATTGTGTGGTACTATCGTGAAAGGTACGTCGCATCGAGGTGAAAAAGTTTTAATTAGTGTCGAGTGATTCTATCGTCGGCGTTAGTGTATGAGAGACAAAGTGAAAGAAACACAGTGAAAGCACTGAGTCAGGCTACGAGAAGAACACAGTTGTGAGTTGTAATATAAGAAGGACTGAAGACTTTGTTAACGTCAGTAAAAGAGAAGAGTTTTAGAAGAAAATAAGGTGAGAAAGGTAACTGGACTGTCACAATAAAATAATTTCATGCATATATTAACCATACTTAAGTTCGAATTAGAAACGCAACTTAACAAACGCCCTGTCAGTTTCATAACAAAACACACCAATACCTTGAAAATGAACGTAACATTATCTCATTCTTATTCAAACTGCGTGATTTGCATTTTCATAGTTTACAGCATACAGTTTAACCTTAATAATCTGGATCGGTGTAAAATAAATACAATTGGTCGAAAATTGGTAGTAAAGATATTAAACTTGTAAATACTGGGCACAAATTGCTGTATGTAGGCTTACAACATATATAAAGCTGTCTAAATCTAGATAATAAAATGGATACTCTTAATGATGGCAGCTTTATTACAGTATCAAAGAAAGTTAAATTCAACAACACAAAATGTATACCTTATCGACCTTTTCGTGATTTGAAGAAATCCATCTTCTGTTTTATTTTCTGTGCACGAGCTTCCTGTACATTGTTCTCAACCACATTTAGCAATGTAACTCACTGGTGATTGTCCCTATACAAACATTATTATGGTCTGTTAGGCTTGCAGTGCCTGCTGCACGTTTGTTACGTCTTCTTCAGTTTCAGAATCTTCATGACGCATTACCGTTTTCAACTGAAAGGTGTCCTGCAACAATGACCTCAGAATCTACCATTATATATCCCTCAAGGTCTTTTCTGGCACTCGAAATGCTCCTGGAAGCTAAACGACTCAGTTTATCTTCATCTTTTAAAATTGTTGAAGTATTACCAGGAATACCATAACCTTATGGCATATCATTTTTCCTCTTTCTCGTTCTAATCCTTTCTCTACTTCTCGATTAATTTTAACACACTCAAATTCAGTGATTTTAATTTTCTCTTTTGTTTTTCCATCATACACTTAACTCTTAATGTAGACTAAACACATATACACTGTATACCAAAGGACTGCAGTAATGCGGCAGTGTGCTGTCTGTAACTAAACCGACGCAATGTTTAAACTGTGACAGAAGTTGATTAGAGCAGAAAGGGGCAACAATTAAAAGAAAGATCCGTGAACTCAATTACAGCAATCAATCGATGGAACATTCGAATTAGAACCTACAAATGAGGCAGGTTGTACTGTAAAAATACGTAAAATTTGGAGATACAGAAAAGCTTATGTCAGGGATATAATTTAAGCTTCGAGATATCGAAAATTTTGGGTTCCACAGATTTTACTTAAAGAGAAAAAATGCGCGGGAAATAAAAATTACTAGAGTTATCCAACAAGTGATAAAGGTAATAAAGATATCAGATATCGAGATTCGACTGTATTTATATTTGAGATTATCGTAGTGAGGCAGGAATGTTTTATATTTTTTGTTTATATTGTAACAATACTCGCTTGTTAAGTATTGTAACAACTATCTCTAGCATAAGTTTTCTTACGTGCCCTTTTTTAAACTCTCCAAGTGTACTCACTATCTTTAGTCTATTTTCTTTACTTTTACAATCAATTAGCTATGTCCTCACACAAATTCCCAAATACACTAGAAATTCCATTTCTCACATGAACTTTTAACTCTTAACATTTTAACTCCATCTCTGTTATATTTTCTGCTTCTTTGTTTTTTCTTTTCAATTTGTTCTTATTAACAACAACAACAACAACAACAACAACAACAATAATAATAATAATAATAATAATAATAATAATAATAATAATAATAATAATAATAATAATAATAATAATAATAATAATAATAATAATAATAATAATAATAATAACAGTAACGGTAAGTAACAGTAACAGTAATAATAATAATAATAATAATAATAATAATAATAATAATAATAATAATAATAATAATAATAATAATAATAATAATAATAATAATAATAATAATAATAATAATAATAATAATAATAATAATAATAATAATAATAATAATAATAATAATAATAATAATAATAATAATAATAATAATAATAATAATAATAATAATAATAATAATAATAATAATAATAATAATAATAATAATAATAATAATAATAATAGTGTAACAAATGTAGAAAACACCAGTTACTGCTATTCACACTTTATTGCCTTTTAGTCAGTTAGCGTAGTGCTAACGTTACACTCAGATTACTTTTGTCCAAGCTCAGAGCGACAAAACAACTGCTGAATCACAAATAAGAACTGTCAGATTGAACTGCTAGTCGGCACGACTCGTCAACGCTTCGTATACGTCTTTTTCCCTACTGCCCGGTGCTTGGCAGCGACTTATATATCCTCAGACAGAGGGAAACTTCTCGAGGTAGAATATTCGCGAGTGCCTGTGGCGGAACGGTCCAGAAACCGCACCGCCATGTAATAGCTATTGTCTCGTACGCTCCTATTGTTGTCGGCGGCAGGTCGTTAGGCCAGGCAGGCGACTGGCTGGGTCCCCCCTCCCCAGTGTAGGCAATCAGATGCGGCGGGCGCGGTGACAATAATAATAATAATAATAATAATAATAATAATAATAATAATAATAATAATAATAATAATAATAATAATAATAATAATAATAATAATAATAATAATAATAATAATAATAATAATAATAATAATAATAATAATAATAATAATAATAATAATAATAATAATAATAATAATAATAATAATAATAATAATAATAATAATAATAATAATAATAATAATAATAATAATAATAATAATAATAATAATAATAATAATAATAATAATAATAATAATAATAATAATAATAATAATAATAATAATAATAATAATAATAATAATAATAATAATAAATACATGCCTGCCTGCCTGTCTACCTACATACATACAGTAAACTCTCGGTTTAGCGGACCTAAAGGGGCCAGGAGTTGTCCGGAAAATTGAAAGTCTGTTAAATACCAAAATGAATGAAAATGAAGCAAAAACTATTAAAACTGTTTTATTGGTGCATACCATTTACTTTGCATGATTTACTCTTGGTAAGAAGTCGTTCCTTGTGAAGTTGTGGGTTTGAAAAAAGTGTTAACCATTTGCTTCCCACTTGAATATTGCTTATTTATGATTAAGGAGCGAAACTGTCTGAAATGTTCATAATAGGGCAGAAATATTATATATATATTAATTATAATACTATATAATATATTTATTACAATGGGTTATGACCTTAAAGAATATCTACATTTTTAAAAACTTTCTTCCACATAATAAAGCATTCCCACTACTCATTGAATCAGAAGAGAAAGAGAGACGCTTACACCTCCATCTACCTATAAAAAGCCTTTAAACAGAAATAATATCTATATTGTGGTGTGAGTCGCGTTTTTTACTTTCTACTCGTATAATGGTTGTTGTTGTAGTGTTTAACGACCGCTTTTACTACTACGGCATCGCAGGCGGTGACAGTGATGATACATGGAATGAAGATGGAGCACCAGTGGAATGAGATGGCGGGGGAAACCGGAGCACCCGGAGAAAACCCGCCCTGACGCCGCTTCGTCCACCAGGAATACCACATGCGGGTCCCTGGGATCGAACCCGGGCCGCCTAGGTGGTAGGCGAGCGCGCTAACCGCTCGTCCACGGGATCGCCAATTTCTATACTGGTAAGTAGAAGGAAGTATTGTATTCCACCCAAAAATTGGATGTCGAGATTTCACCGGAAATATATTTTGAGACCCCCTGAATCCAAAAAAAGAAAAAAAAGCATTTTTAGAAAAAGGTCCGCGGCGCGCGCGCGCGCGTGTGTGTGTCAGTCGGTGTGTCTGTCAGTCTGTGGACAGCATAACTCAAAAACCAAAAATAGGTTAAAAACCAAAGTTGGTATTTAAGTTTTCAAGGATGCAACACGAACTTTTTGAAGAAAATAGCCCCAGCCTAAACTACCCTTTACATGGAAAATGTCCCGAAAATTTTGATTTTCTTGAAAATGGCTCTAACGATTTTGATTAAAATGTCATATGTTTAAGATATTTGTATGACAAATGAAATGTATATTTAGAATTTTCTGGCTATAGCCTATGTAGTCCTGTTTACTCTGGATGACTTTTGAATAACTCGTAAAGTGTAAGAGAGAGAAATTCTTAATATACAAAAATGTAGATCTCACTAAAACACGCAATTTATGTCTGAATAAATTTTTTGATAGAGTGAACCATTTCTGAGATATTCCTTGTTATTTGTGTCACTTTTGGAAAGCTTAGAACTTACGTGAATTGGATCATCGTTGTTCATTTTTTTATATGTGAAGCGTGCTAAGAGAAAGGAATCTCAAAGCATTAAAAGATTTTGCAATCGCTCACAGTCTACAGTATTCTAACATTCCCTTTGCACCTACAAGGAAATAAGCAAATGCTTATCTCAACTAACACGAAGAAGATGTAGGTATAAGAGTTTGTAAGAATGATTAGTACAAGAGTAGAGAAAGTCTTGTGAGTGCAACACATCAAATGTTTTTTCTATGTGAACCGTACAAAGAGAACGGAATTTGAAAGCTTTACAAGATTTGACTATCGCTCAAAGTCTACTGTATTCCCATATTCCCGTTACATGTGCAAGAAAACGAGCAATAAGATAATTTCTGCAAATTTGTATCTCAACTGACACGAAGAAGATAGAATAATAACGGTTTGTAAGAATGATTAGTACAAGAGTAGAGAAAGTCATGTGAGTGCAACACATCAGCTTTTTTCTAAAGCCATCACATAGCGATCAACATTGAAAAGAGTTGACTATAGCTTTAGCATCTGGTACTCTTCTTACAGCTACAATGAAGCTGCTAATGTGTAATGTTTATCTGTATTAACAAAAAGCAGCTAGAACAAGAGCTTTCGTAAGAATAGTTCATAGAATAATCAATAGAGAATGTCACACGAATGCAACCATGCGCTTGCTTTCTCGTGGTCATGCGAAGAAAAGGACATTTAAAAGCCATCAGATAGATCTTTTGAAACATTTGATTATCGCTTAAGTCTAATGTATTCCATTGTGTATACAACTAAATGTGTTAAAAATTACACACACGCGCGCGCGCGCACACACAAATATTTCTACAAATTTTTATCTCGTCTAACATGAAGCAGATAGAAAAATAAGACTGTAGGAATAGTTTGTGGGAGTAGGAAAATAGAAAATCATGCCAATGCAACCTACCAGAATGTCTGCAATTATCTTCATTTCACGCTCCTCACCGTTACCACTCAAGTTTGTTATAATTTTCAGGAACTTGACTTTCTGCGCTATAGAATTTAATTATGAAGGTTTGGCTGTGGCACGAACAAAAGTAATCCAAAATAGTACGATATTATAGAGTTTGCGGATAAAGAACGTTGGTTGAAAGAGCAAGGAGGGAGGGGGGAAAATGAGCTGTTACTAAACATATTTAAATGCAAATGCACCAATGTGTCCGCAATTATTCACGAAGAAGCTTTAATACTCTTCTCACGCTGCACAGCTTGACAGGAGAAGCCAATAGCGTAGGTGCTAATATATCTCATTAGGCGACTCTCAAGGCTGTCCGCAAGCTCTTGTTAAACACATTCACGTCACAGGTAAAGGGGTCAAGACGCAAAACTGGGTTTGACCTGTTAGGTCAGCACAGTAACGCAGCATGTTGCAGGGCTTCCTCTATTCTTAAACTCTGGTAGTCATGCATATAGTCAACAAACCTTCTGACCTGGAAACAAATCATATATATTTCTGAGGCTGATATACGAAATTCTGGATTTTATTAGAAAAGCAGAAATAAATCAACAACCAAACTTATTGCAACATTATTTAACTTTTAATCAACTTATTCATCCATAACACACAGAGCAATCATCCTTCTGGGGCCATCCTTCAAAACCAAAAGTTAAGGTTACCCGTGTTAGCTGCTCCAGAGCTTTGTCTTTGGTCTTAAATATACCTAATTGGTCAATCTTTATTTCTATCATTAATATTCCTCTTTTTCGAAATGTGCCCCAGGTCCTTCATGTGCAGATACGCAGCTTCCTAAGATGAAGTTCAACTGTTTGCAAAGGCTGAATTTGCGTGCAAAGCCAGGCCGCGTCATCTGCTTCTAACAAGGAGTGATTTCAATTGGGATTCTCCTCTTCCACTTGCTCAGGTTTTGTCGCGAAAAAGGCGCTGAAGAGCAAATAGAGTGCCCTGGTTTCTAATGTTCGAGTAAAACTCTGCATGGTCAGTAAAATCCTTACCAAACACACAATGATAGGTTAATTTCCCAGACTACACACATTTTCTACGCATCTATGATATTTATAGTAGTCTCTCTCATCAAAAAGACTTATAGGACAACGGACGACGAAAAGAGCCCTTAGATTCTGACCTGGAAATCCGCTTGTCTTTTACTAACTGCATATTTTAGATGCAGAAACGAAGCTCGCATTAGACACAACTTGCTAAATAACTGATATTTTCTTATTATATGGCATGCTCATGGCTTCTAAAATTGTATATAACTATCAGTTTCTCTAATTGAGCGTTAATATGCAACCAAGTGTGTATGCTGCGTCCTAAAAATGCTAATGCCTTTGTACTGTTGTACTACATATTTTTTCAATGCTATTTAGTATTTGGAAATCAAATTATTGTCCAATATAGAACGTGATTTGGTTTTATATATAATATATAGGTGTTAGGTTTCCACTTCAGTGTCTTGTTTTTCTCTTCCTTCCCACAAACACATCACATACTTCACTGTTTGATGTTTTCTGCACGGTCATAACTGAGCCGCGAGATGAACAACGCCTGTCAGTATAGACCACCCGCGTTGCTTCCACGTGTTCACGCTTTAATACCAACCTTGCACAAAGCATTCACTACACATTAAAATAAACAATGAACGTATTGGAAGTGCAAGGACAGGTATTTAATCCTGGATTAAACGTATTTAAACTTGCTTTCTCATTTCTTTCTCTATCGAAGTGTAAGTCGTAGATAACACAAATAATGAAAATTTGGATACGTAACAACCATGACTGATTCCTCCATTTGTTATGAATTTCGTGCGAGTGACTTCGACATTTGTTATCGTGGGACCTGCCGAGAGGGCTTTACCAAGGCCATCTCTAAGTAACAGGCCTGGATATGCGATTCGTGACGTCACAACGCGAGGCCGACGTTCTAAGCAATTCATACGGAATAAACACGTGTTTTACAGCATTTCTGCGCTGGAAGAAGCGTGCATTCATTTATATTTTCACATTTCGTATTAAAAGTTAATGTGTGTATGTTAGTGGAAAACATGCTTTGCATAGTTATTAATGGCAGAGCATGCTTCTTACGTTCGCAATGCGAATATATCTCCAGTTTCTTTCTTTCTTTTCCCCCTGCAGATAATACCAAACTGTCTTGTTTAATAATGCAGTAGTTTTTCAAGAGAATGTTGGTTATCACCTTTATTATTTTCCTCCTCAAAATAGCAGACCGGTAACTCGCAATCACTAGCATTAAAGTCAGCACCGATATCATTGTCACATGTTTCAGCACCTAAATGTAGAATTAAGTTTCTCTGGTTTTCTACTTTAAGAAATTCTTGTTCATATGTCTCAACAAATTTACTACTTTTTCGTGATCACCAAGCATTTTCACCTTCTCTGATAAATATTTTAAATGCAAGAGTTTCTATCAGGACTGAGGGGTTGAGAAAATTGTGAAGTAATCAGGATGGGGTAAAGAAAGAACATTGGAACCACGTAACTGTCTGTAAGCTGCTGGGTGAGAAAAATAAATTGAGCACGTCCATAACAGGGTATCGGGCGTATATTTAATTTACTTTTGATTGCCCAATTTTACCTGCTCTTCTAGGAATTTAGGTTTTAAATATTCTGTGGAATCTTCATTCATGTCCTCCCAACTTCCTTTAAAATGTTGCGGTCTGAAGTAGGTTATGTTCTGTTTGTTCACTTGTTATTGTGAACCAAAAGAGCATCAAATTTAGACCATTTATCCAATATCATTTGTTTACCGAGAATCCATTTAAACTTACTATTGGGTATTACAATTTTACCATATAGAACCTAAATAATAAAATTGGAATTTATTTTTAATCCTGCTACAATTTTAGGAATTTCTTCAGTATCAATTTTCACAAAAATTACATCGTTTTTTTTTTTATGATGACGGTGAATCCCTCTAATTTCATGTCACTAATTCTACTTTTAAAGCTCTGAAAATCAACAATTTTGTCATCTTCGAGTCATTTACGAGATGCTATGGATTTTCAGTAAGTTTAGGAGTTGTTCTGGG
The DNA here is from genome assembly GCA_030765045.1 of Tenodera sinensis. NCBI lineage: Eukaryota > Metazoa > Arthropoda > Insecta > Mantodea > Mantidae > Tenodera > Tenodera sinensis. Next base: position 66,700,285 of record CM060966.1, on the reverse strand, counting down.
CGCTACAAAACGCTTCCATCATTTCGCGTAGCAGTAAATTCCTTCACTATGTGCTGTTCAGAAAAATGTTTAATACATACCACACCTGGTTCATATTTATCCCTGTAAACAGCATGTACCCACTGCTCTCTCCTGTGTGTATCCTTTGGAAACGAAAACACTGTATCCTACTTTTCTACACTTGTTTTATAGTTTGAGGTATAACCCGGCACACAACACTTCCTAGGCATTTTGTATTAAAAACTACACCACTTTGTAATTCGATTTTTCGTTCACTTAATTGTTTACTGACACGTTGTAAGGCACAAGAAACTTCTTTGCGTTCCAACCACTTACTGATAAGTAGCATTCCCATATTAAACAAGCTAAACATGAGCCCCCCGTGATGATGTCATTAACGTAATCTCTTTCCATATACAGGCCTATTAGATAAAGATGGCCTCGCCACAAAGGGTAAAATAAACACTACGGCTTGTGACTGCCACACGATTTGGAGGTACTAACCGATCCGAAAACATATTACTCTAATGACTAACATTATTTATCCGTAAATAAAGTATAGGTTGCGCGTTTGTTCTTGACGAATGACCTTGAGCAGAAATCCAATGAGTGAGCCTACCCTTAATAAACAGGTCAGCAAATGTTTATGCTACGATAACAGACACCTCTGTTTTCCTCTGTCGCGTTTGTGTATACAGTCGACTGCAAAAGTTTTGTGCGGTACGGATGTATGTATGCATGCAACGAAAATAGCAACTCAGACGAGGGAGAGATGTCGGGAATAGAATAAATGCAAGAAAGTTAAGTGGAAACAGTTATAGAGGTATAGTGTATAATACGTGTGGCTAATATTACTGCAAGTGTCATAAATTGATTTGTAGTGTTGTACTACTTCAGCTCAGAAGCATGCGCGTCATCTCACTGCAGACTGTACCTCCTCTCTCTCGTTCCCGCAAAAGCTGAGTAGAGACTCGCATTCAACCTTTCATATAAAATTTTCATTCGTCAAGAAGTAACGCGCGACCTGTAAATATAGATATAATATTGTTCATTACATTGTTCTGAATTACCATAAGAAACATCTGCAGTTATATTCCTAACAACTTGTAAAATTATGGTTTTCCTTTACTATTGAACTATTTAAATTCGATTTTTAAAGCCTATTTCACTAGTAGCCCCTGGCATTGCGGGATTTGCGGAAACGATTTCTACGCTTGGATACAGTGTTCCTAGGATTTAAGGAGATATGGATGGATAAGTAAAAATTACATTCTCATATTATGGCGTATTATTGCGCTAATGGTTAACATGACCCTATCCTTGTTAATAGAAGCCTCACAGATAACAGTGTTTTTTCCCTCGAAACTCGGAACTGCACCAATAAACACTCAAATCAGTGCACAGAAATCACACATGACAACTAAATATTAACTACGTGGAGTGAACCAATATTTTGTCTTCTGCTTTTAAACACCGCCGCAGCCGCCGCCGTCACCGCTACTGTCATCTCCCATTTATTTAATCTGTTGTGATTCTGCAGGTGAGAGTAGTGTTTACTGAATATTCTTAAATACGAGCATGTGGAGGCTTAGAACATACTTAGTTTTCCTGGTAGTGATAAGGGATAGTGTGAATAATTCAGCTAGTTTTCCTTATAGTGATAACAGTGGTGTCTCTACTTCAATTGTGGCTAGTGAGGCAGCTAGTGAAGGGAAAGGAAAAGGAAGCAAGCCACCGTTAGCAACGCAGACTAAACAGTGGCAGCAAATAATAGACAGTGTTTTAAGTATAAGGAATATAAAGAATACAATAAAATAGGGAATGGATCTATCACTGAAATTGCTAAAGCAGCAGGTCTAAGTTTGTTTTCATCTGCCGCATTTCGGAATTCATTTCTTTTCCCATTGTTTCCATCTTGGCTAACATTTGTTTCATCAATTGCTCCATATTGTTGTTTTTCATCGCACTGACACAAACTGTACATTTTTAACTACTTGTTTATTTTTCATAAAAACACCGGATTGACACTATGCAAAAGCACTATTTAACAATAACAAATACTACAGGAAGAAAAGTCAGTAGATAAAGCCGTGTGAATATAATAAACATTTCTATTTCAATCATATATAAAAGTGTATGGATTTTTCATCGAAGAGGGAGTAGAGAAACAAATGTGATAGCGTTAGTAAAAGAAACTTTAATAGAGAAAGTCGTGTGAATGTAATACGCTGCATTTCTATGCTAAACAGAAATTGTGTGAACTGCTTGTACAAGAGGGAATAGAGAAAATAGTGCTGTTGTGTTTCCCAAAAGAAAAATGAGTAGATAAAACCGTGTGAGTGTTATACGTTGCATTTATATTTCAAACGTCTGGAAAAATGTACGAATTATTTGTAGAAGAGGGAGTAGAGAAGTAAATGTGCATGTGTCATGTAAAAGAAAAGCGGATAGAGAAAACGTGCTAATGTAATACGTTGCGTGGTAAAATGGATTGCATGAAAGACATTATCCATGAAAAAACACTTAGATATGCCAATTTTCATGGCGATCAGTCAACCCGTTTTGGAGTTCACTCTCTCTTCAACATACAATTCATAAAACCTATTAGAGCAAATTGTATGAATTGTATGTTGAAGGGCGGGTAGAGAGAGGTGTGTGATTGTGTCTCGTAAAAGAAGAGTGAGTGGAGAAAGCAGTGTGAATGTAATACGTTGCATTTATGTTTCAATCATAAAAAACTTTATGAATTGTATGTTGAGGGGCGAGCAGAGGATATATGAATCTGTTACGTAAAAGAAAAGCGAGTAGAGAAAAACACGTGAAAGTAATATATTGCATACTAAAATGGATACCATAAAAACCTTTTCCATGAAAAAAGACATACGGAATTTGGCGGTTATCGGTCAAGTTTTCGAGATTAACATTTACATATTTACAAGCATCCATTTTGTATATATAAATATGAATTGTTAATAGATGGGTGGGTGAGTGGAGAAATAGTTGTGAAAATTTGTTACTCAAAAGTGAGTAGAGAAAACAGTGTGGGTGTAACAGCATTTCTATTTCAAGCATACTATTACATACTTATTTTTACTTTCTCTACTGGTAAGTAGGGGAAGTACTGTATTCCACCCAAAAATTCGATGTCGAGATTTCACCGGAAATATGTTTTGAGGCCCCCTGAATCCAAAAAAAAGCATTTTTAGAAAAAGGTCCATGTGTGTGTCTGTGTGTCAGTCTGTATGTCAGTCTGTGGACAGCTAACTTAAAAACGAAAAGTCGGTTAAAAACCAAAGTCGGTGTTGTCTTTCAAGGATGCGACACGAAGATTTTGAAGAAAATAGCCCTACCCTAAACATGGACAATTTTTAGAAAATTTTGATTTTTGAAAATGGCTCTAACGATTTTGATTAAAATGTCAAATGTTTGAGACATTTTTATGGCAAGTGAAATGTATATCTTGAATTTTCTGGCTATAGCCCCTGTAGTCATATTTACTCCGGACGACTTTTGCATAACTGGTAAACCATTAGTGATACACCAAATCCTAGTATACAAAAAATGTAGATCTTGCTAAAATACACAATTTATGTCTCAATGAATTTTCTTGTACGGTTAACCATTTCGGAGATATTATTTGTTATGTGTGTGAGTTTCGGAAAACTTGAAACTTTCGTGAAATGGATCATCGTTGTTCATTTTTTATATGGTAAGTGTGCAAAGAGACGAGAATCTCAAAGGTTTAAAAGATTTGACTATCGCTCAAAGCCTTCTGTATTCTAACTTTCCAAGGAAATAAGCAATAAGATAATTTGTATAAGAGTAGAGAAAGTCATGTGAGTGCAGCACATCAGATTTTTTTCTGTGTAACATAGCGTTTTTTAGGAAAATTGTTTATTGAAGAGTGGAGAAAGAGATGACTGGATGACTTTTGAATAACTGGTAAACCGTAGGAGATAGAACAAATCCTTACTGTAGAAAAATGTAGATCTTGTTAACCCTTTCATGCCTGAATTATTTTGCTACATATGCCGTTCTTCCTCTAATTCGAAACCGGTTTAGATTAGACGGTCTGGGAGACCTTCAGCCTGCTGGCTCGGATAGCCATGATCGTTAAGGCAACACGTAGTGCACTGGCCATGTACTCAAAGCCTGAGGGCGTGAGTTCGAGTCTCGGCAACCGCAGTCAAATGTGCCTGTGGTAAAGGACGGGGAGGGCCACGTAAAATAATCGGTGTGTGATGGCACGCGTGGATGATGACGGGGTATCATTTGACTGCGGTTGCATGGGTCTTGCTTCTTTTCTTATATAAAAAAAAACACTACAATATAAATTGTAAAAAAAAAAAAAAAAAAAAAAAAAAACGTCTCAAATATGTAGTTTTAATTGGTGACAGGCAGTATAACAAGAATATAGCAGAAAAAAAAAGTTAAAACTAGTACAAATAGGAAAAAAAGCTAATGTATCTTATAAGCCACACCAGGCATGAAAGGCTTAAAACACACAATTTATGTCCAAATAACATTTTCTGGGGAGTGAACCATTTCTGAGATATTCCTTGTTATTTGTGTGAGCTTTCCAATACTTCAAACCCTTCACATAGCCACCAGCTTTAAAAGATTTGACCATCGCTCAAAGCCTACTGTATTGCCATATTCCTCTTCCACCGACAAGAAAATAAACAATAAGGTAATTTCTGCAAATGTTGTCTCAACCAACGAAGAAGATACAGGGAAGAATGGTTGTAAGAATGGTTAGTACAAAAGTAGAGAAAGTCATGCGAGTGCAACACATCAGATTTTTTCAGGAAGGACACCTATTCTGAATACAAAATTTGATCCAAATCGCTAGAGCCGTTTCCAAGACACGCGGAACATGTGTGTGTGTGTGTGTGTGTGTGTGTGTGTGTGTGTGTGTGTGTGTGTGTGTACACAAGAATTGATGGTTTAAAGATATAAGATATTCCTCAACAAAATTTTACGCTTAAATTGTATCTCAAGCGGTCGACAGTAATTGTTGATTCAGGTGGGTAAAATTAACTATTTGTCTTTCGATTCTTTTACCTACATACAAGCGACATATATTTCTGTTACATATAAAAACAAATATTTCTTCAATATTATTCTCTCCCCTCCATTAGGAATAAATTATAATCAGTAAATTATTAGAAGTTGATCCAAACAAGTAAACACCGGTCTCGTAAGAGCAATGAGCACTGCATGTTTCAGAACTCTCGGTACTCACTTCGAACAGTTCAATAACTACTGGTGCTGAGTAGCTGTAGTTGAGCATCGGCCCAACCAATTTATGCATAAAGCAGTTTGCTAGACCTGAATAATCCATAACTACCAGGTTGCGAAGCAGGACGAAAATATCCGTGATGAACTCGTTATTAGGTCATTATCAACGATGCGCGTAGGAAGGTGACAAAATAGGGCAGGGGTATCCAGGATTGATACTTCCCTCGTTCTTCCAACTGAATCAAGGTCACAACTGACGCAAACAAGCATCAATTTGATTGAAACGTCTTTTGACGGGGTACATACTTATACATCGAGTAAACAAAAGCTGGGTTTCACTTTGTGCCCAGAGCACTTGATATTAAGTTTACGCAAACAATTCGTCATATCCATCAAGACTTACTGACCTAAAAGTTACTCAAATCCCCCCCACCACATACACACATACAAGCATTCCAGCATTCGAGAACAGGTCGTATAGGTTCTCCTGTACGGTATGTTTATTTGCATAGCACCTAGCCGCAAATGCGACTTATTTGTGCAGTAATGAAGGTGTTCTAATGTTTTCAAGCTTTTGTGTCTTTGGGCAATGGTATCTTCCTGTATACCTAATTTTGGATACAGGAAGGGGGCAGGAATAGGTGTTGGGGTAAGTATGTGTGTTAGATGAGGGGAGTGGCATTACCATTATCCAAGGGCGTCCTTGGGTAGGCGGTAACTTTTCTTTCTACGAGGTGCTCTGTGGTCGTAGTGACCAAGTGCCCGCACCAGCTTACTGGTGTGGGAGTTGAATTTGGAGTGCATGGTTCGTGATCGCTCCCTTTCCAAGTCCATGATATAGGGTAGTCGTGAGTGGCTGTGAAGGATGTAAGACGGGAATCTACGCCCGGTGTCATATATAGTTCTTAACGCCCTATTCTGCACTGTCTGCAGTTTGCGTATGGTGGAGGGTGCCGCTGATCCCCAGGCTTCGTAGCCGTATAAGATCAATGGTGGGATGATTAGCCGGTAAATGCGTAGTTTTAGGTGAGTGGGCATGGTGGATCGGAGGATAGGGTAGAGCTGTCTGAGCGCAACGTGACCAAGTCTGGCCTTTGCGCGGACGTGTGGAGCGTATGTTAGCCCGCGGTCGAGGAGAACGCCTAAATACTTGACGGAGGTTACCCGTGGGATATTTCTCCATCTGAGCCGAAGTGACCGTTGTGGCCGCCAATGGCGAACCTTACCAAGGAGGAGTGCGGAGGTTTTCCCCGGACTAATAGCCATTCTACACTTAGATTCCACTCCAAAGGCCGACGGCGTCGAGTTGTCGTTGAAGGGGAGGGGGGCAATATCTCACATTCTTGTTTTGTGCCATGATGAGGACGTCGTCCGCATACTGGCATGTCGCAGTGTGTTGTTCCGTGCGGAAATCGGACATGTATGCTGCGAAGAGTAGCGGGGAGAGTACACTGACCTCTGGGACTCATGTCGCTATATCTCTTAGTGTGGACAGTTTCCCTTCCACTTTCACTCTGAAAGTGCGATCCTGAAGGAAGCTGCTAATTATTGTGAGATGTGGGGGAGGGATGTTTGCCTGCTTTAATTTGTACAGTAGGCCTTGGTGCCAAGTTGTGGCAAAAAAAAAATGATTTTGTTGTTTAACGACGCTGTCAATTGCCAGGATCACATCAGCGTCGCCGGTGTGCCGGAATTTTGTCCCGCAGGAGTTCTTTTACATGCCAGTAAATCTACTGACATGGAGCTGTCGTTTTTTAAGCACACTTAAAAACCACCGGCCTGGGCCGGGTTTGAACCCGCGACCTTGGGATCAGTAGGCCAGCGTCTAACCAAACTGAGCCACCCAGACCGACACCAAGTTGTGTTGAATGCCTTTTCCACGTCCAGCAGAACTGCTATGGTCTTGATGTTTTCCTGGAAACCCAGGGAAACCTTCTCGGCCACTCGCAGCAGCTGCATGGTCGTGGAATGACTCCGACGAAAACCAAACTGGTGATCCGGTAGGAGTTGCCTATCCTCAAAAAGAGGCGTTAGGCGGGTAAGGAGCAACCGCTCAAAAACTTTTGAGACTGTTGGGAGAATGCTGATGGAGCGGTAGTAGTTAGGAAAGACTGAGTTCTTGCCGGGTTTCAGAATACACACCACCCTCGACTCCTTCCTCCTTCCACACATACAAAAGTGATTACAGTTCATCAAGATCAAACTGGGAGAACCGAGTGCGATGGCTCAAGCGGTAACGTCTGTGGCCCGCAATCGGAAGGTCCCGGGTTCAAATCCCGTGGGCTCGACACACAGTCACCAAGGTAAATACCGGATTGGATATTTAATACCACGACTCAAAGTTCCACTTTGTCTAAAACAATTGAAAAAATGAAAAATGGATGGTGTTAATGAATGCTGTGCTATCTGTCTACAAATAATGTAAGCACTCTACCCGTCACAGGGGTGGAAGTGAAGTTTCCCGGCACTAATCCCTCTATGAAGTCATTATGAAGCAAGACCCTACGGTATTGGGATGAGACCTCGAAGGGTGTCAAATCAGGTAGACAGGATGGCATCCTAATGCCATCTGCTGGTCACAGAAGCAGATAGCCATGCACTGATTTTCAAAATGGCGGAAACTATGAGAAACCTTATTTTACAATGAGATTAAGTTATCTCTAAACTAAGTTTTGTCTACTTCTTATTGTTTTGCAATTAAGTTCGATGAAATAGCATCCAAAAAGAATGACAAGCTATTTAAAGAAAAATTAATTTACTCAAAAGTAAGTTGCACCTTTTTATTAAATCCGCGTGGTAGGCGGGAAAAGTCTAAAAGTCCCAGGGAATATAGGTATGGGTATAGTAGCATCACTGTAAAATTCCTAGGTACCTAAGTTCATTGCTTGGATACTAAAACGGCAGTAACAATGATGACTCCACTCGTTCCTACCGCCGATTGCGAAGTTCGCGCTGTAATCCGCTTTTTGACGGGAAAAAATAAATGTGCGACTGAAATTCATCGCGAGTTGTGCAGTGTTTATGGAAAAGACATTATGTCAAGACAAATGGTTTCTCTTTGGCGCCAATCGTTAATTGAAGGGAGAACAACATTACACGATGAGCAGCGAAGTGGCCGACCCTC